>OU342743.1:84558511-85015233 GCA_910589775.1 Avena eriantha
TAAGTGTTGTGCAAAGGAGCTAGCCATATATTCCACCTTATGTAGGAATTCAAAGTTGAACGATCTCAATTATCAAATTCCAACTGTATATGATGCATTCTTATGACTTGAGATTCTACCACGACCTGTTCTCACTCTATTTGGATAACACTTTTATTTTCCTTTGTTAAAGGTTTTCTTTTTCAACTTTGTTGTATAGATAATTTTTCTTTGTGAATCAAACCGTAAACTTACAACATATTGACCAAATTATCTTTCTATGTTCCATTAATACCTATGGTGTGGAAGAATCCTATTGCTATCATCAAGTGCAAGTAAAATCATACTCAAGTCTTTCATATATCAATAAAGCAAACATAAACTCAATATTGCTCCATATATAATAATAAACTCAGAATTTCATAAAAGGGATTGACTATTCCTGAAGGGAATTCTAATGATGCAAACTTATTTCTAGTTGGAACTAATGCAAGAATAATAATAAAAACTTATAAGATAGATTACAAGCTCTTAAAGATCTCCCCAAGCTTGGAATCAAGCTAGGCGGGACCAAATAATCCCTTACGATTATTTGATACCATGATTGTTGTAGATCACTGAGGCGCCATGGCATGTAACACCGCGGTGCGTAGCTTCTTGTTGGTCTCCTCTAGAGTAGTTATGCGGCTGTAGCACCTGCACATATTAGATTGCACAGTGTCCACTCTATCTGCGAGCTTGGTCACCAATGGAAGGAGTTTTTCCTTCTTCTCCATCTCATTGTGACGGTGACAGACTTCAACGCGATGGAGTTGCTCCTTATTTTGATATATCTCTAGTGCCCGCACGCGATCCTTGGTCCTGGGGACAACTTCTTCTTCCTCATCCATAATTGATGGATCGGGGAAGTGGAAACCGCACGTCCACTCTTCTTGAGGCTTAACCTTCATACAAGCACCAATGGTTTACTTTGAGAGTGGAAGCTCCCCTTCCTTTCTAGCACCTGCACCAATAATAGATAATTCCTTATGCTTGTGTGACCTTGGATCTGTGGTGATGAACTTGTCTGTCTCCACATGCCCTTTTCCATGTGGCTTGCAATCTTCTCTCTCTTGTTGAGATTTCTTCATCGCCGCCCAATTGATCTCGGGTGGATCATAGATGTCACAGCGGATGTAGACGTCAACCACGCCATCATCGGAATCTTTATTGAAGTATCTTGGCTCGACGTACTCCTTGTACCTCGGGCTAAACCTCTCCACCTCCTCATCATCGTCATCGTCCTCCATGGACGGGCTGCTAGAGTGGTCCCTGGAAGGAGCAATGAGCCACATGGGTTTCCCACGACCTGGGACGGGATAGCGCATTGCTAGATTGGTTTTTGTAGATTGCGATTAGAGAGAGAGACAATGTAAGTATATAAGAGGGGTCAGAGGTCAGTAAAACTCGCGAGAAACACCAAATTATCGTCCAAGAAAAGAATCCAAACGAAACAGGGAAAGAAATCACGAATTTGGAAGTGTCGTGCCGCATAACGACTAACTATACGGGCCCGAATCGTATAGGTCCGGCCATATAGTTGGTTCCAGGAAGATATTTCCAAATATCTCGAGTCCAGGTCGATTAAATCTCGACTCAGAACCGACAATAACGTTTTTTAGATGAATATATAAAATAAAGATCGAACGAAAAAGTGTCAGAGAGTTTAACGAGCAACTATACCTCCGGAATTTTTGCTCTGGTCATATAGTTGTGACCGTATAGATACAAACACCAAAAATCAAAACTACCTAAGAGTTCAATGACCAACTATACAGCTGGAATTTTTTCTCTGGTCATATAGTTGCGACCATATAGGCTCAGATATCGAAAACAATTTCACAAAGATGATCCACAGAGTTTAACGACCAACTATACGGCGGGAGCCCCCCTCTCCGGTCATATAGCTCCACCTGTATAGTTGGTAAAACCCCTCTAAAACTTCAGAAAAACACAAAGAATTCAAAAACAAAATTTTCAAGAGTAAAAATTGTGAAAATAAATCACTTATTTGGGTAAGAACACTTACCTTGCACTTACCACTTGTTTAATCAGGGATGAAAAGTTCCTTCCACAACAAGGACTCCTTATATTTTGGACGAATTGACTTTAGTTCATCAAATAATTCTCGTAAAAGAAAATCACCAGGACTAAAGTTCCTCTCAATAAGATTGGTGTCTTCCTGGGCAAACATGGACAGTGCATCTAACATTTTTATTTCTTGCCTCTGCATAATTTGCAACTCAAATTCTTGTAGTGAAAGAATCCAACGGATCAGTCTTGGCTTATGTTATTTCCTCTCAAGGAGTTCTTTTAAGCCATCACGATCCATGTGAAGTCTCACCTTTGCATCAACTATATAAGAACGAAATTTATCGCAAGAGAAAAATACAGCATACGGTTCCTTTTCTTCCTTAGGGTAATTTTTTGAGCACCATTGAGAGTTCTACTAGCATGATCTATAATATTAAATCTACGACCAAAATGTTGTCCAAGAGTTACTCCTACAACATCATCACTAGCTTCACATATTAAGTCAAAGGTTGTATCCCAGATAGGTAGTTTAATGGTGGGAGCACGAGTTAAAGCATTTTTTAGTTTATCAAAGGTTTCAAGACACTTATCATCAAAATTAAATCTCATTCCTTTTTGCAAGAGGTTAGTCAAAGGTTTAGATATCCTAGAGAAATTTCTAATGAACCTTCTGTAAAAACCCACATGACCAAGAAAACTCCTTATACCTTTAATATCCCTAGGTGGTGGCATTCTCTCTATTGCTTCAACCTTAGCTCTATCAACTTCAATTCCCTTACCCGATACCTTGTGACCGAGAAATATACCTTCTTTGACCATAAAGTGGCACTTTTCCCAGTTTAGAACAAGATTAGTTTCTTCACAACGCTGCAAAACTCTCTTGAGATTATTCAAGCAACTAGTAAATGAAGTTCCATAGATAGAAAAGTCATCCATAAATACTTCCATTATAAGTTCTATAAAATCAGCAAAAATAGCAGTCATACATCATTGAAAAGTAGCTTGAGCATTACATAGACCAAAAGGCATACGTCGATAAGCATGTAAACTGTAAGGACTTATGAAAGTTGTTTTAAGTTGGTCATCCGGATGAACAGCTATTTGAGACAAACCAGAGTATCTGTCCAAGTAAGAAAAATGAGTATGGTTTTCTAACCTTTCGAAAGTTTGATCTATGAACAGTAATGAATAGTGATCTTTCCTAGTTTCTTTATTTAATTTCCTGAAATCTATGCACATCATATGCCCAACAATAGTTCTAGTAGGTATTAGTTCATTGTTTTCATTAGGAACAACAATAAAACCGCCCTTCTTAGGGACACAATGAACATGACTTACCCAATCACTCTCTTTGACATGATAAATTATTCATGCGTTCAGTAGGCGTACAATTTCTTTTCTTACCACTTCTTTCATTTCAAGCATCAACCTTCTATTAAATTCTGCAATTGGTTTCGCACCTTCTTCTATGAATATTCGATGGACGGCTATCATGGGACTAATGCCCTTCAAGTCATCCATTGAGTACCCAAAAGCTTGGCGAAGCTCCTTAAGTATCCTCGTGAGTTTGTCTTCTCCTAAAAGTTTAGCAGTAATAATAACAGGGAATTTATTGGTATCATCTAAAAACCTGTATTTGAGATTATCTAGTAGAGTCTTCAACTCTGGGGGTGGTAATTGTTCGTCCCCTCTCTTTTCTGGCTCTTCAAAAGCCTCATCAGTTGGTGGTCCCAAAATAGGAAGTGAATTGAATTCATCTTCTAGTTCTTCTAGGGACTTGTCCTCCATAACTATTTCTTCATAATTTGGATCTTCATTTATTTCTTCTTCTTGATTACCAAAGAAAAGAGCTGCCATTTCCTCAATGGTTCTCTCTTCCTCTTCTTCTTGTCTTTGTGGAGGCTTGTCTTTAAATTTGGAAAAATGGAATTTATTTTCCCTTCCCCCAAGCTTAAGAGACACAATCTCCTTCTTAAAATTAACATAGGCACCTATATCACCCAAAAAGGTTCTTCCAAATATAATAGGGGAAAAAGCATCAGCTAGCATATCAACAACTACAAAATTGATAGGAAAGTTTTTGTTGCCAATTGTGACAGTTGCATTGTCAACTACTCCCATTGCAATTCTAAGGTTTTTATTGGCTAGCATAATTGTTGTATCAGTATTTTCAGTTGTAGCCGGTTCTATTTCCTCTTTTATTTCTAGGTAGAAATCATAAGATATAACATTAACTTCGGTGCCAAGATCACATAAACCGTAATGAGAGGTTTCTTTAAATATGCAAGGAAGAATAGGCTTACCCACATCTTTTACCTTTGTTTTATGTTCAACCAATATGGAAGTCGCTACATCAAGTTCAACTATGTTACAGTGTGAGTACAACTCATAATTTATTCCTTGGTTACCTCTTCATATTTGGTTTCCTTCAGATGTTCCACAACTTCTAGCATGCTTTCCTCTTCCCACTTTTCCTGTACTGCTTTGACTTGTTCATATTTAAAAATATGCTTTTGTGCAGTGTTAGGGAAAGGCACTTCATATATTGGTTCTATGGAGGCAAGTGTTGCTTTATCTTCTCTTTTCTTTTCTGGTTCGGGTGGTGGATCATACTTGACTAGACCCTCCTTTGGAGATTTAATATGTTCTGTAAAAGCTTTAACAACTTGCAACACAAGACCTGAATCCAGATAATAATTCTTTGACATGGCCTTTTTTATTATAGTCATGAATACAATCATGCTCTATTTCTATGTCTCCTTCACTTCCAAGACCAAAATTCCATGAAACTCTATGATCACGAATTCTATTAAGTAAATCCCAAGCTTTATGTATAGGAAGATTCATAAAGCACTAGTAGAAAAAGGGCCTTTGGTTCGGGCCACTAGTCCCGGCCGTGGCTGGGGCTGGGACTAATGGTCCGAACCGGACGGCCCGAGCTCGTCGAATTCTATGTCCCGGTCCGTAAGAGGCCACTAGTCCCTGTTTGAGACACAAACCGGGACTAGTGGGTCTGGGCACGCCCGCGTGGTCCTGGCAGAACATGATATGCACTAGAGGTGTTCGGTGAAATGCCTGTTAGAGAAATGCCACTTGAGTTCACACAAGACAAAACATGATATGAGGTGCTAGAGCGACACTTAAGGTTTCTCCTCTTTGTTTTGAAGTGTCCTAAAAGGTTAGCAACTATTTTCTCGTTTTGACCGCGCGGTACTAATTTAAGCATCGTGATTGCGTTTGATATATATGCATGGTTGTATGATGCAGATGATCCACCCATGGATGTACGGTGACCGACGCTCTGACGCTTACAGAGAAGGCGTGCATTCTTTTCGCCTTGTGGCCGAGGGGAACAAGCGGCGGGATGGTTTTATGTGTTGTCCATGTGTTGAATGTCGGAAAGAGCAGGCTCACACTTCCTCAAGAGTCATTCAGAGCCACCTGCTTCGGTCTGGTTTCATGTCCGGCTATAATGTTTGGACCAAGCATGGAGAAAGAGGGGTTATGATGGAAGACGGCAATGAAGAAGAGAACAATGATGATAACTACCGATCTATGTTCCCTGAATACGATGATACCGCAGTTGAAGATAATGAAGAAGAAGGGGGTGAAGTAAGGGAACCAGATGAGCCTTTTGATAATTTTGGTCGGGTCATTAGTGATGCAAGGCGAGACTGTGACACAGAAAAGGAGAGGTTGCAGTTCAAGCAGATGTTACAGGACCACAACACATTGCTGTACCCAACTTGTGAAGATGGCCAGAAGAAGCTGGGTAGCACACTGGAATTGTTGAAGTGGAAGGCAGAGACCGGTATGACTGACTCGGGATTTGAAAAGTTGCTGGTAATAATGAAGAAGCTGCTTCCAAGAAATAACCAATTGCCCTCCAGTACGTACGAAGCAAAGAAACTTGTCTGCCCTCTAGGATTAGACGTACAGAAGATACATGCATGCCCTAATGACTGCATCCTCTACCGCGGTGAGAAGTACGAGAATATGGATAAATGCCCGGTATGCACTGCATTGCGGTATAAGATCAGAAAAGATGACCCTGGTGATGTTGAGGGCGAGCCACCCAGGAAGAGGGTTCCTGCCAAGGTGATGTGGTATGCTCCTATAATACCATGGTTGAAACGTTTGTTCAGAAATAAAGAGCATGCCAAGTTGTTGCAATGGCACATGGAAGACCGTAAGAAAGACGGGATGTTGAGGCACCCTGCTGATGATCGGCAGTGGAGAAAAATCGAGAGAGACTTCCCGGACTTTGCTGGTGATGCAAGGAACTTATGGTTTGGTCTAAGTACCAATGGCATGAATCCTTTTGGGGAGCAGAACTACAGTCACAGCACCTGGCCCGTGACTCTATGTATGTACAACCTTCCTCCTTGGTTGTGCATGAAGCGGAAGTTCATTATGATGTCAGTGCTCATCCAAGGCCCGAAGCAACCCGGCAACGACATTGATGTGTACCTAAGGCCATTAGTTGATGAACTTCTACAGTTGTGGGCCAAACCAGGTGTACATGTGTGGGATGAGCACAAACAGCAGGAATTTGACCTACAAGCGTTGTTGTTCGTAACCATCAATGATTGGCCTGCTCTTAGTAACATTTCAGGACAGACGAACAAAGGATACAATGCATGCACACACTGTTTCGATGAGACTGAAAGTATATATCTGGATAAATGTAGAAAGAATGTGTACCCGTACAATCGTCGTTTTCTTCCGCCTAGTCATCCCTTAAAGAAGAAATGCAAGCATTTCAATGGCAAGGCAGAAACCCGGACGAAGCCTGTCCCCCGTAGTGGTGCTGATGTATTTGGTATGGTCAAGGATTTGGATGTAATCTTTGGAAAGGGTCCTAGAGGACAACCTGTTCCGAAAGACGCCGACGGACACGCACCCATGTGGAAGAAGAAATCTATATTTTGGGAGCTACCCTATTGGAAAGTGCATGAGGTCCGCTCTGCAATCGACGTGATGCACCTGACGAAGAATCTTTGCGTGAATATTCTAGGCTTCCTGGTCTTGTATGGGAAGTCAAAAGATACCCCGACAGCACGGGAGGACCAACATCATAAAGGACAAGACGACAAGCATCCAGGGCAGTTTCAAGGGCTTGCCAGCTACGCTCTTACCAAAGAAGAGAAGGAAATCTTTTTTGAAGTCCTTTTCAGTATCAAGGTCCCATCTGGCTTCTTGTCGAATATAAAGGGAATAGTAAATATGAAAGATAAAAAAATTCAAAACCTAAAGTCTCATGACTGCCACGTGCTTATGACACAATTGCTTCCGATTTCATTGAGGGGAATTCTACCAGAAAATGTTCGACTAGCCATTGTGAAGGTATGTGCATTCCTCAATGCAATTTCTCAGAAGGTAATCGATCAAGAAAGTCTATCAGGGTTACAGATTGATGTGGTCCAATGTCTGGTCAGCTACGAGTTATTGTTCCCGCCATCCTTCTTCAATATTATGACGCACCTCCTAGTTCACCTAGTCGAAGAGATTAGAATTCTCGGTCCTGTGTTTCTACACAATATGTTCCCCTTTGAGAGGTTCATGGGAGTCTTAAAGAAATATGTTCATAACCGTGCTAGGCCAGAAGGAAGCATCTCCAAGGGCTATGGAACAGAGGAGGTCATTGAGTTTTGTGTTGACTTTCTTCCTGACCTTAAGCCGATTGGTGTTCCTGAATCTCGGTATGAGGGGAGGATGACTGGAAAAGGCACACTAGGAAGGAAATCAATGGTATATAGGGACGTGCATTCTTTCACTCAAGCACACTGCACAATTCTACACAATTCCACCGTGGTGGCTCCGTATATCGAGAAACACAAGAATATTCTACGCTCCGAAAACCCGGGGAAGCCTGAAACCTTGTTTAAAGGGGAACACGAGAAGAATTTTGGCAGTTGGTTGCAGACACATCTCATGAATAACACCACTGTTGGAGATGAGTTGTACTCGTTGGCCAGGTTACCATCTTCAACTCTATGTACTTTCCAAGGGTACGAGATAAATGGGAATACATTTTACACGATCGCCCAAGATAAAAAGAGCACCAACCAAAACAGTGGTGTCCGCTTTGATGCAACAGATGACAATGGGCAGAAGGACACATATTATGGGTACATAGAGGAGATATGGGAACTTGACTATGGACCTACTTTTAAGGTCCCTTTGTTTCGGTGCAAATGGGTCAAGCTGACAGGAGGCGGGGTACATGTAGACCAAAAGTACGGCATGACAACAGTGGATCTCAACAATCTTGCGTACATGGATGAACCATTCGTCCTAGCCAACGATGTGGCTCAGGTTTTCTATGTGAAGGACATGTCTACCAAACCAAGAAAAAGGAAAGATAAGCAAAAGAATACATAATACGATGAGCCAAAGCGCCACATACCTCTTTCAGGGAAAAGAAACATCGTGGGAGTGGATGACAAGACAGACATGTCAGAAGATTACAATAAGTTTCATGAAATTCCGCCCTTCAAAGTGAAAACTGACCCAAGCATCCTGTTAAATGATGAAGATTCTCCATGGCTACGGTGCAGAAGAAAACCACAACACTAGATGTTGGTGATGTGTAATAATGTATTAAACCTTTTATTTGAGACATAAATCTATGTAATGTATTAAACCTTTTATTTGAGACATAAAGGTCCCCTTTCATGTAATACATCTTGCTCAATCAAACTAGATGTTGACGACCGGGTTCTGAGCCGCGGGAGGTAATCACCCAAAGAGAAGGAACCATCACAAGAGAAGGAACCCACAAACACTAAGGATACATAGCACAAGTTAAAATTAAGATACATAGCACAACTGAAAATTAAGAAACATGCCTAATGTTGGAGTGATTCAGTCATGCTCCTGCCTAGCCCTGTAATACGTGCCACTGTAGTCATCGTAGTCGCCGGCGCCATCGTCGCTGTTGTCGTCGGGGTCGTCGTAGTCGAACCTTGAAGGTTGGGCACGCGTGGGCTGGATTTGAGGGTACCGTGGGGGGGGGGGGGGGGTTATTGCCGGTCGTCTTGTAGGCCATGACACTCTAGAGAGTCTGGCCGTGCCACCACAGCTGACGGCCGGCCTCGTTGAAGTTCGAAGGAGGTGGGCTGTCCTCCTCGTGACTGGCGAGCGCCCTCTCAAGCCGATTGATGAAGAAGGCTTCCCAAGTCAGGACATAGTCGGGATGCCAGTTGGGATTCCTCCACTGCTCTGGCATGAGCTCGAGGTAGTAGTGGTTCGTGATGGCCATCCGGCGCTCCACACCTAGAGGGACAGGAGGGACCGGCATGCCTCCGGCACTCAGCATCCAGCCGGTGGGGACGCGGTAGCCCGGTGGGCAGGGGTAGTTCGAGGCGCAAAGCGCCTCCGCCTCCCTGGGGGTTAGAGGTATAGTGGAAGCCATGGGAGAGAGTGGAGAGAGGCGGCAGATATGAGTCTAGATGTGCTATGGCAACGACCAAGCCTACATATATATAGTGAGAAATGGCGGGAAGTCATAGGAGGGAAGCGGTGGAAAAGGCGGGAAGAAAACGGGCGAGAAAAAATAAGGCGGGAAGAAATAAGGCGGGAAGAAACATACCTTTAGTACCGGTTTCGCGCGAATTTTTTTATCAACCGGGACTAAAGGGGCTTATTTTTTGTAATAAAATAATAAAAAAATGCGGTCGAAACCGGGACTAAAGGGGAACAAATATGACATTGATTTCCATGTTGAGATACATATGTGCGCCAAAACCCGCAACCCTAACGGTCGCCGTAGGATATTCTTACAGTAAACTTGCAATTTTAATTCATAAACAGGTTCTAATCTTTCTTGTGATTCCGTAGTCATATTATTTGCAGTTTTCTGATTAGTAATTATTTTCTTATGAATTTATTACTCCAAAAAGGGTATTAATCCTATTTAAATAATCACGACAAATACTTACAGTAATATTCCAAAAAGGGTATTAATTCATAAACTTGGCGAACGTGGCAGTTTGGCGCGCGTGGCCGAAAAACCTTTGGTCCCGGCCTGTGGCACGCACCGGGACTAAAGGGGTGCCGTTTGCGCACGTGGCCGAAAACCCTTTGGTCCCGGCCCGTGGCACGCACCGGGACTAAAGAACCCCCTTTAGTCCCGGTTGCAGCCAGGAACCGGGACTAAAGGGTCGGGGGTATATAACCGCCCCCTTCTTCCCCCGGTCGAATCCATCGACCGGGAGCAATCGTGAGGAGCACACCAGGCTGCCGAAATTTTCCGTCGACGTCCGCGCCTCCGGCCGCCGCCGCACCTCGTCCTCCCTCTCCGGGCGCCGCACCTCCAGCCGCCGCCGCTGCCACCACCTCCATCCGCCTTGGCCAGTTCCAGCCGCCACCGCACCACCACCTCGTCCTCCCTCTCCGGCAGCCCCACCTCCAGCCGCCATCGCACCGCCGCCCCGCCACCGCGCCGCCGCCCCGCTGATGGCTCAATACACGGCGCCTAGAAAAGTGCTTGGTGCGTGGTGTTGATGTAGAGCTCGACGGGAACCCCAAGAGGAAGGTGTGATGAGCACAACAGCAAGTTCCCCTCAGTTATGAAACCAAGGTTTAATCGAACCAGTAGGAGCAAGGAAACACCTCCAAGGTGTTACTAGCTGAGCTTTGGCAGGACGCACTACCGGTGCTAGTAGCAACGTGGAGACCTGCACAACACAACCACAGAACTTTGTCCCCAACTTGCGATGAGGTTGTCAATCTCACCGTGTTTTGCGGAAAACAAAGGATTAAACGTATTGAATGGGAAGAAGTAATAGAAAGTAAACACAAAGCAGTAAACAGTTGTAGATTGTATGTAAAGAAAAAGGACCGGGATCCATAATTCACTAGAGGTGGCTCTCCTTAGATAGATAACATGCTGGGTGAACAAATTACAACGGGGCAATTGACAAACACCAAGAAAGCAATACATGCATATACTAATCATCTTGACTCCTTTGAGACTTGATTGGGCATTACAACATAATACATAGACCGCCATCCAACTGCCTCTATGACTAATAATCCACCTTCAGGTTATCATCCGAACCCCCTCCAGTATTAAGTTGCAAGCAACAGATTATTGCTTTATGAACTGCGTGTAGAGTAAACAATACGATTGTTCTATGAACAAAGGATTGTTGTTTTCTCCCTAGTAGCAACAGCACATCTAGTACCTTAGAGATTCCTGTCACTTCCCCAGATTACCAGAGGCATGAACCCACTATTGAGCATAAATACTAACTCTTGGAGTTGCTAGCATCTACTTGGCCAAGATAGCTACTAACAACAGAAAGCATGCAAGATCTCAAATAAACAAAGACATGATAGAATCAATAATCAATCTGAAATAGCATCTCAATATCCATCGGATCCCCGCAAACACAACATGTATGAATTACAAATAGATGATCTTGATCATGAACGGAGCTCACAAGATCTAAACATGAAAGCACAAAGGAGGAGAAACCAGCCATCTAGCTACTACATGGATCCGTAGTCCAAGGATGAACTACTCACGCATCACACCGGAGGCTTGCATGGTGATGAAGAAGGCCTCCAGGATGAATTCCCCTCTCTGGCAGGGTGCCGGGAAGAGCTTCAGATCCCCCCCAATCTAGGGACAGAGACGACGGCGGCTACAAACTCTTTCGTGGATTTTTGACTGGGTACCTAGGGTTTTCGTCCCGAGGGCAGCTTATAGGCGGAGGGAGAGGCCGAGGGGGTGCTGGGGGCGGCCAAACCACCCCCTGGCGCGGGCCAGGCCTGGCCGCGCGGCCAGGTGGTGTGGCCGGGCCCCAACCCTTCTCCGTCTCGTATTCTGGCACTTGATCCGTTTCGGAAAAATAGGCACTTTGGCTTTTGTCCCGTCCAATTCTGAGAATATTCATTTTCTGACTTTTCTTAAACCAAAAACAACAGAAAACAGGCAGCTGGCACTGTGGCTCTTGTTAATAGGTTAGTCCAAGAAATCATAAGAAAAGTACTCCAAAGTTGGAACAAAACACAAGAAAGTGGATAAAACCAAGCATGGAACATCAAAAATTATAGATACATTTGCAATGTATCAACATCCCCAAGCTTAACTCCTGCTTGTCCTCGAGTAGGTAAGTGATAAAAATAAATAATTTTTGAGGTGACATGCACCATCAAAGACTTGATCAAAGTATTTGCAAAACACAAAGCTGGGATCATAGTACTTCAATCATAACATGAAAGACAAGGTTCTAGCAATAAGCAAAGAAACTATGATACAACATGAAAAGGCACAAACAAAAGATTCATGAAGAACATGCTTTGCAAGACGTTTGTTTGTTTCACATAAAGAAAACATAGCATAAAAGTATTCAGCTTGTCCCTCAATAGAGTAGCAAATATAAATGCATAGGACACCTTCAAAGTTCATAAGAGTGACTAGATACAATAGTTTCGACCAAGCAATAACAAGTTATGCATCAATCAACTAGTCTTGGGACAATGCACATAGAACTAATAATGGCCACTATGCTCTCAAAGTAGTGCATAAAGATAGAAGGTGGAGACTCAATATAATGGTGGAAGAAAGGCCTTTATAAAAGGAAGTAGGGATTCAAGTCTCATAAAGAGCTTCCAAAAATTATGGTACTTATAGCTTTCAGCTCTCATTGCCCCTATCATAAGCATCTTGAAGGTGATTAAGGTTAAAGTGACACAACTAAGAGGATACGCTTAACAAGTTATAAACCGAAATCTCATGCCCCTTACTTACGAAGACCGATCCTCATGCTACTCAACTTCAGTCACGAGTAAGCTCTTCTCATTGTAAGTATATGTGTATCATTAAGAACCGCCAACGGGGTACCCCTTGCACATGATATGGGAGCTTTCCCATAATCAAAATGACAAGGCAAGCAGACAATGAGCATCTCAGCGATCTTTTTATTTGCTATTTGCATAGGTTTTTATTGAGGATGCTTCATAGAGTGCTCATTATGGTGATGCTGCAAGTTTCCACCATGATTATGCATGGCTTAGGCTAGCGGCCCAGGCGTTTCTCTAATAGACATACAAACTCCATGATCTTACAAGTTCCACATTTATTTCACACCGCCGGGATCTGTAAGCAAAAGAACATAATATCAACGGGGTACAAAGTACAAGTGCAATGTTGAAAGCGTTCCCCATGAAACATGGTTCTGCTAATTTCAACTTATAAAGCGCAAGCATATACGCAACAAAGAAGGACCCAATGATTCAAGTTTATTAGAGGCAATAAAGTAAAGTGTGCCATCAAGTTCGTGAGAGCTTTAATCACTAGTTTTCTCATAACAAGTGGAAGGTAAACAAAAGCATGAATATACTTGGAATAGCATAAGCTAATAGGTAGGTATGGTGGACTCTTTGGAAAAACTTGGTTTAGGGAGTTGGATGCATGAGCGGAACTCATACTTTGTTGTGGAGGCTAGCAAAAGACTGGGAGCGACAAACTAAGAGAGCAATAATGGCCATAATCATGCAGAGCGACAAAACATCATTGATCAAAGCATAAAGTGATACTACAAGTTGAAAACTAAAGGATCATAAAGGCTATGGTGACTTGAGATAGTCATAACATGGTGTGAGCATGCGCCAAGTCAACCCAAACAAAGCATCAAAGGAGAATACCACTATACTATGCTTTAATATGCTAAAACAACGCATGATTCATCCAAGGCACATTAAGCAATCTCAATTGTTTATAACAAGTCATGCTACATCAAAGAATACTAAGCATAAAGCCAAAACAATATCAAGCATGGCATGACAAAGCATCCACAGTCAAAAACGAGCTCTTTTTACCACATAAGCATGAACTTTCCTACTCTTTTCCAAAACCAAACCAAACTATTTGCAAACCAAAGTGTGAAAGAGGGGGTCCAACCAAATTATTCATAAAACTAAACAAACCCAGCAAACTAAAAACCAAAACGAAAACAAAAAGAAGACGCTCCAAGAGAAACACAATTGTGCACGAAACAATAAAAATGAAGCATTTGGAAGAAACCTGAGATTTTTATTGATGAAGAAGGGGAATGCCTTGGGCATCCCCAAGCTTTGACGCTTGTACTTCTTGGATATTTCTTGGCGTGACACGCGTGGCATCCCCAAGCTTGAGCTTTAGTCCATCCTTCATCTCATTACTCATTCCGTCCATACACCTGAAATTTTTCCTTCATACAAAACTTCACACAATCTCATTAGCAACATTAGTGCACTCAAGATAAATAAGTCTCAAGGTTCAGTTCTAACACCAAATAAACTTCCATTAGAACACTAGCTACTGTAGCACTTCCCTCAAACAGCTTAATTCCCCAAAAGAACTCAAAAAGGAACCCACAAGAAGCAAATGCAGAAAATGGCGGAAATCTGTCAAAACAGACCAGCAGGAAAGGACAAATTTTTTCGAAGACCTTCTGTTGCTCAAATCAAAACGTGTTGAACTAACGAAAGTTAGATAACAAACTGGGTCACAATCACACAAAATTACAGCTCAATCCTACATACAGATCTCTCTCACGAATTTTTACGGTGAAGCACAGAAATCTGTTTCGGGACAGCAACTTTCCCAATCATTATTTCACTCTCATTAGAGGTTACTCTTGGCACAAAAAGCAAATAAAAAGGATAAGGAGAGGTTATTACAGAGGTAATAACTTCCAAGACTCAACTAAAACTCTTGGGTTATCTCCCAATAAGTACCTTTCTTTAACGCCTTTAAGTTAGGCATAAGAATCAAAGAAAGAATCAAGTGTTCTCGAATGAAGAAGTATTAAGACCAAATTTTGTTTTCATAGGAGAAACAAAAGAAATTTTTTCTCTCTTTTTATGGAAGTGTTCTATACCTTTCTTGATTGGGAGTTGATATTTAATGGTGCCTTCTTTCATATCAATGATGGCACCAACAGTTCTAAGAATAGGTCTTCCCAAAGTAATAAGACAAGAAGCATTGTATTCAACATCCCAAACATAGAAATCAACGGGGACATAGGAATCATTAACCATAATAAGAAAATCATTAAGACTCCCCATGAGTTTCATTTTAGCATTAGCATCAAGTGGGACATTCAAATAACAATCTTCAAGAGGAGGCAAATCAAGCATATCATAAATCCTTCTAGGCATAATAGAAACACTACTATCAAGATCACACAAAGCTTTGAAATCAAAGTCATTCACTTTCATATTAATGATGGGTTCCCAACCATCTTCTTGCTTTATAGGAATAGAAGCTTTATGTTTCATCTTTTCTTCTTTAATTTTTATGAGAGCATCAGTAATGTGTTTTGTAAAAGCCATGTTCATAGCACTAGCATTAGGACTTTTAGCAAGCTTTTGTAGGAACTTAATAACTTCAGAGATGTTGCAACCATCAGGATCAAAATCAACTTTATCATTTAAAGTAGTAGAACTATTACTAGCCTCAACACTAGTGGTGGTGATAGTAGAAACACTAATGTTTCTAGCAATTTCATCTTCTCTTTCCCACTTAGCATGTAATTCAGCTAATAGTCTAACATTTTCATCAATTCTTACTTGTATGGCATTAGTAGCTGCAAAGGGATTCTCATTTGTTTCAGGTTTAGCAGCCATTTTATTCAAAGTAGATTGAGCTTCAGCCAAAGATGCTATATTTCTTTCAGCATTAGAGAGTTTTTCCTCAATAGTTTTATTGAAAGCAGTTTGTTTACTAATAAACTCTTTAAGCATAACTTCAAGTTCAGAGGGAGCACTCTTATTATTGTTGTAAGAATTTCCATAAGCATTACCATTGTTGGGAGGATATGGCTTATAATTGTTGTTACCAAAATTGTTCCTATAAGCATTATTACCATAAGTATTGTTGCCAAAGTTGTTATTTCTTATGAAGTTCACATCAACTTGCTCTTCTTGAGCAACCAAAGAGGCTAAAGGAACATTATTTGGATCAATATGGGCTTTCCCATTAACAAGCATAGACATAATAATATCAATCTTATCACTCAAGGACGAGGTTTCTTCAACAGAATTTACCTTCTTACCTTGTGGAGCTCTCTCAGTATGCCATTCAGAATAATTAACCATCATATTATCCAATAGTTTTGTTGCAGCACCCAAAGTGATGGTCATAAAGGTACCTCCAGCTGCTGGATCCAATAGGTTCCTTGAAGAATAGTTCAATCCTGCATAAAAAGTTTGGTTGATCATCCAAGCAGTCAGTCCATGAGTGGGACAATTCTTTACCAAAGATTTCATTCTTTCCCAAGCTTGAGCAACATGCTCATTATCAAGTTGTTTAAACTTCATTATTTTGCTTCTCATGGATATAATCTTAGTAGGAGGATAGTATTTTCCAATAAAAGCATCTTTGCACTTAGTCCAAGAATCAATACTATTCCTAGTTAAGGAATTCAACCATTCTTTAGCTTTTCCTCTCAAAGAGAAAGGAAACAATTTCAGTTTAATAATATCACCATCTATATCCTTATGCTTTTGCATCTCACAAAGTTCAACCAAGTTATTTAGATGGGAAGCAGCATCTTCATTACCAATACTAGAAAATTGTTCTCTCATAACAAGATTGAGCAAAGCTGGTTTTATCTCAAAGAAAGTATTTTCAGCCATAGGTGGAGCATTAGGTGTGCTCATAAAATCATTGTTGTTGGTGCTAGTGAAGTCACACAACTTAGTGTTTTCAAGAGTAGTCATTTTTTTTGGGTTTTCAAATAAGAAAGGAAACTTGTAAAACTATTTTTTTAGATTTTTGAAGAACAAAACAAGCAAACAAATCAAAAAGAAAACTAAGCAAAACAAAAACAACAAAGTAAAGAGATTGGTTATCAGGGACTCCCCTTGTGAAGATGTCCTTGACTCCCCGGCAACGGCGCCAGAAAAATGCTTGATGGCTCAGTGTTGATGTAGAGCTCGTTGGGAACCCCAAGAGGAAGGTATGATGAGCACAGTAGCAAGTTTCCCTCAGTTATGAAACCAAGGTTTAATCGAACCAGTAGGAGCAAGGAAACACCCCCAAAGGTGTTGCTAGCTGAGCCTTGGCAGGGCGCACTACCGGTGCTAGTAGCAACATGGAGACCTGCACAACACAACCACATAACTTTGTCCCCAACTTGTGATGAGGTTGTCAATCTCACCGTGTTTTGCGGAAAACAAAGGATTAAACGTATCGAATGGAAAGAAGTAAAAGTTTGCAGAAAGTAAACACAAAGCAGTAAACAGTTGTAGATTGTATGTAAAGAAAAAGGACCGGGATCCATAGTTCACTAGAGGTGGCTCTCCTTAGATAGATAACATGATGGGTGAATAAATTACAGCGGGGCAATTGACAAACACCGAGAAAGCAATACATGCATATACTAATCATCTTGACTCCTTTGAGACTTGATTGGGCATTACAACATAATACACCGCCATCCAACTGCATTTATGACTAATAATCCACCTTCAGGTTATCATCCGAACCCCCTCCAGTATTAAGTTGCAAGCAACATATTATTGCTTTACGAACTGCGTGTAAAGTAAACAATACGATTGTTCTATGAACAAAGGATTGTTGTTTTCTCCCTAGTAGCAACAACACATCTAGTACCTTAGAGATTTCTGTCACTTTCCCAGATTACCAGAGGCATGAACTTACTATCGAGCATAAAGACTAACTCTTGGAGTTGCTAGCATCTACTTGGCCAAGATAGCTACTAACAACGGAAAGCATGCAAGATCTCAAATAACAAAGACATGATAAAATCAATAATCAATCTGAAATAGCATCTCAATATCCATCGGATCCCCGCAAACACAACATTTATGAATTACAAATAGATGATCTTGATCATGAACGAAGCTCACAAGATATAAACATGAAAGCACAAAGGAGGAGAAACCAGCCATCTAGCTACTACATGGATCCGTAGTCCAAGGATGAACTACTCATGCATCACACCGGAGGCTTGCATGGTGATGAAGAAGGCCTCCAGGGTGAATTCCCCTCTCCGGCAGCGTGCCGGGAAGAGCTTCAGATCCCCCCGATCTAGGGACAGAGACGACGGCGGCTACAGACTCTTTCGTGGATTTTTGATCAGGTACCTAGGGTTTTCATCCCGAGGGCAACTTATAGGCGGAAGGAGAGGCCAAGGGGTTGCTGAGGGTGGCCAGACCACACCCTGGCGCGAGCCAGGCCTGGCCACACAGCCAGGTGGTGTGGCCGGGCCGCAGCCCTTCTCCATCTCGTATTCTGGCACTTGATCCCCTCCTAAAAAATAGGCACTTTGGCTTTTGTCCCGTCCAATTCCGAGAATATTCATTTTTTGACTTTTCTAGAACCAAAAACAACAGAAAATAGGAAGCTGGCACTGTGACTCTTGTTAATAGGTTAGTCCATCTAGTTTTTTCTAGTGTTTTATTAGTATTTTTTCTAGTACTTAGTGTATTTATAGTCTTAGTGTATTTTTTATAGTCTTAGTGTACTTAGTGTATTTTTTGTATTTTTTTATAGTCTTAGTGTACTTAGTGTATTTATAGTTTTAGTGTACTTTGTGTATTTTTTTATAGTCTTAGTGTACTTAGTGTATTTATAGTCTTAGTGTATTTTTTTTAGTCTTAGTGTACTTAGTGTATTTTTTTCTAGTACTTAGTATGTAGTAGTATCATAGTCTTAGTGTATTTTTTCTAGTACTTAGTAGTATCATAGAGGCTATGGTGATGGTGAGAGGCCAACGGCACTATCGGTTGTCGACGATGCGTCGATGACTCGGTGCTGCTCGCGGACCCCGGACTTAGGGTTAGGGTGGTGGTGCTCGCGGGCCACCCGGAGATAGGGTTAGGGTGGTGGTGCTCGCGGGCCCCCGGAATTAGGGTTAGAGTGGTGGTGCTCGCGGGCCCCCAAAGATAGGGTTAGGGTGGTGGTGTTCGTGGGCCCCGGACTTAGGGTTAGAGTGGTGGTGCTCGTGGGCCCCCGGAGATAGGGTTAGGATGGTGGTGCTTGCGGGCCACCTGGACTTAGGGTTAGGGTTAGGGCATCACTAGAATTTTGCTATTGTTTAGTATTATTGTAGCAAATTGCGTGTTCATATTATTGTTTAGTATTATTATATGCAGCAATATTGAATGAAAAATGTTACTGTGTGCATTTTGTAGAAAACTATGGATCCAATCCAGAGAGACCTAGCACAGGAAGAAATTGTCGATGATATGATCAACGACACCCCCCATGTTGATCCACCCGAATCTCCATCGATTTATCTGAACCCCTTCGGTGAGGGAGAGGAGGTCGACCGAAATGATCAAGGAGAAGCCCACGGCTCCGGTGTTGGAGAAGCCGACGGCTCCGGTGGTGGAAAAGCCGACGGCTTCGGTGGACCCTTAACGAAGTCCGGCGAGGTATACATATGAAGTCTGGTGATTAGTAGATGCATTAACTGAGTTGTATATATACAAATTGACGAATGTTTCTTATCTTAGGCCTCCACATCGAGCAAAAAATATTCCAAACGAGGCCTGGCCAAAAAGTTGGATGCATCTACGCGTTATACAATTACGGTGGTATCACCACGAGGTGAACCGTTGGAACCTGAAAAGGCTAAAAGTGTATTTGTACAACAATGCAGAGTTATGGTTAGGGATCGCATCCTGATCACCGTTCGAGAGTGGAATAAGACTAAAGGGGCAGAAGAGGGTGAGTATGTCGCCAACAGGTACAAAGAGGGTCTTTGGAATGACCTTATGGCACATTTCACCCTGCCACAATGTGAGGATGAAGCCGACACAGGTGCATTGAGGAAGAAAGTCAAGCAGTGGACTCTTACGAAGATGGCCGAACTATTCAAGAGCTGGAAGAAAGCATTATGGCAAAAGTATCAGAAGACGAAGACTCCTCCTAAATTTGAATGCTATCTAACGAAGCAGCAGGCTAACTGGGATGCATTTGTGAAGTACAAGGAGTCCGAACCTGCTATGGAAAAGTCAGAAAAAACAAGAAAAATTCCGCGATGAAGAAATATCACCATCACCTAGGGCCAGGGGGCTACGCGGCTGCCATGTCAAAGTGGGATGCTAAAGAGAATGAGCTGCTTGCTAAAGGGATCACTCTAGAACCAATACGCGAAGAATGGGATCTGAGGGCAATGAATTGGTTCCTTGGGCATGGGAGTGAGTATGACGAAAGTACAGGGGACCTTATTTGCAGTGACGGGATTAGGATACCCCGGGATACATGGTAGAAAGTGGTGAAGGAGATTAAAGCAGGGACAACAAAGTTCCGTCCCGATAGAGAGAAAGACTTGCTGATAAAGGTCCTCGGGAATGACGAACGCGGAGGACGTGTACGAGGCCTTGGCCCTAGTTATACGTGGGAGATGGGGTTTCCCAAAGACAGAGATACTTATAGGAGCCGAGAGAGAGCAAAGAGGCGACAGCAGGAGGAGGAGGGAGACAGGTTCACCGAGTTGCTAGGAACACTTCGAATACATCAGCAACAGATTGACGAACTTCGAGGAGCAGCGCGCCTGCAAGATCCTGTACTCGATATTACCGCTATCCCATCTCAGCGGAGAAGCAGCGTGGCTCAATAGGAGGTCCCTTCTGACGATGCACGTATGGTAGATGGTGGTCCCGGCAACCCCGTGGATGGAATCAAGGAGCAGGCATCTTGTGAGCTCCATCAGAAGGTGAAGAACCTATCCATCAAGGTGGCGGTCGGATGTGCTTTACCTTGTCCACCTGGCGTGCGCTGGCATGGCCGTGAGATTCCAGCTGGCTATGCTAAAGTTGCTGTGGATGAAATCGCAATGGGGTGGGACTCAATGGAGCTTGACATCCCTGGACCTAAAGGTGAGAGGACACTCGGAGAAGTATTGGGTGGTATCATTCTATGGGACAAGAACAACATCAAGCTTCCAGGCTGGATGCCAAAGCCAACACTGCCTCCGACTCATCGCATGTCACCTTCACCTCCATCACCTCCAAGAAGCCCACCCCATGACTACGACCACCATAGCCCGAGTCCATCTCGATCTCCGCCGCAGCCTCCGATTAGTACTAAATGACGCAGCAGCCCAAAACGACAAATGTCGCCCCTCCCAAGAGTACCTCATAAGAATCTTCCCATCAGACCTTACGATCGTACTGACGAGGAAAATGCAGCAATCACAAAGGCCCATTGTGATGCGCATTTTCAAAAGAAGAAACCCGAGCCCGCCCCGGTATACACCGAGAAGCAAAAAGCGTATGCACATTCTTTTCTGAACACAAAATCGCAGTATGAGTTGCACCATAAGCCAGATGACTATGTACGCACACTTCGGAAGGAAGCAAAGAAGAGCAAATCAAGTAGAAGTGCAAGCGGGAGCAAATCATCAGGTCAAAGTGCAACCGAGAAAAGAATGGACGTCCCCCAGCTCGGGAAACAGGCCAAAAAATCGATCCCACCCCTCCAGGTGTTATCGTATGACACTCCCCAGCAGGATATGGAAGAAGCTAAGAAGCTTGCGGCCGCTATGAATGTGACTGTTGAGGAATTGCTAGGTGCCTAGGACGACAAGTTACCCAAGGCTCAGGTAGTCCCTACATATGTCCTAGGGAAGCCTCTGGTCAGCTTTGAGCAGTTCCAACAACTGCTAACACAAATGCGCAGTTTACATAACTGGTACTTGAAAGCCGTAAAGTAGGAGAGAATAATGATCGTGGCGAAAGTCCCACATGACTACTACTTCCAAGAAGAAGAGGTCCATGTTGAGTTTCCAGAACTCTTCCAGTTATACAGGTTCGACGCCCTCGACAAAAGTCTCATGAGTTGCTATTGTCTGTAAGTTGTTGAATTCATTGTCTATATATAAGTTGTTCATTTTTTAAATTGTTCAGTTCATTGCATATAATTATACTCATTATATCCTTTTGTACTCTGTTATTATGCAGAATGAAGATCATGGAATGTAAAAGAAGGTCACTCTTTAGTGTTGGGTTCATTGACCTAGATAAAATATATTGTAAGACGCTAAAGGATAAACCCGAGGAGACGCAGGAAAACCTTCGAAGGTTTCTAACAGAGCAACATTTCTGTGACCACATACTGTTTCCTTACAATTTCCGGTGAGGGTCTTACTATGTTGTACACATTCACTTTTTCTTACTCGATGTTAAATTAATTGATGATTTACTAATGTATATATAAACGTGTGCAGTTTCCATTGGATTCTCATGGACATTCAACTTGATAAGGGAAGAGTTGAAGTCATGGACCCATTGAAGAGACCCATGGAATAGTTTAGGGACATGCAGGACATGCTCCAGAGGTAATTTCCGTGCTACATCGGTCTCTTTATTTGATTTCCTGAGATATCACGTAATAAATAACTCATTCATTCATTTTCTTTGCCGGGTAGGGTTTGGAGCATGTTCAAGAGTAGGGTTACGGGTTCCTTTAGTAAGGAGCTGATGTTTACTCCAGTCTCGGTAAGTAATACGTGATATGTTCGCGCATCTCTTTACTTCTAGTTTCAAGACAATTATGATGCTAGATTATAATTATGATTGAATTCTATTCTCGTAAAGTATGTGAGGCAGCCACAGGGGACGAATCTATGTGGATACTACGTTTGCGAGTTCATTCGCACATTTACCACTGAGCACAATGATAATAGAGTCGATGTAAGCAATACATTCACAACATTATTTTATTACCGTCACTTTTTGTTATCATGATTGATATTCATATTGATCTCCTTTTCTTATATAGTTCGAGAGAATGCGAGATCAGCTCCTACCAGAGCAACGCGTACTAGGAATTGCTGAAGAACTGGCAGGATTCTTGATGACCGAGATGATAGATGATGCCGGGGAATTTAGCGTGAATAGGCGCTACCGACGATCCTCGACCGTGTAATTAAATCGTCGAATTGTGATCTCCATGTAACTATCATGATCATGTATATATTTGTATGCTCGATCTTAAGAGAAGTTATCTTATGTATGCACGAACGTGTACGGTATGTGGTAGCGTAGAAAACTATTTTTGAAATGAAAAATAGAAAAAAATATACAAATTGAATTCTCTGCCGTGGCAGAGAAAGTGCCTAAACTTCTCCCGCGGCAGAGAACCATTTGTCCCGGTTCGTAATACGAACCGGGACTAATGGGGGGGCACCCAGCACTCGTAGAGACGGCCACGTGGATACTCATTGGTCCCGGATGGTAAGCGGTCTAGGACTAGTGGGGGGGGGCCTTTAGTCCCACCCCTCCAGTCCCGGTTACCAGGACCGGGACTAAAGCCCCTTACGGGCCTGGACTTGAGGCCCTTTTTCCACTAGTGAAGGCTCCTTCCGCGAAAGAGTCCAGTTCAATTTTATTAGGTTCAATTAAACTACCATAAAACATATGTAGTAAATACCATTTAGGCAAATCATGATGAGGACATAGTCGTAGTAAATCTTTAAATCTAATATAAGCTCTTACTAGTCCTTCATTAGAACGATTCTTCCAAGTCATTATAAGACGCCTGCTTCCAAAAGATTTTGATAATGGATAATATTTTGATAGAAATTCATAGACTAAATTATCCCAAGTAGTAGTGGCTTCAGGGGGTAGATATCTATACCATGAGAGAGATGTACTTGTCAAAGTTTTACTAAAAAGTTTAACCCTTACCTCATCAGCAGTATATCCCGTCAATAGAGAAGTGCCACATATATCTTTAAAACATGCAATATGCTCATATGGATGAGGATCTTCTTCATCTCTAGTAAACTGCTTCTTATGTAGAATACTAAGTAGTAGAGGATTTATTTCAAACCCCCTTCTCTTCGCATTGGAGTTGTCTCTTTTATAAATATCATAGGGCTTCCCAAAGTGGTTGAGTCAGTTAGCACTAGTCATATTCTCAAACTCCATCATGTTGGTGGAAACCTGTAACTCAAAACAAAATTTAGCAAGACAAATATAAATAAGAAAAAACTAAAAGACCTACAACGCTTAGCTCCCCAGCAACGGCGCCAGAAAATAGCTTGATGGCTGCAAGTGCACAAATCGTTTGTAGCTAGTTTTGAAATAAAGACATCGATCCCACAGGGAGCAGGAGTCTGAAGTCTAATAATTCTCGAAATAAATATTGCGATAGAAATGCTAGATAAAGTTCTAAGTAACAAGATAAAATGCGAGTATTGTGTAAAAAGGTGTTTTTGGGTTTTGGGTATAAGAGCAATAGTAAAGAGAAATAACTTAATACAAAAAGTAAGTATCGTGTATGTAAGAGAGACTGGAACTCCAGTAGGGAAAAGGCGTTCTCAGGGAGTAGTGGATACACCACGAGTATTTGTGAAGATTTAAGATAAAGATTATCATCATGAACATTCTCAACTATGTATGTGTGGGAGGAACTCCGTATGTGGACTAATAGGCAACAATCGCTACTCACATCATCCTCATAACCACAATAGTCAGCAATCGACATCAATCGAATTACTATGCTATTAAGGGACGTAATCCCGTAGGACGTATCCCATGGCATGAATAGTGTTCCGTGAGTTTCCTCGATTTCCCAAGTTGATACGTAAGGAGTGCCAACAGCTTTATAGTCACTGTAAGTTCTAGCACACCTCCGTCTACCAACAAGTAGTTCCCTCCATCAAGTCCCTGCAAGAGGCAAATATTGAGAGGTCGACTTCTCTCAACATCAAGATGTAGAGAATCTAACACATGGTCACAGTGATGAATATCATAATAGACTTTATCTTATTTCAATCTCATATTAGGGTTTATCCATCTCCCCAAGAACTAATGATCTACTTAGATATGGAGGCAGTCAACATCATGGAATGATAATAGAAACAATCATAGATGAATAGTACTTGTATAAATCCACGATGAGTGTAGGAATTACAACAAGATCTAGACAAGATGTAGATGGGATGAGTGGAGATGGTGGTGATGCAGCGGTGGATGGTGAAGATCGATGCTTTAGCCTCCTGGATCTACACAGGGCGAAGATGGATCCCTTGTGGATGAGTTCCCCCTCCAGATGCCTTCTAGAGGTGAGGTTTCTACGATTTCTCGGTGTTCTGTATGTCATCTCCTCGAACCAATTGCGCGGGGTGAAACTACTTGACGAGGCGGAGGCGGCTCCAACTATACGACTAGAGCTATATGGGCGGAAGAGTTGCTCCCGCCGTATAGTTGGTCGTTGGGCTCTCTGCCTCCGTTGTTCGCTTCTAGTTTTCTTCTGGTATTATTATTTCCCAAATAAGCGATTTACGTTGTTTTTGACTCCTTTTATCCATAGTAAAACTGCTTCAATAATTGTATCCATTGGATCCATCATCTGTCCTGATCCTGGTGAAAACAGACATAAAATGTGTGCGCAAGCGCCATAAAATACCAAGATCCTACATCTACAATGCAAAATAATAATGTAAAACATGATGCAAAAATGTACTCATCAATATGCCACTCCTCTACTCCCTTGCACCATCAACCTGACGTTACCGTTGATGACCTCTTCAATCACCGACGACTATGTTTGGGCTGTCGTAGAGGACCCCTTGGCAATAAACCGCGAGAATGTTGCGGCTTTGGTTGTCACTGCAGGAGAAACCACCGCAATGTCCTTGGTCGTAGTAGCTTCCTTTGCCACCACCTCATTTTCCTGGCCTGAGGTGCCCTCTCCATGCACGATGATGTCGCCCATGTTACCCTTCGCCACCACCTCGCCTGTCGGGTCGAGGTTTACCTTCTTCTGTTTCTTAGCGCCAAGGTCAGGCGCCTCGCCAAACTTGCCCTTCCTCTTCTTGGAGGCGTCTTCCCCTCCATGGCGCAGCTTGACGGGATCTTCGACACGGTCGCCCGCTTTATTTTCTTTGCTTGACTCCTGTGAGTGTCAAAGCAATTAGCAATCCGTAAATCCCGAATGGCATAGCACACACGATTCAGCAACATGAGAAAACTTACTTGGCGACTGGGAGGGCCCGCAGCCCCGTACTGACATGCATGGGCTTCTCTAGTTTGGGGCCAATCGAATGCGTCAACCCCGCTTCTAGGAGGCTTGCCTAACGCCGTGGCTTGGGTGGCACCGCCGGTTTGTTTGCCGACGCGTCCGGTGCAGCTGGAGCCTCTGACCCCTTCGTCGTAGCCGTAGCCTCCGACCCCTTCACCACTGCCGGGGCCTCTGACCCCTTTGCCACCTCTGGATCCACCGTCACCTCTTCGACCTCGTCTTCCGACTCAAACACCACCACCGACTTTGCTGCTGGCTTGATCGATGGCTTCATTTTCTGGGAAGGTTTGGTCAGAGTGGCCACTCACCTAGTGGTTTGCTCGCTAATGATCTCAAGATCATCGTCGCTCTTCTCGAGGCTACGACTAGCCTCTACCTCGTGGCGCTTCTATCCGTGAGTCTTTTAGGGCATGGAGGCAGGCTCTTGCTCCTCCGCGCTTTCCTCCTCCCCATTAGAGGCGTCTCCCTCATCCTTGTCCAGGAGCTCGTCGGGGACCTCTTCGTCAAGCAGAGGAAGCCAGTTCTCCAAGACCTGGAAGAGCTGCGAAACGAAATCAATGTGCATGGATCAGTAATTCGACTCGGACAAGTGAATGAGAAAAATGACTATGAATGAAGGAAACTTACTGGAGGGGACAGTCGCTTTCAGGCTGTGGATGGGCGAAGTCCCGCCGACGAATCGGTGTACTTCGCGGCTGTGATCTTGTTCAGGGCCGCGGCATAATCTTCCATGGCCCACCCTTCGTGGCACAATCTTGTCGGGTTTGATGACCTAGTGTATTCGTACATCCACTGGGCTCGGGTGGCTAGTGGAACCAGTCGCTTCCCGAGCCATCAGTTGTAGAGGTTGATTGTTTCCAACCCTTCCTCCTGCAGCTCCGAGATCTAGGAGCACATCTCCTCCATGGCCATGTTCTGCTCCTCGAGGAGCCCCTTCACCGAAAACCACTGTGGCTCACACCGCTCCGCGGTGTACACCGGGATTGCCTCCTCCTCGGTGGGGGTAGATTCCTTGACATAGAACCAGTATTTCTTCCACTCGTTTGCTGCCTTCTTCGGCAGCATCAGTTTCAGAAACTTGGCATTGGGCTTCAGCTGGAACGTGACGTCGCTCGTGGCCAAGATGGGTTTTTACTTCCCTTTGCAGCTGACGTGCCCGTGGAATAGCTCCAGCCAAAGGGGGAAATGCGGTCGGCACCCTAGGTAGCAGTCGCAGAATGCAATGAAGATTGTGAGCTTCTCGATCCTATGCGACCTAGATCAGAGGGCTTGATCCAGTAGTACGCGCAGAACCACCGGAAGAAGATTGAGGTGGGGAACCCTAGACCCTTCTCCAAGTGGCTGAGGAAGCAGATGAACTCCCCTGACCTTGGATTCGGCTCGGTCTCACTAGCCGCAGAGATTTTCCAGTTCCCCTTGATATGTCCATAACGTATCTATAATTTTTGATGGTTTTATGCTAATAATATGCTTTTGACACTTCTTTTTTATAAACTTTATGATTTATTTGGACTAACCTACTAATAGTTGCAAAAGTGCACAATGTTCTTGTTTTACACTTTGATGTGTACGAATTACCAAGAATACAAGTGGAAACCTTGTTGGAGTCAAATTGGGATTTTTCCAGAAATCTGTCTGAGAACTCGTTTTGAAGATGGTCACGTTTTGGGTCGAAGACGGCGTCAAACGGAAAACTCTTCAACTACAAAGTTATTGGCAATTTTGCGACAAACGTTCTGGACATAAAATCTATCTGATTCCAAGTCTGGACGGGCCTTTTAGGCCCGATTTACTGCAGCCCAAGATGGGGTGACGGCAATCTGAGAAGCTATATAAAGGGAGGAAACCTAATTCGCCCAGGCATCTCCACCCACGAATTTGCAGCCAGCAAAGCCACGTTTTTACCTCCCCCATGGATCCCATCTCCATGGGGGAGGGCTCCCAAAAAGTCATGAAGGAAGGGGCTAAGGGGCGGTGCTCCCCCATGATACCGGCAGCGGGGAAGGAGTCCCCCGCGCCGCCGCCCGCCTCTTCACCATCTTCACCGCCATCTCCATCACCTAATCCTCCTAGTATGCAGTGGTTCATCCTCCCACACACCTCTGTACTGTCCTATGTAAACATGTATTACATGGTATAAGTTATAATCCTATGATCTATGTCATGTTTGCGTAGTTTCTTTGTTCTTAGATTAAATGGTTGAACCTCTTTGGTTCGTTAGAGTTGTATGTTGATATGGTATAGTCTTTTGGTGTCCATTATATTTGTGCGCGCATGGATTACACATCATAGGGTTTGTAGTATGTGTAAGAGGAAGGGGGAAGTTCTGCCGGAGTGACAGAAACCTGAGGACGCGAATCGGAAAGTTGCACGTATGGGAGTAAGAGGACCATTAAACTTAAGGCTATGGTTGGGGAAACCTTAATGCATTGATTAGTACTTACGGATGTTTGCTAATAATCCAATCATATAGTACATGTAATTCCAAGTAGTGAAGCGCATGTATATTTAGCCTCTCCCACCTAGAAAACTACATCGAAGACAATGAACCCGATCTATTCGCTATTTAAACTTGGACAAAGCCACCACAATTACCACCACTATTCCACACTCATGGTTCTGTTAGTTTTGTGTATTTTATTGCTGCAGCAACTAGCTTTACTTTCTTGTTATTTATTATCATGCAAACCTATCTCTATTACTCGTATTGTTGCTCTAGTTTTATTTCCTAGATAATGCAAACCTTTAGTGTGCGTAGAGTTGTATTAGTGGTTGATAGAACTTGAGAGAATATTTATCCTACCTTTAGCTCCTCGTTGGGTTCGACACTCTTACTTATCGAAAAGGCTACACACGATCCCCTATACTTGTGGGTTATCAAGACCTTTTCTGGCGCCGTTGCCGGGGAGCAATAGCGTGTGGGTGAATATTCTTGTGTGCACTTGTTTGCTTTATCTCTAAGTAGGTTTTACTTTCAGTTTTATGTTGTTCTCTATCTTAGTATGGATAGGGAATGCGAATTACAAAAAAAATAGTTGTACTTGTTACCTAAAAATGTTTTTAAAAAGGAAAGTGATTGGAAAGATGAGTAATGGTTAAGTGGGGGTCGACCTTGAACACTTGTGTTCATGCCTATGAAACCAAAACAAATCTTTCCATGGAAGCTTTTCAGTTAAAAACTTGTAGGAATGCATGAAGCCTTGAAAAAGAAAGATATTTCTGGTATTGGTCTTAATGCTTACTCATTCGAAAATACTTGAATCTTGCTCGTATGCCTAACTTAAAGGCGTTAAAGAAAAGTACTTATTGGGAGATAACCCAAAAGTTTTAGTTGAGTCTTGGAAGTTATTGCTTCAGTAATAACCTCTCCTTATTCTTTTTATTTTCTTTTTGTGCCAAGAGTAACCTCTAATGAGAGAGAAATAATGCTTGGGAAAGTTGTTGTTCCAAAACAGATATTTGTGCTTCGCTGTAAAAATTCGTGTAAAATCTCTGTACGTCGGTTTGAGCTGTAAATGTTTGGGCTTCTGCCCCAGGTTGTTATCCAACTTTCATTAGTTCAACACTTTTCGATTTAAGCAACAGAAGGTCTTCAAAAAAATTGGTTTCTATCTGCTGGTCTATTTAGACAGATTTCTGCCATTATTTGCATTTGCTTCTTGTTGATTCCTTTTTGGGTTCTCTTTGGGGAATTGAGATTTTTAAGGAAAGTGATACAGTATCTTGTGTTTTAATGGAAGTTTTATTGGTGTTGAAACTGAACCCAAAGACTTATTATCTTGAGTACACTAATGTTGCTAACGAAGATTATGTAAAGTTTTGTATGAAGGAAAAAATTCCAGGTGTTAAGGAAAGAATGATGTAATGAGATGAAGAATGGACTAAAGCTCAAGTTTGGGGATGCCACCCCATGTCACCCCAAGAAATATCCAAGAAGTACAAGCATCAAAGCTTGGGGATGCCCAAGGCATCCCCTTCTTCATCAATAAAAATCTTAGGTTCTTCCAAACGCTTCATTTTTATTGGTTCATGCACAATTGTGTTGTTCTTGGAGCGTCTTCATTTTCGTTTTTGGTTTTCGTTTTCTTGGTTTGCTTAGTTTGCTTGAATAAATTGGTTGGACCCCCTCTTTCATACATTAGTTTTCAAATAAGTGTGGTTTGGATTGGAAAAGATTAGGAAAAGTTCATGCTTAAGTGGTAAAAAGAGCTCGTTTTTTACGGTGACATATGCTTTGTCATGTCATGCTTGATATTGGTTTGGCTTTATGCTTAGTGATTTTTGATGTAGCATGCCATGTTATAAATAATTGAGATTGCTTAATGTGCCTTGAAAGAATCATGCGTTGTTTTATCATATTAAAGAATAGTATTGTGGTATTCTCCTTTCATACTTTATTTGGGTTGACTTGGCGCATCCTCACACCATGTTATGACTATCCCAAGTCACCATAGCCTTTATGATCCTTTAGTTTTCGACTTGTAATATCACTTTATGATTTAATTAATGATGTTTTGTCGCTTTGCATGATTATGACCATTATTGCTCTTTTAGTTGGTCGCTCCGAGTCTTTTGCTAGCCTCCATAACCAAGTATGAGTTCCACTCATGCATCCAACTCCAAAGAAAACGAAGTTATCCCAAAGATTCCACCATACCTACCTATTAGCATTGCTATTCCAAGTATATTCGTGCTTTTATCTACCTTCCGAATTAAACTTGTTATGAGAAACTAGTGATTAAAGCTCTCACGAACTTGATGGCACACTTTATTTTTCTTGCCCTAATAAACTTGAACCATTGTGTCATCTATGTTGTATATGCTTGTATTTATATGTTGGGGATTAGCACAACCATGCTGCCATGGGGAACTCTTTCAACATTGCATTTGTACATTGTACCTAGTTGATATCATACTCTTTTGTCTATGGATGTCGTCGGTGTGAAATGAAAGGGGAGCTTCTGAGTCCATGGAGTTATGTATGTGTGTTAGAGAAACGCTTGGGCCGCAGGTCTAATCCATGCCTAATCATGGTGGAAACCTACAACGTAACCATAATGAGCAATCTATGAAGCATTCTTCTTATTAAAAAAGAAGAGATAGAGATTGAGAAAAAAGAAAAAAAAGATGAGAAAAGAGGAAAAGAGAGAAAAAGGCACCATTTTCCCGTGGTAAATAAGAAGATTCCTGAGATGCTCGTTGTCTGCTTGCCTTGTCATTTTGATATGCGGATTCTTCCATATCATCGGGCAAGGGGTACCCCGTTGGCGGTTCTCTATGATACACATGTACTTACTATGACAAGAACTTACTGGTAACTAAACTTGAGTAGCATGAGGAGCGACCCTCGTATTCAAGGAACATGATATTTCCAACTTATACTTTGTCAAGCATATACTCCATAGTTTGTTCACTTTAACCTTAATCACTTAAAGATGCTTATGATAGGGGCAATGAGAGCTGAAAGCTAATAAGTACCATAATTTTTGGAAGCTCTTTATGAGACTTGAATCCCTACTTCCTTCTATGAAGTCCTTTCTTCCACTTTTATATTGAGTCTTCACCTTCTATCTTTACGCACCAATTAATAGAGCATAGTTGTCATTCTTAGTTCTATGTGCATTGTCCCAAGACTTGTTGATTGATGCATAACTTTGATATTGCTTGTTCCTAAACTATTTGTATCTAGTCACCCTTATGAACTTTGAAGGTGTCCTATGCATTTATGTTTTGCTACTCTATGAGGGACAAGCTGAATACCATTGTCATTATTCTTTCTTTATATGAAACAAACAAACGTCTTGCAAAGCATTGTTATTCATGAATCTTTTGTTTGTGCTTTTTCATGTTACAACATAGTTGCTATGTCTTATTGTTAGAACTCTATTTTTCATGATTCATGTTTAGAGTACCTTAGTCCCAACTATCAATGCTTTTACAATAATGATGATCAAGATTGTGTTGTCTGTATGTCACCTCAAAAATTATATTGTTTTGATCGTTTACCTACTCGAGGACGAGCAGGAACTAAGCTCGGGGATGTTGATATGTCCATAACGTATCTATAATTTTTGATGGTTTTATGCTAATAATATGCTTTTGACAGTTGTTTTTTTATAAAGTTTATGATTTATTTAGACTAACCTACTAATAGTTGCAAAAGTGCACAATGTTCTTGTTTTACACTTTGATGTGTAGGAATTACCAAGAATACAAGTGGAAACCTTGTTGGAGTCAAATTGGGATTTTTCCAGAAATCTGTCTGAGAACTCCTTTTGAAGATGGTCACGTTTTGGGTCGAAGATGGCATCAAATGGAAAACTCTTCAACTACAAAGTTGTTGGCAATTTCACGACAAACGTTTTTGACATAAATTTATCTGATTCCGAGTCTGGACAGGCCTTTTAGGCTCGATTTACTGCAGCCCAAGATGGGATGACGGGAATCCGAGAAGCTATATAAAGGGAGGAAACCTAATTCACCCAGACATCTCCACCCACGAATTTGCAGCCACCAAAGCCACGTTTTTGCCTCCCCCATGGATCCCATCTCCATCGGGGAGGGATCCCAAGAAGTCATGAAGGAAGGGGGCTAAGGGGCGGTGCTCCCCCATGATACCAGCGGTAGGGAAGGAGTCCCCCGCACCGCCACCGGCACCGCCGCCGCCCTCTTCACCAACTTCACCGCCATCTCCATCACCTAATCCTCCTAGTATGCAGTGGTTCATCCTCCCACACACCTCTGTACCGTCCTATGTAAACATGTATTACATGGTATAAGTTATAATCCTATGATCTATGTCATGTTTGCGTAGTTTCTTTGTTCTTAGATTAAATGGTTGAACCTCTTTGGTTCGTTAGAGTTGTATGTTGATATGGTATAGTCTTTTGGTGTCCATTATATTTGTGCGCGCATGGATTACACATCATAGGGTTTGTAGTATGTGTAAGAGGAAGGGGGAAGTTCTGCCGGAGTGACAGAAACCTGAGGACGCGAACCGGAAAGTTGCACGTATGGGAGTAAGAGGACCATTAAACTTAAGGCTATGGTTGGGGAAACCTTAATGCATTGATTAGTACTTACGGATGTTTGCTAATAATCCAATCATATAGTACATGTAATTCCAAGTAGTGAAGCGCATGTATATTTAGCCTCTCCCACCTAGAAAACTACATCGAAGACAATGAACCCGATCTATTCGCTATTTAAACTTGGACAAAGCCACCACAATTACCACCACTATTCCACACTCATGGTTCTGTTAGTTTAGTGTATTTTATTGCTGCAGCAACTAGCTTTACTTTCTTGTTATTTATTATCATGCAAACCTATCTCTATTACTCGTATTATTGCTCTAATTTTATTTCCTAGATAATGCAAACGTTTAGTGTGCATAGAGTTGTATTAGTGGTTGATAGAAGAGAGAATATTTATCCTACCTTTAGATCCTCGTTGGGTTCGACACTCTTACTTATCGAAAAGGCTACACCCGATCCCCTATACTTGTAGGTTATCACCCCTTATCGAGGATCCCGGAGTCCTAAAACGACTGCAACACATCTGCGGTGCACTTGGATTTCCCCTAGAGATCTTTGGGAGGCGCCATTGAGAGGAGCTCGCTTGATCTGGGAATCTGGATCGGGGGCGGCTCGGAAATAGGAAGAGAGAGTGGAGGAATGTGCAGGAAGGTCCGTACTACGCATCTACATCCCCCTTTATAAGGAGGGCTAGTAAAACTGCCCGAATAAGCCGTTGCTTCACAGTAATTCCACCGAAGTTACCATTGAAGGTTACCTAACGACTAATTTGACCAAGCTGACGGTCCAACTTCAATCAAATTTATCACTCGACTAGCATACTTCACTCGCCCATTCCAATCTCTTGGACGAGGCGAATCGATTATTCGCTGACTCGCTAATCTCTTGGGTTCATTGCATGGAAAACAAAAACTTTCTACCGCAACAACGAACAAAACCAGGATCCAATCTATGGAAAATCCAAGATCTAATCTATGTGATAGGTGCAATGAGGTAGATGAAAACTAACCCTCGAAGATCCAAAGCTTTAACGAGATCGGATCCAAAGTTTTCTTCCCCCCAAGTCGTATCTCCTATTTTCTTGGGATTCAAGTTTATCTCCCTAGAACCTTCCGAAACCTTCTAGAAACTCCAATCAAAAAACTCTGGAACTTTTCCGAACCCCAGAAAATGACTTCCATTATATGAATCTTATTCTCTGAACCATTCTAGATCTCCTCATGATGTCATAGCTCCAATCCGAGACTCCAAACAACATTCAGTCTCCAACTCATATTCTATATCTACTTAAACAACATCGAACCTTAAGTGTGTCAACCTACAGTTCGCTAACTAAGAAGACATGATCGAGACACCTCTCCGATCAATAACCAACAGTGGGACCTGGAGACCTAGAATGGCTCCCACATATTCAACGATGACTTCGTGATCGAAAGAACCATTAATAGACGATAATGATTCCCTTTGTCGCACGATACTCTACTTATCTGAGGTTCGATCATCGGTATCTCCATACCTAGTTCTACCTCGTTACCGATAAGTACTCTTTACTCGTACCGTGATATAACATCCCTTGTGACCTAGTCACATGCTTGCAAGACAGTTGGATGTCATTCCATCGAGAGGGCCCAGAGCATATATAGCCGTCACTTGGATGGACAAATCCCATTCTTGATCCATGCGCTTCAACACATACTTTCATAATACCTAATGCCACCTTTATAACCAACTAGTTACGAAGTGGCATTTGATGTCGTCAAAGCACTCATCCGGTGATGGTGATTAACATGATCTCATGGTCGAAGGATTAGGTTACTATGTATTTGAAAGCTTGTAGCAAAAACAAACTTTAATGACTTGATCTTATGCTATGCTTACTATGGGTGTGTGTCCATCACATCATTCTCCTAATAAATGTCCATGATCAGGAAACCATGATCATCTATTAATCAACAAGCTAGTCCAACAAGAGGCTTACTAGAGACTCTTTTATGTTTACAAAACACACAAGTATTAGTGTTTCCTATTAATACAATTATAGCATGGGATGTAAACATTTATCATAAACACAAAGATATAATAATAACCACTTTATTATTTCCTCTTGGGCATATCTCCAACATTCTCCCACTTGCACTAGAGTCAATAATCTAGATTACATGGTAATATACCTAACACCCATGGCGTTCTGGTGTTGGTCATGTTTTGCTCTAGGGAGAGGTTTAGTCAACGGATCTGCCACATTCATATCAGTGTGTACTTTGCAAATCTTTATGTCACCATCTTGGGTATACTCGCGAATAGCATGAAAACGTAGCTTGATGTGCTTCAGCTTCTTGTGTGACCTTGGCTCATGTGCATTAGCTATGGCACCCACTTGTCACAATAGATGGCCATCGGGTCGAACGCACTAGGAACCACGCCAAGCTCAGTAATGAACGCTTTCATCCATATTGGTTCTTGTGCAGCCTCTGAAGTAGCTATGTATTCTGATTCTGTTGAAGATTTCACCACAACGCTTTGCTTGGCACTCCTCCAGCTCACTGCTGCTCCATTCAAAATAAATACGTATCTAGACTATGACTTAGAGTCATCTGGATCGATGTTCCAACTAGCATCAATGTAACTATTTACAACAAGCGCTTCATCACCTCCATAAGAAAGAACCATATCCTTAGTCATTTTTAGGTACTTTAGGATATTTTTGACCGTTGTCCAGTGTTCCATTCGAGGATCACTTTGATATCTACTGGTCAAATTAACAGCATGTGCGATATCTGGTCCCGTACATAGCATGGCATACATGATAGAGCCTATGGCTGAGGCATAGGGGATTTTATTCATATTTTATCTTTTTTCTACCATAGCTGGACTTTGAGTCTTACTCAAGGTCTTACCTAGCAACATGGGTAAGAATCCTTTCTTTATTTCTTCCATTCTAAACCTCTTTAGAACCTTGTCCAGGTATGTACTTTGTGAAAGCGCTATTAAGTGTCTTGATCTATCTCTATAAATCTTTATGCCTAAAATGTATGTTGCTTCGCCAAGATCCTTCATTGAAAAACTATTATTCAAATAGGCTTTGACACTTTCAAGAAGTTCTATATCATTCCCAATCAACAATATTTCATCCACATATAGTACTTAGAATTCTATAGAGCTCCCACTCACTTTCTTGTAAATACAAGCTTCTCCAAAAGTTTGTATAAATCCAAAGTTTTCCAGCTCCGGGATGCTTGCTTCAGTCCATAAATGGAGCGCTAAAGTTTGCATACCTTGTCAGCATCTTTAGGATCGACAAAACCTTTGGGTAAACAAGATCCTCAACGTCACGATATACAACTCTTCCTCAATGTCACCATTAAGGAATGCCGTTTTGACATCCATCTATCAAATTTCATAATGAAAAAATGCAGCGATTGCTAACAAAATCCTCACAGACTTTAGCTTCGCTACCGGTGAGAAAGTCTCATCGTAGTCAACTCCTTGAATTTTTCAGAACCCTTTCGCGACAAGTCGAGTTTTATAGACAGTAACATTACCATCAGCTTCTGTTTTCTTTTCAAAGATCCATTTGTTCTCGATAGCCTTGCGGCCATCTGGTAGGTCCACCAAAGTCCACACTTGGTTTTCGTACATGGATCCAATTTCGGATTTCATGGCTTCTTGCCATTTGTTGGAATCTAGGCTCATCATTGCTTCGTCATACGTCGCAGGGTCGTCGGTGTTGTCCACCAACATGACATTCAAGACAGGGTCATACCAATCAGGAGTGGTACGAACACTCGTTGACCTATGAGGTTCAGCAACAACTTTGTTCAAAGTTTCATGATCTTCATCATTAGCTTCCTCTCTTATTGGTGCAGGCAGCACAAAAACATCTTCTGGTGCTGCGCTACTCTCAAATCCGAGAGAAGGTTCAACAACCTCGTCGAGTTCTACTTTCCTTCTAGTCACTTCTTTTGAGGGAAACTCCTTTTCAAGAAAGGATCCATTCTTGGCAACGAAAAATTTGCCTTCAGATCTGTGATAAAAGGTATACCCAATTATTTCTTTTGGGTATCCTATGAAGACGCATTTTCCTCTTTGGGTTCAAGCTTGTCGGGTTGTAACTTCTTTACACAAGCTTCACAGCCCCCAACTTTAAGGAACGACAACTTAGGTTTCTTACTAAACCACAATTCATACGGTGTCATTTCAACGGATTTAGATGGTGCCCTATTTAAAGTGAATGCGGCAATCTCTAATGCATAACCCCAAAATGAGAATGCTAAATTTGTAAGAGACATCATAGACCGAACCATATCTAAGAGAGTTCGATTACAACATTCGGACACACCATTGTGCTGTGGTGTTCCCGAAGGTGTCAATTGTGAAAGTATTCCGCATTTATTTAAATGCATTCCAAACTCGTAACTCAAATATTAACCTCCACGGTCAGAACGCAGAAACTTAATCTTCTTGTTACGCTGATTTTCTACTTCACTTTGGAATTCCTTAAACTTCTCGAAAGTCTTATACTTATGTTTCATAAAGTAGATATATCCATATCTACTCAATTCATCCATGAAAGTAAGAACATAACGATATCCACCGCGCGATGCTACACTCATTGGACCGCACACATCGGTATGTATTATTTCCAATAACTCCGTAGCTCGCTCCATTATCCTAGAAAATGGAGTCTTAGTCATTTTCCCATTAGACATGCTTCGCATCTTTCAAGTAATTCAAGAAGTCCATAAGAATGGAGTTTCTTCAGGCGCTTCACTCCAATGTGACCAAGACGACATTGCCACATGTATGTGGAATTATCATTAAATTTTATTCATTTAACATCTATGTTATGAACATGTGTATCCCTACTATCGAGATTCAATAAGAATAAACCATTCATCTCAGTTGCATGACCATAAAGGATATTACTCGTATAAATTGAACAACCATTATTCTCAAACTTAAACGAATAACCGTCTCTCAATAAACAAGATCTAGATATAATGTTCATGCTTAATGCAGGCACCAAATAACAATTATTAACTTTAAAACTAATTCTGAAGGTAGATGAATAGGGACTATGCCTACGGCGATCACATCAACCTTGGAGCCATTTCCAACGCGCATCGTCACCTCGTCTCTTGCCAATCTTTGTTTATTCCGCAGCTCCTGTTTTGAGTTACAAATATGAGCAACCGAACCAGTATCAAATACTCAGGCACTATTACGATTACTAGTAAGATACACATCAATAACATGTATATAAAATATACCTTTCTTCTTGATGTTGCCGTTCTTTAGATCTGCCAAGTACTTGGGGCAGTTGCGCTTCCAGTGACCTTCACCCTTGTAGTAAAAGCACTCATTATCAGGCTTAGGGCCAGCCTTGGGCTTCTTAGGCGTGGTAGCTTTCTTACCGTCCTTCTTGAAGTTTCCCTTATTCTTAGGCTTGCCCCGCTTCTTGAAATTGGTGGTCTTATTAACCATCAAACACTTGGTGCTCTCTCTTAATCTCCACTTCAGCAGTTTTCAGCATGGAGAAGAGTTCAGGCAACATCTTTTTCATGCAATGCATATTGTAGTTCATCACAAAGTTCTTGTAACTAGGTGGCAGTGATTGGAGGACACGATGGATCCACAACACATTAGGAATATTCCCAATTCTTGGAGCCTGTTCGCGTGCCCAGACATTTTGATCACGTGCTCACTAACGGAGCTGCCCTCTTCCATTTTACAATTAAAGAACTTCTCAGAGGCATCATAGCTTTCCAGGGCCACTTGAGTTTCAAATATCATTTTGAGCTCATTGATAATATTAAAAGGGTCGCGGTGCTCAAAGCGCTTTTGAAGCTCTGATTCTAAACCATATAGGATGTCACACTGAACTGTGGAGTTGTGATTCTTCTAAGTGACGAAAACATTTTTAACATCACCGGGAACATCCTCTGTAGGTGGGTCACCTAGCGGTGCATCGAGCACATAGGTCAACTGACCAACACTGAGGATAATCATCAAGCCACAGAACCAGTCTGTGAAGTTGCTTCCATTGTTTTTCAGCTTTTGTTTCTCTAGGAACACATTAAAGTTGATGGAGGGGGTCGCCATGATCTATAACATATTTACAAAGAGTTTGGACTAAGTTTATGACAAACTGAGTTCAAATTTAATTCTTAAATTAACTAGGTGAACTCCCACTCAAAACAACATCCCTCATGTTGCCTTAGTGATTACACAAACCAAATCCACTACACCAAGTCCGATCTTCATGAGAGAAGATGTAGCTTCAAAGGCGAATAATCAACATGTTCATCATATCATTCATATGACTCAGGCTTTACCTTTCGATATTCCGTGTTCTGAGACCATGTCTGTACATGATATGTTCATCAAGGTTAACCTTAGTATCCACATGTGCAAATCTGGCTTGCACCTGTTGTATGCACACGTAGAATCTATAACACCTAATCATCACGAGATGCTTCGAAACGATGAGTCTTAGCAACGGTGCCTACTAAGGACAAACACTTTATTACTTGATATTTAGTGAGAGGGATCATCTTATAATGCTACCGTCACGATTTAAGAAATATAAGATGCATAAGGATTAACATCACATGTAATTCATAATATGTGATATGATATGGCCTTTCTTGTTGTGCCTTTGATCTCCATATCCAACGGACGGACATGATCTCCATCATCACCAGCATGGCGTCAAGGTCAGTGGCACCGCTTCATGGTTGTCCATCACGAACAGAAACTATTACAACTACTTGGAATAAAGCTATTACATGATGAATAGACACACGGGTCTTAACAAATTTAAAGACAACCATCCTGCCGGTTGCCATATTACAATAAAGATCATCTCATACATCAAATATAATCACAATCGCATCATGGCCATATCACATCACATGCCGCTACAAAAACAAGTTAGATGCCTCTAATTTTCTTTGCATATTTTATGTGGCTTGGGGCTTTCGAATAAGAACCGTTCTTACCTACGAACAAGAACCACAACGCTGATACAAGTTTTGTCAGATGCAAATTGTAAATTGTGTCTTAACTATGGTGAGAGAGAAAGACACCCGCAAAGCCACTTGTGCAATGCAAGTTGCACGTCAAGCGTGGAGCAAGTCTCATGTGCGATGACATGTAAGGTTAGCCTGGACCGCTTCATCGCACCATCCCGCAAGATGCAAAGTACATGCAAAGAAAACAACAACAAAAGCATCAATGCCCACAAAAACCATTGTGTTCTACTCATGCAACAGATCTACGCATAGACATGGATCTGATACAACTCTTGGGTTCGTAGCATGGAAAACTAAAAAATTCTGCCGCAACAATGAACAAAACCAAGATCCACTCTATGGAAAGGCCAAGATCTAATCTACAAGATAGTTGCAACGACATAGATGAGAACTAACCCTCGAAAATCCAAAGCGTTAATAAGATCGGATCTCGTGGTTGATGTAGTCGATCACTTGTTGATCTCAAGATCGCGTAGACGATCCTTTTGGCGCCACGTTCCGACAGCGCTTCCGCACTCGGTCACACGTACAGTGTCGATGTGGACCTTCCTCTCCCTGTTCCAGTGGGCAGCAGAGGTAGTAGATCCCCTCAGAATCCCAACAGCACGACGGCGTGGTGGTGGTGGAGGAGAAATCGTGCAAAGCTTCGCCTAAGCCAGAGCAGGAGGAAGGAGGAGAAGAGTGGTGGCTAGGGTTGGGGTGTAAGGGGCAAGGGGGAGGCACCCACCCCTCCCATCTTTATATAGAAGGGGTGCGGCCTAGGGTTCCCCCCTTGGCCCACTTCCCCTTAGGGCCGGCACATGGGGAGGGGGAAGTTTTCTTCCCCCAAGTCTTATCTCCTATTTTCTTGGGATTCAAGTTTATCTCCCTAGAACCTTCTGGAACCTTCTAAAACCTTCTAGAAACTCCAAACAAAAACTCTGGAACTTTTCCGAACCCTATAAAATGAATTCCATTATATGAATCTTATTCTTCGAACCATTATGGATCTCCTCATGATTTCCTGGATCCAATCCGAGATTCCGAACAACATTCTGTCTCAGACTCATATTCCATATCTACTTAAACAACATCGAACCTTAAGTGTGTCACCCTACGGTTCGTGAACTATGACGTCATGATCGAGACACCTCTTCGATCAATAACTAACAGCGGGACCTAGAGATCCATAATGGCTCCCACACATTTAACATACGATACCAATTCCCTTTGTCGCGCGATACTCTACTTATCCAAGGTTCGCTCATCGGTATCTTCATACCTAGTTATACCTTGTTATCGATAAGTACTCTTTACTCGTACCATGATATAACATCCCTTGTGACCTAGTCACATGCTTGCTAGCCAATTGGATGTCATTCCACCGAGAGGGCCCAGAGCATATCTATCTGTCACTTGGATGGACAAATCCCATTCTTGATCCATGTGCTTCAACACATACTTTCAGAATACCTAATGCCACCTTTATAACCACCCAGTTACGAAGTGGCATTTGATGTCATCAAAGCACTCATCTGGTGATGGTAATTAACATGATCTCATGGTCGAAGGATTAGGTTACTATGTATTTGAAAGCTTGTAGCAAAAACAAACTTTAATGACTTGATCTTATGCTATGCTTACTATGGGTGTGTGTCCATCACATCATTCTCCTAATGATATGATCTTGTTATTAATAACATCCAATGTCCATGATCATCTATTAATCAACAAGCTAGTCCAATAAGAGGCTTACTAGGGGCTCTTTTATGTTTACAAAACACACAAGTATTATTGTTTTCTATTAATACAATTATAGCATGGGATGTAAACATTTATTATAAACACAAAGATATAACACTAACCACTTTATTATTGCCTCTTGGGCATATCTCCAACAAAATCTGCGACTGAGAACATACTAAAGCTTCTTCCTTCATTGGAGGAGTTCGCCATAGATTTGACTGGGCATCCACTCGGACTCGCCTACTCCGACTACCAAGATAACACCCTTGATGAATCCATGACGTACTCGGGGACTACTAATGGGGATATACCAATCGAGGTATGCCCAGAGGGAAGGTTTGGCTGGGCCTTTCTGCACGTCGACTAGAAGGAGACTTCGAATAAAGCCCGACGACTAGATATTGAAGGTCCAAGATCCTAGTTAGGCATATTCGGATTAGGTCAAACCCTCCAAAACCTAAACTAGTTCGGTTGTAATCTTGTAAACCCTAGCGAGGTGATCCTATATAAACCTCCCTAGGGTACTCGTTATACTTACGTACTATTAGCTACGCCATCTAAGCGACTCGCTGCCTAGCCGTCGAGCTCACCAATCTTGTAATCCACTTGCAATCAATACAATCAAGCAGGAAGTAGGTATTTACCCTACGGGAGCCGAACCTAGGTAAACCCTTGTATCTTCCCTCAATCTCGACTCGTGGATAGCGACTCGCACTTGGCTATTCCCACGACAATAGGTAATACCTTACTCCTACATGTCTAATCTTATCTTCTATATGTATATGATTACAGCTTGTCCCTTTAGGAGGTCCTGCCCTTGCTTTATATAGTAAAGCATGGCCAGTTACAATTAATTCATAGTGGAATACTATTGATAATGATGTCGTGGTGGAAGCGTTACAAAAAAGTTCAATTTAAGAGGATCTTGTAACGCTCCTCCTTTATTTGGGAGAAAACTTACTCTTCCCCTATATCATGTGATGCTTCTTATACCATCTTCCGGTCCTCGGATTGACTCTTGCTTGTCGAGTGGAATTGGTGAGTAGGCGGTAAGTCCTTAGCTAGGAAAGTTCAACTCATATAGCCCATGCCGGTGTCATCCGACTTATTGTTAAGGTATACCCTTGTCATTGTGGGTGCAAAAATTCCCCCTAGCTAGTGTGACAAAGATCGCTAGGGAAGTCTCAGACCACACACCTCTACTCCTTGATTTAGGTAAAAAAAAGGCTCATTTCCTTTCAAACTTTCTTGGTTATACTAAGAAGGTTTTTATGGTGGCCAAAGAGTGGTCATCTGTGTTGCTAGGGAATAAACCCTATGGATCTATTGGAAAAAAGATTCACCACCTTAGGAATTTTTATAGGGTTGGGCGAGAAATCATAGAAGCATTTATAGATAAATAAAAGAGCGCCTTATTCAATTATAGACATGCTAGACCTGAAAGAAGAGACCACTCTTATAGATACTTCCGATGGGGAAGCAATAAGCAGAGAGGCGAATGGGGAAGTTTTGAATCATAGACGATTTGAGGAGCCTAAATGGGCGTAAGTAGCAAAGGTCAAACATGTTCAAGAATGTGGTAACACTGTGAAATACTTGCACCTAATTGTAAATGCAAGCATAGGAAAAATAAATTCTTTCAACTAGATAAAGAATAAGGAATAATAGTTAGCCAGGAAAATCTTAAGAATTATATTTCAGATTTCTATAAGATATTGTTTGGGGGACATGCCCGAAACTATTTCTCACTAATCGAAATGGAAACGATGGATATCACACAAAAATCTCAACAAGAGAATGAGATTCACCTAACTTCACAAAGAAGGAAGTGTATGAAGCGATTACGCAAATGAAAAAGAGTAAAGCACCAAGACTAAACGGGTTCCCTGCGGAGTTCTATCAGAAATTTTCAGATATCCTAAAACATGTTGATGAATATTTTCCAAAAGTTCCAACAAGGATAAATTCCTCTTTCTCATATGAACTTTGGCACTATTATTCTTTTTCCAAAAAAATAAAATGCGATTCAGATTCAACAATATAGACCCATATGTCTATTCAACAAGAAAGCGGAACAAATCATATAAATGATGTGGTGCATAAAGTAATTCGACCGACTCAAATGACTTATGTGCCAAGACATCGTATTTTAGAAGGATTTTCAATCCATGCACTTCATAAGAAGGAAATGGATGGGGTAATTCTAAAAATTGGTTTCAGAAAAGCGTATGATAAAGTTCAATGGAGTTTTCTACAATAAGTGTTGAGACTTGAGAATGAAAGGTTTTGACTGGAAATGGTGTCACTAGATAGATAAGTTTATTCGGGGTAATGTTGGTATTAAGGTTAATGATGAGATAGGTCATTTTTTCGAGACAAAGAAGGGTTTGCGAAAGGTATACCCATTACAAATTATTTTCAATATATTTGCCAACATTTTAGCAATCTTAGTAGCAAGAGCGAAAGAAGATGGACTTTCTGGTGGTCTCATCCCTCATCTACTTGAGGGAGCATCGATACTCCAATATGCATACGGTGCTATACTTTTTATGGAGCATGATCTAGAGAAAGATCTTAATATGAAGTTGATCATATGCATTTTCGAAACAACGATCTAGATTAATTTTCATAAGAGTGAAACATTATGTTTTGTTAAAGCAAAGGAGGTTGAGGAGTAATATAGGAATCCTTTCGGTTGTGAGTCGGGATCATTCCATTTGGATATATGGGAATCCCTATCCACTTTTCGTTGATTAAAGAAGGGGAATAAAAATGAATAGAGGACCACTTTGGACAAAAGCTTGCCAGATGGTTGGTTAAGTTGTTATCATATGGACTTGCCAATGTTCATGTAATCCTTTTTGGAAATACCCAAATGGGTACATAAAAGATTAGATTATTTTAGATCACATTTTTTTGGCGAAGTGATGTACATTAGAGATGGAACATCATTTGTAGGCCGAAAGGCAAAGGATGTCTTGTGATGCAAGTTTTGGAGATAAATAATAAATGCCTTCTTAGTAAATGCACTTTTTATTTAAATGAAGAAGGGGTATAGCAACAGTCATACAAAATAAATATCTTCGGTCCAAAAATTATGTCTGAAGTCAAGAGCTTCAGACTCCCTTTTTTGGAAAGGCCTAATGAGAGTGCAAGATGAATTCTCTATAGGGGTTCCTTTCACATTGTTAACGGGGAGCAGACATGTTTTTAGGAGGAGACTTGGCTTGGAGATTCGCTTTGTCTCACCGATAGCCATCTTTATATAATATTATCCAAAATCAGAAACCTTAGTGCCGCAATTTCTATCGCATGCCCCACTCAAAATAGCCATTCGGAGGGCCTTAATAGGTAGTAAATGGAAGAGGGGGATGCATCTAGTGCATAGGCTAATGGATGTTCAATTATCAACACAACCAGATGTATTTTTTTGGAAGCTAACAACATCAGGTTCTTTTACGGTCAAATCGATGCATCTGGATTACATGAATGACCATACTATATTCCTCCACAAATACATATGGAAGATTAAGCTACCACTTAAAATTAGGATTTTATGTGGCTCCTTTATCACAAAGTGCTACTCAACAAAAGACATATAGCTTGGCTCAAAGGGATTGACAGGGCAGTAAAAAATGTTTTTTGCGATGAAGATAAAAAATTTCAACATTTATTTATATATCATGCCCTCTTACAAAAGTTGTATAGCATATTGTACATATGGTTTTCAACATGATACCCCCAAATAATAGCAGGAATTTATTTGGAAATTAATTAAGGGGAGTAGCGGAAAGAATTGAAGTACAAATCCAAGTAGGAGTTTGCACTTTATCATGTGCCATATGGAATGCACGTAATGATTATATTTTTAACAATTCAAAATTATCTTCCTTTATAAATGTTATATCTATGGCTACTCATTGGATCGGTATGTGATCATACCTGCAGCCGACGGAGAAGTGTCTGACTATGGATATTGGGTACAACTAACCGGAAAGGCTTGCAGAAGATTTATACTGTCAGTGTTGCTGGCATTTTGATCATAGGATAGCATGTTGATGCAACATCACTTCATGTTGTTTCTTTTATTTTTAGGATTGATACATGTGTCGACCCTATGTGACCCATGATGTAATCTTTTGTAAGGTCAACGATAACAAAGTAACAGAACAACTGCATGCATCAGTCGACGAAGAGACCAGTGCTATGTCTCCATCTTGAAAAAACATAAACTAAGAGTTGAAAAAGTGAGACACTTATAAGACTTGGATACTTTGTAGAAATGTGATTATAGATAAAGTCCTCACACGGAGAAGATAAACATATCTTTCTTCTCCATATATAATCACTTGTACAACACCATAAACTAAAAAAAAGCACTAAATTTATATTTTCAGTGTCTCGATGAATCTCGTCCCTTGACAGAAATGTTCAAATAGCCCAAGCACAAAATCCTTGAACTCAATTTTCCTATATCTTGGTGGTCGTTTATCGTCTAGTAAACCAGGTGCTGGCTCGAGCACCGTTTCACCATCCATGCCATAAAACACGGCCAAGGAAAGCCTCTCCATTTCGATATTGGTGACCACTCTATGAACTGGGCTCCTAAAAATTCTGTTGCTCATTATCTGCATAAAAATTTCACATACAATTTAATTGAGCATTAGCATCAGGAAATAAGATATGCATTGACCATTGTAGACTACTCAAGAGAGGAAGTGTGTAGCGTGAATTTGTAGCTGACTACCTCCATGCAGTCTGCTAAGTTAATTACCAATGTGTGAGGCTTGACTGGGACATTGTACCATTTTCCATCTCTCTGAACTTGCAAACCACCAACATCCTCATCCACAAAAAGGAGGGTAATGAGACCACCATCAGAGTGAGGCTTGAGGCCTAGAACATGGTCGGGCCTAGGACATGGAGGGTAGTAGTTGAATCTAGCAAACCCAGAAGCCTTGTCTGATATTTGGTTGACGAAGTAATCCTCATCAAGCTCCAAGAGCTTGGCTATTGATCGCAAGATAAGGTCTCTTACTCGCTTAGTTCTTGACGAATACTCATGTAGCACATCCCTGTACAAAGACTCTAGAATAGTTTGGTCAAATCAAAGCTTTTGCATTTTTATTCGATTACACGTATCTTTTAGGAAAACAATTCATCAATAAATTTCACAGAATTACATCCACGCAAAAAAAAAACTACATCATTAACACAAGTATACAGATTGTGTCGAAAAAAAACTGACTTTAAGCCTAACTTCATTATACGATAACACGGGTCCACCGGCAAAAGAGATGTGATACAAGACCATTGACTAGATCAGAGTTTACTTTGAGTATAGTTTCTCATGTTCTTTCCGTCGATACTCTTATGAAATTTCAATGTATCTTCCTTTGCACCTATGTAAATACTATTATAGTAGTATCTAAAAAGGCTAATACCATTAGAAAAGGGAAACATCACTGAAGGTAACGGAGTAGGTAACCTGAAAGATTCCGGGTGACTAGGCCATTTAGCAAAATTCCTCTCATCTTCTGGCTCCACTCTCAGATGCAACCGATCGTTCCAGTCCAGGATCTGATCTTCGGCTGCCTCTTTGTCATTCCCATATCCTTCCACCTCGAAGGGCTTGCCCTCCACCGAGTTGCTGCATTTCTGCTTCTCTTCGAACGGTTGCCGAAAGAACTCCCTAGATGCACTCATCATAGCGTCCATAAGAGAGTCTTCAATTCCATGGTTGGTGGCCTGGATGGATAGACAAGTGTTGTTAAAAAAAAGAGCAAAACTTCAGTAGTTATAGAAAATAATTAAAGGTGCGCAGAGGCTGACCAGGAAGAGGCCCCAGGTCTGAAGAGCTGCCCGGAGCTTGTCGACCTCGTCGGCGTCTGTCTGCCGGCTGAGATCGACTAGAGGGATGGGCTCCTGCATCTCATCGGCGGCCACCAGGCCGGCTTGACGATCTTGCTCCGGCCGAACGTATCGGCTCGGCGGCTCCTCGACGGCCGCCGCCAGCTCTTGCACCGTCTTCGGCACCATCGTCAACCTCTCGGCGGAAGCAGCCATTCTGTTCTCGGATACGTCTCTGGTTACTCTTGCTCACTTGAAGTTGAAGAGAGGGGGGGCGCTATGTATAGCCTCTGAGTGTGCCTTGAACTTTCCTTTTCTAAGTTTATTTTAATCCTCCTCGAAAGAAAAATCGTGCCTTCTATTTCTGGAGCGGCTGACCAGCTGCACCAATAGATCATGCATGACGCACTCCATGCGATTATTGTTTGTCAGTCACACTGTCCATGTGAGCGGTGTCCATGCTGTGGTTATGTGAGCTGCATGAAGGAGATCACACGCACACCAGTGACCAGCCATAGATCTCCATGACGCACTCCATGTGACTATTAGTTATCATTCGCAAGACTATTGTTTCTTTAATATATTCATATTGCGAGAAAGATAATAATTGCACCATGCACCAGTAAGATGTCTACAGAAATACACACAGCCAAAAAAAAAAAGAGAAAAAGGCAAATTAAAGATGTTGTTATGGTGTTCAACCACTCACAACAGAAACACTCTAACCACCACCAAAATAGGCTCTCCGAAATCAACGCCTCCAAGAAGAAAACAATGCACAAGCGTTGTCATCGCTAGATCGCACCCAGAGAAAATTCGAGTTTTCAAAACAATGCCTCCCTCAAGACTATTGCCAGGTACAACCAATAAATGTCATACTATTTTTTACCCTGAAAATCATGGCTTGTAGTTGAGCAACACCACCAAAATTGGTTGTCCACATGTGTTGCCACCCCGGCTTGCCAAGGCTGTTGCTGAAAATCGACACATGGGAGAACATGAGCCACATTATCTTCATCACAACCATAACCCTCTCTACCAAAACCAACATCCGATCACAATCTCCATGACTTTCTCCATCTCTATCAGCTTCATGAAAATCTACGGGAAGACATGTCCCATGGTACCGACAAGAAGACGAAACTTTGTGCCTCACCCAAAAAAGGTTAGCACGATCGTATCTATTACGCTATAGATATCCAGTAGCATCATGTGCTAAACTGTGAAAATCTCCGAGAGAAAGACCAGAACTCAACGGCGGCCTAATCGAGTAGGCAGACCTAGTGGCGACGAATAGCCAGACCTAGTGGATCGTCGACTTGGTGATTGAAGAACAACATGACCAAAAACCACCTTTATTTAGGCCGATCTAGTAGTAACCGCACCGTCGGCTGACTTCCGGCGATCGGACCAAGCGGATTGACCTTTGGCCTAGATGATCGCAAGGTAGAACCCAGACCGGCCCATGCGACTGCAAGACCCGTAGGTGCGGTGTCTGCGTAGCCGTCTCCGGTCTGCAACGACGCGCCCACCTCTGCCTCCTCTGCACCTCCTAGCTGCGCGCCGGTGAGCGCCGCCGCCCCGCCGCCTAAACACCACCGGACCACCCATGCCGCCCTAGAGATGATCTACCTTCATGAAGGGATCCTGTCGGGGCGCGCCTATCCTGCCTAACGCCTTTGATGACAGGGTGTGGCCGTCACCACCGACGCCGGCAGTGGCCGGTGGGGGAGGATCAAAGGCTGCTTCTTCTAGGGTTTCTGGGTGCCTCTAGAGCCGTTCTAGCGGGAGTGACCCGGTAGCCACGACTCGATTGCTTGCAGATTCTGCAACAAGTCCACAGAAGTTCAAGAATCTTCTTGTAATCCACATGCTCGTGTTGTGACTTGTGAGGAAAGCAAGACGAAGGAGAAAGTGCAGGAGTAGCAAAAGCAGTGATCCCTCCAAAACGGAGGTGTTTTGGTGGTGGATATGGGTTAGTTGTGCTCCTGGCGTGGCAAGAGCAAAATTAAGAGCCCGCACAGGCACCCCATCTTACAATTTCGATGTAAAGCTTCAGAAGAGAATTATATCTGTCGACGAGTTGGCTACAGGATATTGCATTGCGCTGTTCTGTGGACGATGCTATGGAATTCTGTCTCATGCTTCCAAGTATTTTTTTTGGGAAAATTAGTTATTTACCCACAAGTTCACCAGCCTTGGATTTTATACCCAAAGTTGATTGTAGCTTGGTAAAATACCCACTAGGGACTTCAAAGTAAAATACTATTTTAGCAAGACCTTATTAATCGGAGCTGGTCAAAAAAAAAACGATCGATCAGCTGTTACAACTTACAACGCAACAAACCCTAAGTTTCAAGACGTGTACTCCTCCAGGCAGCGCCGCTCGCAGTGGCAGTTCAACCACTGCGCCCGACCGGCCAGCGACGTCGTGGCAGCCATCCCGAAGCCGTCCTGAAGCCGTCCGCCGTCATCTGCGTCGCCCGCTCGTGACCGCCATCGTTTCGGCCGGCCGGCGTCGGCCGCCAGTACGTCCTTCTCTTCTTGATCCATCTATCTTCCTTCTACTCTCTTTGTTACCACACGACAGTACCTCCAAATAATTACGCATGTTGACCCGTATAACTGCACTATAATAGTATTGCTTCAGCCATACGTAGTCGCGCTGGAGCATATTCAGCCTGACCACCTAGGATTTCCGATCATAGTATTCCCGCAGCTAATTACCTGCATGCATCTATGCATATATATATATGTCAGGCCACACGTGAATCAATATTTGCACATACAAAAAAGTCTAATTTGGACAATTGTGTTTTTCTATTATATACTCCCTCGGTCTTAAAATAGGTGTCAAAAATTTGTCTAAATTTAGATGTATCTAGACACTATTTAGTATTAGATACATTCAAATTTAGAAAAATTTGAGACATCTATTTTGGGACGGAGTGAGTACAAAAAATTCTAATATGCCGAGATGCAATAACTTATTCATTTTCTTTTGGAATCTTTTGTGTTGTTTAGGCATGCCAGATGAAACAGACAATGTTGGAGACAATGGTGTTAATGCATCGACAACAGGCTTTGGGGACGTGGACTGGTCGAGTCTTATCATTGAACAAAATGATGATGGATTTAATGTTCCTGTGGCCGAGGATCATATGTTTGCTTTTCTTGGTTTGAGGGACGATGACGAGAAACCGATGGAAGCCACTTCGTTGAATGATACAAGTGTTGATGCCACAAGTGCTCATGGTACAAATATTGATGTCGCGGACAACATGAATTATGAAGCTGTTGACACTGAAGGTGCAACCATTCCAGTTGATGATCATGTATCTGAGAAGGAGAACATTGATTGTGACATGGATAACTCAAATATGGAGGAAGGCAACACCTTCCCTTCCATGGAGGTATTTAGAGTGGCAGTAAAACAATATGCAATTATAGAGGAGTTTGACATAGGGACTGTAAGATCTGAACCGGGTAGGTTTGAGGGTGTTTGTAAAGCTAAAGGATGCAAGTGGAGGATTAAGGCTAAAAAAAGTGCAACATGAGGGTGCTATCATGGTATTCTAGTTGCTAGCTAATAGTCCCTTTTTATTGATGTTTTTGTTTATCATTTGTTATTTCGTGTACTTATGGTCTCTTGTTCTTTGCTTGTTCTTCTATATGCATGTCACTAGTGTAGGCCTGATCAAAATTGTTTAACTAGCAGCAGGAAAACATCTAGTATGGCATCTCAGAGTTGGATTGCAGATAGGGCACAACCTATATTAAGGAAGAAGCCTGAGACGAGTGCCATAGAACTGCAGGAAGATTTGGAAGAGGAGTTTGGCATCACACTTAGCTATTGGAGAGTATGGAAGGGGAGAGAAAGAGCAATGAGTAACCTATATGGTACTTGGGAAGAAAGCTTTCAGTCGCTTTATAGCTTCAAGGCTGAAATTGAGCTAAGATCTCCAGGAAGTATTGTTGAGATTTACACTAAAGATGTCGATGGAGAAGTATACTTCAACAGATTCTTTATGGCACTTAAGCATTGCATTGATGGATTTTTGAGTGGTTGTAGACCATACATAAGTATAGATTCAACACATTTAAACGGCAAATGGAATGGGCAACTTGCCGTGGCTACAGCTCTAGATGGACACAATTGGATGTTTCCAATTGCGATATGATTTTTTGATGCTGAAACTACTGAAAATTGGACATGGTTTATGAGTCAATTAAAGAGGGCAATAGGTGACCTCCCTGTATTAGCCGTGTGCACGGATGCTTGCAAGGGTTTGGAGAATGCAGTGCATGCCGTTTTCCCTAATGCTGAGAAAAGGGAGTGTATTAAGCACCTTATGGCAAATCTTGTTAAGAAATTCCGTGGTAAAGTATATAGCCGCATGTGGCCAGCAGCTAGGCCATATGAAAAAGAGATATTTGACCGCCACATGAGCAAAATATTTGCATTAAGGTAGCACCATACCTACTAGAGTACCATAATTTGCTATGGATGAGGTACATTTTTTAGCTTCTATTAAAGCCACGTCTATTACTTGTACTCTTATTGCACACACACACGCATACTTAATTTCTCTTGTTTTCAGGTGTGGGTTTAATCCTGCAATCAAGTGTGACTCAATAACTAATAATCTTGCCGAGACATTTAACTCTTGGATTAAGGACATAAAGGATTTACCTATTGCACAACTTGAGGGAGATAATTATGGTGCTTCTCAAGAAAAGGAGAGCAATGGGAGCAAGGCCGCAAGGTAAAATACTACCAGCTATCATACAAGAGTTGAATGTTCGTTCTAGAGGATTAGCTCATCTTAAGACATGTGCATCTAGCGAGTGGAGTGCTGAGGTCAAAGATACTACAAAGAATGATGCCGGCCGGAGCGACGACGATCACTAGCGGACAACGTGGATGAAGGGTGGACGCTTTCATGGCGTCGCTGGTCGGCGTCGCCGCGGTGGTTGAATTTTCGCAAACGCTACTTAGAGATGCACACGTAGTGAACTGTGATTTAGCTTTTCATGGCCAGCTCTAGTTACGTTCTCGACGTACGTATTGGCGGGATGGTGCCGGCTGGAGCGACGACAATCACTAGCGGACAGTGTGGATGAAGGGTAGACGCTTTCACGGCATCGCTGGTCGGCGTCGCCGTGGTGGTTGAATTTTCGCAAACGCTATTTAAAGGCGCACACGTAGTGAACTATACTTGAGTTTGCGATCTACAGCTAATCGATCGGGCTTTTTTGACCAGCTCCGATTAAGGTCTTGCTAAAATAGTATTTTACTTTGAAGTCCCTAGTAGATATTTTACCAAGCTACAATCAACTTTGGGTATAAAATCCAAGGCTGATGAACTTGTGGGTAAATAACTAATTTTCCCAGTTTTTTTTGTTGCCTTCTTGGCATGCTAGATATACTAGAGTTGAAATGTTAGGAATTTAAAATTTGCAGGTACACGAACATTTAGCTGTCTGTCAAAACTAAACGTTACGAACTGAAAGTTTCCTCGTATAACAACTTCACGCGCAAGTTCTTTGCTAGAACCAACATCTTCTGTGATACCAAAAGCAGTACAGTTGCACAAAAACACAAATCTGGGGGCTTCATTCATGTACGAAGATCAAAGGCCCTTTTTATTGGTCAAATGAAGCAATATCAAGAGAATTCAAACTGCTGCTTCGCGTGCGACACTAATGAGTTACATGTCACCACAAAAGCTGTTAGACTCAAAGGTTAAAATAGCCGGCTATTTCATTTAGCCGCAACACTTTTAGCAGCTACACAAGGCTATAGCCGGGCTATAGCGGGCTATTCCATTTTAGCCTTTTTCAAAAAAAAGCAAATTTTAGTCATATCTTGCCAAAAAGCGAAAAACTATGACACAAACATGATTCAAGCTATGACTGGTTCAACTATTCAATGCAAATAAGTATTTAACCATTCAACTCACGACATTTTATTGAATCAGATTGAACTGAGATTTAAGAAAAAAGAAGAAAAAAAGCAATCCATAAAGCATGACCGTTAGCGGCTAAATTAAATGCTAATTTATGGCTAAATCAGGCTATAGCTGGCTATTAGCGGCTATTCTCCATTTAGCCTATGAGCGTCATAGCCGTAGCGGGAGGCCTCTCGAAAGGGCTATAGCCGGCTATTTAAAACTTTGGTTAGAATAAGAGTCCGTTACGACTTGTTTTAAAGTTTGCTTGTAATTCAAGTTAGGATTAGCCGCCGGCCTCTCATATATACCCCTTGTAATCTCCAAACTATGCAATCAATCAAGAGACAAATATTATTTCACATGGTATCAGACTAAACCGATCTAGGGCATGTCGCCGTCCACCCCGCCACCACCGCCGCCACCCGGCTACTTCGAGCGGCGTGCAAAGCTCGCCACCTCCAAACTCGCCGCCGCTATGGCGCAATCCTCCTGCTCTATCCCCGGCCAAAACTTAGCAAATCCTACCCCACCCACCATCCAATATACCGATACAATTCAAGATGTTAGTCCTTTTATCTCTGTTACTTTAGATCTTCCCAAGCACAACTACTATCATTGGCACCACCTCTTAGAAGTTCATCTAGGCCACTGCAATCTCCTCGGCCACGTCGACGCCAACTCCGTTCCCAGCCTTTGGATCCTCGTTGGGTAAAGGACGACCTCGCCATCATCCAATGGATCTATCAACGGGTGTCCATCGAGATATTCAATCTCGTCTTCCGCGACGCCTCGAACGCCGCCACGCTTTGGACGGCCCTCCGTCAACTGTTTCAAGACAACATCGAGGCCCGCGTCAACAACTTGCACACCGAGCTCCGCAACACCGTCCAAGGTGACTCCCCCGTGAGGTTTATTGTCAGCGGCTCAAGTCCCTCGCCGGCGAGCTCCGCGAACTCGGCGACCCCATCGACGACCGCCAACTCATCAATGTTCTTCTCGTCGGACTCGGTGAACGTTTTGAGAAGCAAGCCTCCTTCATCCCCATGATGCGTCCGCGACCCTCCTTCTCCGAGGTCTGCTCCATGCTTCAATGGGTCGATCGCGCCATCACCACCAAGGAGGCTCGTCCCCAAGTCTTTGCGGCCATCCAACGCCCTCCGGCTCCAGCACCACCACGCCGCCTCCTCCTGCACCGGTGCAACCACCTCTAGGATGGCGCCCCAGCCCCAACTACCGTGGCACACGGCCGATCTATCGTCCTCCACGACCCTCAGCACCATCGGCTCCTTCAGGCGCGGCACCAGCTCCGGCTCCTCCACCGGCTCCAGCACCTCCAGCATCGCCGAACTACCGCCCACCCCATGACCCGTGGACCGGCCTTGCGCAGGCCTGGCCCATGCCCTGGGCGGCTCCGTCTCCAATCGGCGCTCCGCCCGCTTACACCGGCTCCTGGATGCCGGGCATGCGCCCGCACACCGACTCCCCCGGACTACTTGGTCTACCCCCTCCATCGCAGGCCCCTACGTCACTGCTCCATCCTACTATCCCTACATCGCACCGTCACCAATGAACTACAACACCTCAACAGGCGGCAACTATCCGATGTACCAGCTTCCGCCGCCACCGCTCGCTTCAGCGCCGCCAACTGCACCAACCTCGTTTCCTGTGACAACCCCTAGCTGGGACAAAGCCGCGTTCCTCCAGGCCATGAACAACTTTGCTGCTCAAGGAAACTCAGGTATGGATTGGATTTTCGATTCTGGTGCATCTAGTCATATGTCTAATTCGCGTAATATGATGTCATCGTGCACTTCTTCATCTTTTTCCTCTGTTACTCTTGGAGATGGTTCTTTAATCCCTATCCATTGTGTTGGTCAAACCCATCTTCCATCCACCATCAAACCACTTCTTCTTCGCGATGTTCTTGTTGCCCTTGCCCTAATTAAAAACTTAATTTCCGTTCGCCAATTTACACGTGATAATCCTGTCTCGGTCGAATTTGATCGTTTTGGCTTATCTGTGAAGGATTACATGACCAAGGCGGAGATCGTACGTTTCAATAGTTCTGGAGACCTGTACTCTGTCAACGGCGCACCCACCACCGCTCAGCCCTCCTCCATGGCTGCTTCGGTGGATTTATGGCATCAACGACTCGGACATCCTCAAGCTGCCACACTATCCAATCTTCATAGTAAATTTTCAATTTTATGTAATAAAGATTATCATGATACTTCAGTTTGCGAGTCATGTCAATTAGGCAAACATGTTCGTCTTTCCTTTAGTACCTCCCAATCTTCTAGCACTTTTCCCTTTGAATTACTACATTGTGATTTATGGACCTCTCCACATGAAAGTTTTTCTGGTTTCAAATACTATCTTGTTATTCTTGATGATTTCACACACTTTATTTGGACTTTTCCTATGCGCAACAAATCTGATGTCCACACAATATTTCTCAATTTTCAACGATATGTAGCAACTCACTTCTTTTTGCCTATAAAATTTATTCAATACGATAATGGTAAAGAATTTGACAATAATCGAAATAGACATTTCTTCCTTAGTCATGGCATCCTCCTTCGTTTTTCCTGTCCCTATACCTCTCCCCAAAACGGCAAGGCCAAACGAGCTCTCCGAACAATTAATGATATTATTCGTACACTTTTAATTCATTCATCTATGCCTCCTAGATATTGGGCTGAGGCCCTACGCACTGCAACTTATCTTCTCAATATTCGACCAACTAAATCCAATCTCCATAACACTCCCTATTTTTCTCTTTTTAGATGTCATCCCGATTACTCCGAGCTTCGTGTTTTTGGTTGCCTTTGCTTCCCTAACATGTATGCCCAATCACCAAATAAACTAGCCCCCGATCCATCTCCTGCGTGTTTCTTGGTTACTCCGATAAACATAAAGGTTTTTGTTGCCTTGATCTCCTCTCTGGCCATATTCACATCTCTCGACACGTCACTTTTGTTGAAAATGTTTTTCCTTTTTCACAACGTCACACGTCATCCGAGACCGACACTTCTACCCTGACTTCCTCACCTCGCCGACCCACATTCAATCCTCTCTACATCACACCAAATCTAACACCGCCACACTCCTCCCTGACCCGTACCGCGGCAGCCGAAACAGCTGCAAATCCTGCCGCGGCAGCATGCGATAACACCGTGGCATCGGGCTCTGCCGCAGCAGCCGATTTGGTTGGAAACGCTGCCACGCAGACTTTCCTGCCGCGCCTCCCGACCCTGCCTCTATAATGCCTGCATCTTCTGATGCGCCGGGCAATTCCCTGTCCCCTCTTCAACCTCCCGCACATGTTGTTCCTATCACTAAACCCACTAATGAACACGTCATGCGCACACGTGCAAAATCCGGATTCAAATTGCCTACTCAAAAATTAAATCTTAATGTTACTCCATCTATATCTCCCATTCCCAAATCTTATAGATCAGCTCTTCTTGATCCCCACTGGACTTCTGCTATGCGAGATGAATTTCAAGCTCTTATAGATAATAAAACTTGGCAACTCGTCCCTCGTCCTCCTGGTGCAAATGTTGTTTCTGGTAAATGGGTTTTTCGTCAAAAATTTCACTCTGACGGTTCTCTCTCTCGTTATAAAGCTCGTTGGGTCTGTCGAGGCTTCTCTCAACAACACGGTCTCGATTACGATGAAACCTTTTCTTCTGTAGTTAAACCCAGCATAATTCGAACAGTTCTTAGTCTTGTAGTCACTTCCTTTTGGTCTATTCATCAACTTGACGTTAAAAATGCTTTCTTACATGGATCACTCAATGAAACTGTCTATTGCCAGCAACCTTTAGGATTTGAAGACTCCATTAATCCAAATCATGTTTGCCTCCTTAAAAAATCTCTATATGGTGTTAAACAAGCTCCTCGTGCATGGTTTCAACGTTTCTCTACCTTTATTCTCACTATCGGATTTCATCCTTCACCCTTAGGTTCCTCTCTTTTTGTTTATCACAACAACTCTCAAACTGCCTATCTTCTCTTATATGTCGATGATATAGTTTTAACAGCTTCTTCTCAACAATTTCTTGATCACATCATCTCTTTACTATGATCTGAGTTCTCCATGACTGATCTTGGACTTCTCCATCACTTCTTAGGAATAGCTGTCACTCGTGATTCTCATGATTTATTTCTTTTACAACATCAATATATTTTAGATCTCCTCACTAAATCTGGCATGCTTGACTGTCAACCTTCTAAAACTCTTGTAGACACTACAACTAAGCTTTCTTCTTCTGGTGATGTCTTCTCCGATGCCACTCTTTATCTTAGTATAACTAGTGCTTTACAATATCTTACTCTTACTCGCCCAGAAATTTCCTTTGATGTCCAACAAGCATGTCTATATATGCATGATCCTCGAGTTCCCCATTATAATCATGTCAAACGCGTCCTTCGCTATCTCAAAGGTACCTTAGACCATGGTCTGCACATTTATTCATCATCTCCACACACTTTGACAGCATACTCCGATGTCGACTGGGCTGGTTGCCCGGATACTCGTCGATCCACATCCAGATACTGTGTTTTTCTTGGTAACAACTTGATTTCATGGTCTTCGAAACGACAGGTTACAGTTTCGCGTTCGTCTGCAGAGGCCGGGTACCGTGCAGTGGCACATGCTGTCGCCGAAATGGTTTGGTTGCGTCAGCTTCTCTCGGATCTCTGTTGTCCTGTCCAGCAGGCTACTGTGGTTTATTGTGATAACATTTCCGCTGTTTATATGTCCAGCAATCCTGTACAGCATCGACGGACCAAGCATATCGATATTAACATACATTTCGTTCAGGAGAAGGTGGCTCTTGGACAAGTTCGAGTTTTACATGTTCCTACTACTGCGCAGTTTGCAGACATCTTCACCAAGGGGCTGCATACATTATCGTTTACCGACATTCGTTTCAGTCTCAACGTTGGTGAACCCCACGTTGACACTGCGGGGAGATGTTAGAATAAGAGTCCGTTATGACTTGTTTTAGAGTTTGCTTGTAATTCAAGTTAGGGTTAGTCGCCGACCCCTCATATATACCCCTTGTAATCTCCAAACTATGCAATCAATCAAGAGACAAATATTATTTCACAAAAGCAAAAGCACCCCATCAGGATCGATCATATGTAGAGGCATTCCAGTTTCCCTCTGTTTTGGGTGAGCTAATTGCTGTGCAGTCTAGCACTTCCAATAGCATGTCTTGTACTATCACACAATCAAAGTTAACACGAATGACCACTAGCCAGCCTGGGTTGAATTGACAGGGAAAATATGCGCAAAAAATGGACGATTATTCATGTGTGATCATAATTAGGTTTTCCTATGACTGAAGTGCAAGAATATTTTAATTTTCAAGCATAAAGGGGGTGAGCCAATAATATCAGCAAGAAAGAGGGGTGGCAGTTCAGAAGGAAAAGTGTCATCCAAATGCTGTCACTCCAACAGATTACTACATGAAGATCTAGGAACACAAAGATAGTGCATAACAGTTCCAGTGTTCTACAGTATTTGCAAGACTTTATTGTTCACTGTTGTACTGAATTGTGTCAGTTTGGTTGCGGAAAACACCAGCAAAGCGAAATGTTAATATAGACACACTGAAAGTAAAACGTGGTATTTCAGATAGATTTAAGGTGCAGAGTATAAGACTACAATGGTCATCCATAATCCTTCAGGGAATACAGAACATCGAATCCTGCAATATCTTACCCAGCAGTTTTGACGTATCAAGACCTGGGCAAAAGGCCTTCCTATGCAATGGCTGAATTGCATCACCATCAAACTCACCTAAAATTATCTAGGCATTTGGCCAGGCCTTTTCGAGAGGCAATATTTTTTCAAGAATATCAGATGTATCCACATGATTTTTTCTTGAGCCATTCTGATTGATCACTCTTCGATGTAAATAGTAGAAATTGGTCGAGACTAGTAGAGTTTCTCAACACAAACCTTACTAGATTCATCTCACTGTCTCCCCCCTTGAAATTCGTCATCTTGAGGAACTTAAGAGTTGAACCTATATTTTCAGGGTCTCGATGAATCTCGTCCCTTGAAGGAAATGTTCAATGAGACCAACTACGAAATCCTTGGTCTTCAGTTTCCTATACCTTGATGGTCGCTTGTCATCCACCAAACCAGGCGCCGGCTCGAGCACCGTTTCCCCATCCACGCTATAAAACGTGGCCAGTGAAAGTCTTTCCTTCTCGGCATTCGTCACCACTCTGTGAACTGGGCTCCTAAAGATTCCATTGTTCATTATCTGCGTCAATTTTTTAATACAAGTTAATCGAGCATTAGGATTCAGGAAATAGGATATACATTATTCATTTCAGATTATGAAGAGAGTGAGTGTGCATAGCTTGTATTTGTTGGTGCCTACCTCCATGCAGTCTCCTAAGTTGATCACCAATGTGTAAGGCTTGGCTGGGACATTGTACCATTTCCCATCTCTCTGAACTTGCAAGCCACCGACATCTTCGTCAACCAAAAGAATGGTAAGAAGACCACCATCAGAGTGAGACTTGAGGCCGAGAACAAGGTCAGGCCTCAGACATGGAGGGTAGTAGTTGAATCTAGAAAACCCGGTAGCCTTGTTTGATAGCTGGTTAACTAAGTAGGCCTCATCAAGCTCCAGGAGATTGGCTATTGATCGCAAGATAAGATTTCTTATTCCCTTGGTCCTTGATGCGTACTCATGTAGCACCTCCCTGTTGAAAGGCCCTAGAATAGTCTAATCAAATCAAAGCTTTTGTTTTTATTTCAGTTTCTATGAGTTGTCTCCAAAGAAAAGAGACAATTTATGTTAAAAAACTTCAGTTTTAGCCTAACTTCATTGTATGATAACACGGGTCCACTTGCAAGAGAGACAGTGCAATGATCAGGGTGCATTGACTAGAACAGAGTTTACCCAAAATGCAGTTACTGATATTCTTTCCGTTGATATTTGCTGAACTTTCCTTTGTCTTCGTTTGCAACTAAGCTAATACTACTGTTAGTATCATCCAAAAAAAGAGCTAATAATACTGTTAGAAATGTGAAACATCACTGAAGGGCTCATTTTGAAAAAGAAAACATTCACAGAAGGTCAGGGAGTAGGTAACCTGAAAGATTCTGGGTGACTGGGCCATTTAGCAAAATTCCTCTCATCTTCTGGCTCCACTCTCAGATGCAACCGATCCTGCCAGTCCAGGATCTGATCCTGGGTTGCCACTTTGTCATTTCCATACCCTTCAATCTCGAAGGGCTTGCCCTCCACCAAGTTGCTGCATTTCCGCTTCTCTTCGATCGGTTGCCGAAAGAACTCCCTGGACGCGCTTATCATGGCCTCCATAAGAGAGTCTTCAATTCCATGGTTGGTGGCCTGGACAGGATAACCAAGAGTGGTGAATATTTCAGCACGAAATCGAATGGTTTAGAAACTATGGTGCACGAAGAGGCTTATACCAGGAAAAGGCCCCAGTGTTGTAGAGCCGCCCGGAGCTTGTCGGCCTCGTCGGCGTCCGTCAGCCGGCTAAGATCGATGAGAGGGATGGGCTCAGGTATCTCATCGGCGGCCCGCAGGCCGGCGTGACGCTCCTGCTGCGGCCGCACGTACCGGCTCGGCGGCTCCTCGACGGCCGCCGCCAGCTCTTGCACCGTGTTCGGCACCATCATCAACGTCTGGCCAGACGCAGCCATTCTGTTCTTGGAGACGTGTTTGGTTTTTACTCTTTGCTCACTTGAAGTTGAAGATAAGGGGTCGTTATCTATAGCCTCGAGTGTATCTTGAACTTTCCTTTTCAAAATTTATTGTAATCCTCCTCGAAAGAAAAATCGTGCCTTCTATTTCTGGAGCGACACTGACTAGACGAACCTATTTTTCATTTCTCCATGCGACACTGACCAGATGAATCGTGCCTTCAGATCATGCATGACGCGCTCTCTCCATGCGACTATTCTTCGTTTCTTTGTCAGCTACAGAAGTTCCACCAAAGTCTACAGACAGCAATGGATCCGAACTCCGTAGATCATGCGTGCCGGCTTACTCCATGCGTCTATTCTTGGCCAATCACCCGCCCATCATCATGCCTTCCAGGCCAAGGAAAAACGCAAAGCTGATGTTACAAGAAGATTGAAGAGAACAAAGATCATACCAAGTCCCAGCATTTTACAGTATTTGCAAGACATTGTTCAGCTGCTGTACCAAATCATGTCGGTTAATTTGGTTGTCGAAAACACCAGCAAGGGCCAACAATGTTAATAGAGACACTGAAACCGAAACGTTAGAAATGAAGAGTGTTAGAGTTTGCAATACATACGAGTATGTAGTACGGAGTAGTACTCCGACCATATACGTATCCCTTATGTATTGTGCCACATTGGGGCTTTTCCAACATATATTAACATGTACTGATCGGTCCCATCCGGAAACGATCGTTCTCCCAAAACTTACCGATCTAATATGGTATCGAGAGCACCTCTTCCACGATAGCTACTGCAGCCGCCTCCGGAAGCCGCCACACCTTCTCCTCCGGCGATCTCCTCCCTCCTCCGACAATCTCCTCTCTCCCCTACACAAAAAGGATCTCCTCCTCCTCTACCTATTCCCCTACCTAGTTCATCTCCAATCCCTCTCCTCCCTCCCAAAGGATTCCTCTCATGTCGACATCTACAACACCTGCGCCGGCCACCATTGGTGCGCCCCCAGCAATGAAGCTCACCCGCGACAACTTCCTCCACTGGCAAGCCCAGGTGCTGCCCACCCTTCGCGGTGCCCGCGTCATCTCCTTGAGCGCACTGACATGGCGCCGGCCCCTCTCCTTGAGCCCAAGGATGCGGACAAGAAGCGGATCACCGTCCCCAACCCCGCCTACAACGTTTGGGTCCAAAAGGATCAACAAGTTGTTGGTTTTCTCATGAATTCCCTTTCCGAGGATGTTCTCACAGAGGTGTTTGGTCTTCAACACGCCGCGGATGTTTGGAGTGCTCTCAATAGCCTGTACTCCACACAATCCAAGGCTAGGGTTTCCTCTATTCGTAGCGCCCTCACCAACACCAAGATAACTGGACATGACTGCAAGCCAATATCTTACCAAGATGTAGGGTTTTGCCTCTGAGCTTGCTGTGGCGGGGAAGAAAGTCGTTGATGATGAACTCAAGGACTATATTCTCAATGGCCTCGACGGTACCTTCAATCCTCCCATTGTTGGTATCAATGCTAATCCCACTACATCCCTTCATGACATGTGCTCACAGTTGCTATCCTACGAGTATCGTGTGGACATGCTCGTAGCTACGGGACAAGCAACATGCACCTTTTCATCTTCTGTCAATGCTACTTCACGCCCCCCCCCCCCCCCTCTTCCTCCTATGGGGATGGACATGCTCGTCCACCTACACCTCCTCTTTTGCCCCTACCGATGCTGCCCTACAACCCCACAACCACGCCATACAATCCTATGACATTGTCATACAACCCCACACCTCCACCATATGCCCCCACCCCACCACCATACACCCCATCCTACCCGCCACACCCTGCCCCTTACCACCCACCGCCATACATGCCCTCACCATATCAGCCATATCCATATGTGGCGTTGCCCTATCAGCCACTGCGCTACCCACCATCACCACCAGAGCCATGCCCCGCCCAACCCTTGCAGCCTCGTGGGGGCCCGCAACAACGCCAGGATCAGGGCCGTTGTCCCAAAGGGGGGAGCGGCAATAAAGGTGACCATGTAGCTACTCCTTGGCAAGAGGGTTTATTTTGTCAAATATGCAAGAAGGAGGGACACCCCGCCAACGAGTGTTGGTGGCGTTATGGTGACGATGATGATGACACGTCCAACAACAACAAAGGTGCCTATGGAGTAGACACTAATTGGTACATGGACTCATGCGCCTCAACTCATGTTACAGGACAACTTCACAAGCTGCAAGTTCATGAAAACTATCAAGGGCGTGATCAAGTTCAGAATGCTAGTGGACAAGGTATGGATGTTGCACATATTGGTCATTCAGTTTTGCACACCCCAAATATCTCTATACAACTTCATGATATATTACATGTTCCTAGTGGATCCATGAACTTGCTCTCTGCTCATAAAATTGCTCTAGATAACAATGCCTTCATTGAAATTAACCCATTCTTTTTTTGATTAAGGACTAGGCAACATATCAAATTATGTTTAGAGGTATGTTTCATGGTGGCTTGTATCCTCTCGTTCTAGTCTCCACAAGTTCATCCAAGCATGCCCTTATCACCGTCAAGCCTACCTCCTCCACGCGGCATCGTCATCTAGGCCATCCATCGTCCTTTATTGTTCAGCAAGTTCTTAGGAAAAATAATCTCTCATATACTCCAGAAATAAATTCTTATGTGTGTGATCCATGCCAACAATCCAAGATTCATCAGCTACCCTATCATATCTCCACTAGTGTTTCTACAGTTCCTTTAAAACAAGTATTTTATGATGTATGGGGTCCGGCTCCTCTTTCTGTAAGCAAATATGCATACTATGTAAGCTTTACTGATGATTTCAACAAATTTACTTGGATCTATTTGTTGGGTCCGCAGCCTAGAAAACAAAAAAATTCCTATAATGAGAACTACACGCCAAGATCTATCTACTAGGTACAGAGCAACTGGTGGACATACATCCAACGAGAACTTACCCTCGATGACAACGAGTTTTGTTAACGAGTAGGTACTCGGGGTTGATGTAGTCGTACACTTGCCGATCTCAAGATCGTGAAGAAGTCCGAGCGCCGCAACTCAGCAGCGCATCCGCACTCGCACACACGTTCAAGCCACCGGCCAACCTCCACCTCCTCGCTCCAGCGATCCAGCGGAAGCAGTAACTCCTTCCAGACGAAATGCCACCGGGAACATGTATCTCGCTAATCCGAGACCATGGGGGAATAATTCTAGAGGGGGAGAGAGATCCTTCACGAGGAGGTGTTAGGAAGAAGGAGGAAGAGGGGATCCTTTTATAGGAGGAGGGGGGTGCCCCTCCTCTCCATGGCCGGCGCATGGGGGGGTGACTCCTCACCTCCCCCATTCATGTGGTGGTAACCCCTCCACATTAAAATGCCTCTTCACATTCCCCTTTAAAGTCCATACTTTAAATGCATTAAAATTCTCCAAGTTTAATGCTCTCTCATTTAATAAAACTCTTTTATTAAATTTATTCAGAATTTTATTAATTACTTTAATTAACAAACATTCAGATATAACCCCTTGCAATATTTCAATATCACATGCAGAACCACTTTCTGCAATTTCACCCGAAACAATTTCCAGTTTCTATCGAAACAATTCCTGCGCTTTGCAATTCTTTTGTCTGAAATATATGTGCTCCAAAATGGTGTCCGGTAACTCTTAAGTGTGTCACCCTACGGTTCGCGAATAATGCAGACATGATTGAGACTCCTCTCAGATCAATAATCAGAAGCGGGACCTGGAGGTCCATACTGACTCCTACATATTCAATGATGACTTCTGTGATCGTGAGAACCTTTAACGCTTGTAATTTAATCCCTTTGTCTCTTGATATAATACATGTCCGAGATTCGATCATCGGTATCTAAATACCTAGTTTGATCTCGTTACCGACATGCACTCTTTTCTCGTTCTCGTGATATAATATTCTAGTGATCACATCACTTGCTTGCAAGCTACCTTAATGTGATATCACCGAGAGGGCTCAGAGTATATCTATCCGTCATCGGGATTGACAAATTCCACTCTTGGTCCATGAGCCTCAAGATAACACCTTGGTAGCACTGAACCCATCTTTATAGTCACCCAGTTATGGTGTGATGTTTGATGTTATCAAGATACTCTTTCGGTGTTAGCAATTAACATGATTTCATGGTCTAAGGATAAAGATTACTTCGTATGATGTTATAGAAATGTAAACATAATGACTTGATCGTAATGCTATACTTCAGATGAATGTTCATCACATCATTTCACAAATGTTGTGACCTTGTTATTAACAACATCCAGTGTCCATGATCAGGAAATCTTGATCATCTTGGTAATCAACAAGCTACTCTATAAGAGAGGCATAACTAGGAACCCTTTTTGTTTATTAAACCCACATGTATTGATGTTTCCGATCAATACAATTACAGCATGCAAAATAAACATCTATCATATATAAGGAATACATAGTAACAACTTTATTATTGCCTCTCAAGGCATATTTCCTTCACTATTTGCTTAAGAAACGCTCTGATGTGTACCAAGTGTTGCTTAATTTTCAACAACATGTCGAGCGCAAATTTGATAGGAAAATCATTACTATGCAAACCGATTGGGGTGTTGAATATGAAAAACTCAATGGTTTCTTTTAAAAAGTAGGCATTACTCATCATGTTTCATGTCCTCATGCTCATCAGCAGAATGGCTCTGCTGAACGCAAACATCATCATATTGTTGAAGTTGGCAACGCCTTACTTGCTAATGCTTCCATGCCTTTGAAATATTGGGATGATGATTTCCTTACAGCCAATTTTCTTATAAACCTCCTTTCTACAAAATTTCTCAACTTGAGACTCCTACAGAGAGACTCCTTCAAGTCAAACCCAACTATGAACCTCTTCGGGTGTTTGGTTATGCTTGTTGGCCCAATCTATGACCTTACAACAAGCGCAAGTTCTCTTATTGATCTAAAAGGTGAGTGTTCCTTGGCCATAGTCCCCTTCACAAAGGAGTAAAATGTCTTGATGTGACAACTGGTCGTGTTTATATTTCAAGGGATGTTGTGTTTGGTGAAAATATTTTTTCTTTTGCTTCTCTTCATCCTAACGCTTGTTGTTGTCTTAGTGAAAAAATTATGCTTCTTCATAAAGAACCACCTTCCTCGGAGTCGCATGATAGGGGTGTCCATTCTAATGATCATTATTTGTGTATTGTTTGTATCATTGATCCTCCGCAGGTTGTAGCTGAAGAGGAAACTACACAAAAATCTGATCACAATACTGAAATGGAACATAAAATGATGAAGACGAGAAACAACACACTATAGGACAAGAAAGCCCAAAAATTCACGTCAATACTGGAGATTCTGGGCAAAAATATTCATCGGATCGCGTGCTGATTCGGTCTGACACGCCTGCCACACCGTCTTCTACTCCGTGCCAATTGGAGTCTTCCACGTCACCTACACCTGCCACCTCTCTCACTGGGGCACGCGCGTCTGACCCGCACGGTCACGCCCCGCGGGCGAGCCCATCACCTGGGCGCACGGATCGGGACGTGGTGTCTCACTCCCTTCCGTCCACGACCATGCACACTACATCCCGCGACGCGACGTCGGTTACTTCTCGGGATGTGACGCCAGAGACCAAGACGCTCACGCCCTCCCGTGACAGTAGAAGGGCCCACGGTGAGGACAACAGAGGGGATGGACATGGCGTGATGTCTCCACCCTCCCGTGACAGCAGTGGGGCCCACGATGAGGACAACAAAGGGGATGGACGCGACGCGATGTCTCCTGTTTTGTTCCCTACAACCGGTCGCCTACTAGGTGATTCCGCTACAGAAAGTGACGAGGTGGCGTCGCCATCCTCCTCTAGTAGGACCCAGGCGGAATCTTTCCAGGAGCTGGGTTCTTCTGTGCAAGGTGAAGCTGCTCCTCCTACTCCGGCTGAACCGAGCACATGCCAACACAAAGGTATTAGACAACCATAAGTATGCACTAATTGCACAATTCGATGGTTATTGTTAACATCTACAGGAGAACCAAAAAAATTACATGAAGCGTTTAATGATGCAAACTGGAAGCATGCAATGCAAGATGAGTATGATGCAGTTATAGATAACAAAACCTGGCACCTTGTACCACCAAGCTCTAACAAAAATATTATTGACTGCAAATGGGTTTATCGTATCAAGAAAAATGAAGATGACACTATTGATAGGTATAAGGATTGCCTTGTTGCAAAAGGGTTTAAACAAAGGTATGGCATAGATTATGAGGATACCTTCAGTCATGCTATTAAAGTTGAAGGGAATATGCCCGAGAGGCAATAATAAAGTGGTTATTATCTTATTCCATGTTTATGATAAATGTTTATTTTGCATGCTATAATTGTATTAATTGGAAACGTTAATACGTGTGTGTTTAATAAACAAAATACAAAGTTCCTAGTACTGCTTCTCATATAAACTAGCTTACTGATTAACAAGATGATCAAGGTTTCCTGATCATGGACATTGGATGTTGTTAATAACGTGGCCACAACATTGGTGGAATGATGTGATGAACATTCATCCGAAGTATAGCATTACGATCAGAGTCATTATGTTTATATTGCTATAACATCATACGAAGTAATCTTAATCCTTAGACCATGAGATCATGTTAATTGCTGACACCGGAAGAGTATCTTGATAACATCAAACGTCACACCGTAACAAGGTGACTATAAAGGTGGGTTTAGTGCTACAAAGGTGTTATGTTGAGGCTCATGGATCAAGAGTGGGATTTGTCCATCCCGATGACAGATAGATATACTTTGAGCCCTCTCGGTGATATCACATTAAGATAGCTTGCAAGCAAGTGATGTGATCACTAGAATGTTATATCTCGGGAACGAGAAAAGAGTGCATGTCGGCAACGAGATCAAACTAGGTATGGAGATACTGATGATCGAATCTCGGACATGTAATATATCGCGAGAAAAGGGATTTAGTTACTAGCGTTAAAGGTTCTCACGATCACAGAAGTCATCGTTGAATGTGTAGGAGTCAGTATGGATCTCTAGGTCCCGCTTCTGATTATTGATCTGAGAGGAGTCTCGATCATATCTGCATTATTCGCGAACCGTAGGGTGACACACTTAAGGGATACCGACACCATTTGAAGCAAATATGTTTCAGTTAAAGATTTAAGAAAGCACTAGAATTATTTCAATAGACATTGAAACTATTTCAGGTGAAATTGCTAAAATTGGTTATGCATGTAATATTGAAATGTTGCAGGGGGTTTTATGTGAATGTTTGTTAATTAAAGTAATTAACAAAATTCTGAATAAAATTAATAAAAGGGTTTTATTAAATGAGAGAGCATTAAATTTGGAGAAATTTAATGCATTTAAAGTGGAGACTTTAAAAGAGAATGTGAAGGGGCAAATTTATGTGGAGGGAGTTACCACCACATGAATGAGGAGGTGAGGGGTCACCCCTTGGGCGCCGTCCATGGGGAGGGGCACCCCCTCCTCCTATAAAAGTCCCCCTCTCACACCTTCACACACACACCTCCTCGTGAAGGATCTCTCTCCCCTCTAGTATTATTTCCCCATGGTCTCGGATTAGCGAGATACATGTTCCCGGTGGCTTTATCTAGAAAGGAGTTGCCGCTTCTGCTGCTTTGCTGGAGCGAGGGACGGAGGTTGTCGGGGTACCGGACGTGTGTGCGATCACGAATGCACCGCTGCTTTGCGGTGCTGTACTTGGTGGTGCTGGACATGCTGGAGCTGGATCTGATGGACGTGTTGGAGCCGGACCTGCTGGACTTCATCACGATCTTGAGATCGGCAAGTGTACGACTACATCATCCACTAGTTCCAACTCGTTAACAAAGCTTTGTTGTCTTCGAGGGTAAGTTCTCTATGGATGTATATCCACCTATTGCTTGTATCTAGTAGATAGATCTTGGCGTATAGTTCCCATCGTAGGAATTTTTTTGTTTTCTATGCTGCGAACCCAACAGTGGTATGAGAGCCTGATCTATGCATAGGTGCTTTGCACGGGTAGTACACATATGTTTATATGTGGGCGATGATGATCATGTTATTGCTTCTTTCATGTATTTTGGATATTGATGGCATAGTGGGATGAAGTGGCCCGGACCAACCATACATGTCATCATACATGAGACCGGTTCCACGACTAACATGCAACTAGTTTTGCATAAGTGGCTGGCGGGTGTCTGTCTCTCCTACTATAGTCAATATCTGATTTACAACGTGTTGCTAATAACTTGGTTATCCTCGTTGTGGTTCCATGTTCGTAGGTAAGACCGGTTCTATCTCCGAAAGCCCTAAGTCACATAAAACTTGCAATGGATAAATTAGAGGCGTCTAGTTTAGATCGTTGCTGGGCTAGTGTCTTGATATGGTAATGTTGTAAGTGGATGTATGGTAGATACTCTTACAACACACTTAACATGTAAGTTCCATAGACCTTGGCCTTACACATAAAGGAATGATAAAGATCATACCATGATGCACATGATGATGATCAAATGCATGGACCATATCATTGCACTTTACACATATGATGTTTGTATCTTATATTGCTAGTTTGGCGTTTTAGTAGCATTTTAAGATGATCCCTTATTTAGATATCAAGATAAAATTTTGTTCTTCCTTAAGTATGCACCGTTCTATGGATCGTGTTTCGAGACATCACGTGATGATCGGGTGTACTCGACTCCGTGCTTTCATACAACGGGTGTAAGACAGTTTTACACATGCGGAATACTAAGGTTCTTACTTGACGAGCCTAGCATGTACAGACATGGCCTCGGAACACGGACCGAAAGGTTAAGCATCAGTCATATAGTTGATATGATGCCCATATAGATGCTCGCCTTTGAAGCTACACCGACTCACGTGATGATCAGACTTGGTGTAGTGGATTTGGTTCATGTAATCACGAAAAAGGCACAAGGGATGTCCTTTTTGAGTGGGAGTTCATTTCTAATTTAGATTAGTCGAACTCAATTTGTCATAAACTAAATCAAAGTGAATTTTCATAATTTGTTGTAGTCATTGGCATCTGTTCACTACCTTATGCTTAGTTTTAATTGAGATAATAGAACTATAGAATTCTGGATATTTACTTTATGAACTGGTATCGTATTGTTTTGAATGTCAGTTTAAAGTTTATGAGTCCTATTGCAAACTTTTAGCAAACTCTATTTACTCCATGAAGTTTAATAAGTAGTATTAAATCAAGAGTAAGAATTCCAATGTTAGTATCTAAAGTATCATGTTTGCCTCCATGATTATTGATATTCAAAAGTTGTTTTAATATCAAGATTATATAGGAGCTGAAAATTGTTTCAGAAACCATCATGTGTGAAAGATATTGTGATATCTGAAACAATGTTTTTGGTTGCATTATGATAGATTATAATTTAGCAAAATACATGTTCTCATATTGTATGAGAATTTGTGAAGGATGGAGATGCTAAGCATCCGGATCTCCCAAAAAGGTTTGGGGAACTAACTTTATACTCGTGATTCTTCCTTATAGGCTATAGTAGCTTCATCATGAAAGTTGTCATGATAAGGATGAATAGAATATGTAGGTAAAATGTTTACTACACTAATAGATTACTAAAGAATGTATTTTTGAAAGAACACCAAACATTTGATGATGGTGATCCACGTCAAAGTGCAAGTCCAAAGGTATTAGTATTCGACTATATACACTTTGTACTATGTGTCATGTGAATGACACCACTATTGATGTTGATAGATTCTTTTAAAAGAAAAGGAATTGTTGAAAGAGAATCTATAAAATATTTGGCAGAAAAGAAAAGGTTGGAGATGTCCAACTTAGGTATATAGAAGATATACATGTTATGGTTGTATTCCTTGCTTGTTAAACAATGTGGTTCTGAGGTATTGGATACCGAATTGGTTGGTGTGAAGTGTCATACAGAACAACACAATTCATGAACTACAACGGCCTAAGTAACTGGCAAAAGAATAAGTGATGATGTTCATCGAAAACAAATAAAGTGTTATTGTGTTTTTCGTTGTTGTCAAACCTAGCCTTCATGATTTTTTTAATAATTGTTATTTTGTTCCGGTATTACGAGAACAATGGTTGTTCAAATAAATTACCGTATTCCATAAAGGATGGATGAACTTTTACAAGTCTAGTTGGAGAAATCACATCCATAAACATTATTGCTAAAATGTCGTAAGACAAATGATTGGAAGATCACTTATGAAGTGACATCGCTATTTGAATTATATTGGAAAGTAAACATGTAGAAACTCCATGTTGATGGATTTTTGGAGTCTTTTGATTTTGATCAATTGACGCTTGTGAAACTTTTCTCTAGATAATTGAAACTACGTTCATAGGCCAAAGAGGAACGGATGACTAACTTATTGGATATTATGCATGTTTATGTATATAGTCCATTATGTGTAGCCATATGCGATGGATCTTTTTGCTTCATATGCTTTCTCCAGAAATTTAAGTGAATATATCTATATATTTACTTAATGAGGAAGAAGTATGAAACATTTGAAAATTGTTCAAAGACTTTCAAGATGAAGTGAAAAATCATTGTAACAAGAAAATAAAAGAGTTTATGATTTGATCATAAAGGAAGATATTTGAGTTACAGGTTTAGCAAAACACCTAAGATTTTAGGAATTGTTCCATGAATTTGCATTTCCCGATAAACCACAGGTGTATGGTATATTTGAGAGATCAAATCAAACCTTGTTTAACATGGTAAGATCAAAGGTGTCATTTATAAAACTGCCATTATGTTTTAAGGATTGAATATTTAGAGACTACCGCTTTTACACTGAAAAGAGCACCATCGTGATCCGTTGAAATGACACCATATAAGTTATGGTTTGGGATAAAACCCGAATTGTCTTTTCTTAAATTTTGGTATGCTATGCATAAGTAAAATATTTACAACCAAAGTCGGATAAGCACATCTTTGTAGGTTATCCCAAAGAATTTGTTGGGAATTTCTCCATACCACTGAGGACAAAAGAGTTTGTCGCTTGGAACGTCAAGTTTCTTGAGGAGTTTTTTTCTTAACGTTAAGTGGGAGGACAATAGAACTTTGATAAGGTTGTTGAACCTTAGCTATATGTGCTAAGTAGCGCAGCACCGGAAAGTGTCCTGGTGGCGGCCACAATGCTCATGGCTCCCGTGATTACAAAGGTTGTGATCTCGGAGATTAGAGTTCCTATTGAACCGTGTGGGTCGGTAAGAATCAAATAGTGTGATTTGATAAGCAAGTCCTTATTGTTTTGACAATGATGAACCGACTACATGCAAAGAAGCGATGATGGGCCCTGACTCCATAAAATGACTAGAAGTCATAGAATCTGTGATAGTATCCATACACGAGAAATCAAGTTTTTGAACTTGAAAGACCCTCCAGAAAGGCGTGAAGCCTATCGGTCGTGTTTGGATCTATAAAGAAATAGACATGGATGTTTAACATCTATGAAATAGTCGACATGTCGGAAAAAAGTTTACGACAAATGTTCAAGGAGTTGACTATGACAAGATTTGATCTTTCATACCGATATTTAGTCTTGACGGATTAATATAGCAACCACTACATATAATTTGATGTATGGTAGTTGAACAAACAAAACAATGTTCTTCTAATAGAATGGTTACCTAGGACATGTACAAGACACGGTCCAAAGGGTTTTGTTAATTCAAAGGGTGCTAAAAAGGGCATGCAAACTTCAATAGTTGAAGTAAGCATAGCGGAGTTGGAATCTTCACCATGATGAAGATGCTTGCATTTGCAAGAAATTAAGTGGGAGCGCTGAGACATATCTATAATACATTATGTAGAGGACATATTCTTGATTGGAAATGATGTATCTTGTATTGACACAAGTTAAGAATTTCATTAAAATAGGATTTCGATGAAAGACTTGGGCAAAACCGGAATATTTGGCATCAATGTCTATATGAATAGATTGAGGCGCTAATATGGTTATGCCAGACATACATATATGAGATATTGAAAGGGTTCAATATGGAAACAACAAGAAAGGTTCTTGCTGCATGGAAATGATTGTATCAAGATTCAAGTGTTTCAACACTTGGTGAGTAAAATCACATGAATATTTTGATCGATTATACCGTGATATGTATATATCCTGATATGTCCTATGATCTAAATGTTATGAGCACATACCAGAATGATTCATAAGATGATCATTGGACGATAGTAAAGATATTCTTATGAGCTTTGGAAGAACTAAGAATATATCATGTGTAAGTGACAAATAGTTAAAGGTAGTCCATTGTAAAGTGTTACATTGATACTAGTTTTGTCACAAGATACAAATTAAATTTATCTCAATTTAGACTATCGGTGGCACAATGTAATGGAAAGGCTGTTCCATGATGGATTTGGATAAGTTCCAAAGTTGAAACATTGTGACGGATACTACAACAAAAGGCTAAGTATATGACTGCTATAATAGCAGCAAAGGTGGGCATTTGTGTTAAAAAGTTTGTTATCAAACTAGGTGTGGTTCAAAGTGGGCTAATACTATGAAGATATATTGTATGACAATGATATCAACATATTTTAACCCGAACGAACTAAAGGTCTCACCAAAGGACCAAATTTATACAATGCCATCTCATTTGAGAATGAGTGATGCGTAGAGACGCAAAGACATGCAAATACACACGGACCTGAAAGTGCCAGATCCGGAGATTATGTTAACCACTAGCAAACGCGTATATTCAACACCTAGGTGTTGTATATACAAGTTTACAAACTAGATTATTGACTCTAGTGCAAGTGGGAGACTGAAGGGAATATGCCCGAGAGGCAATAATAAAGTGGTTATTATCTTATTCCATGTTTATGATAAATGTTTATTTTGCATGCTATAATTGTATTAATTGGAAACATTAATACATGTATGTTTAATAAACAAAATACAAAGTTCCTAGTACTGCTTCTCATATAAACTAGCTTGTTGATTAACAAGATGATCAAGGTTTCCTGATCATGGACATTGGATGTTGTTAATAACGAGGTCACAACATTGGTGGAATGATGTGATGAAGATTCGTATGAAGTATATCATTACGATCAAAGTCATTATGTTTATATTGCTATAACATCATACGAAGTAATCTTAGTCCTTAGACCATGAGATCATGTTAATTGCTGACATCGGAAGAGTATCTTGATAACATCAAACATCACACCGTAACAGGGTGACTATAAAGGTGGGTTCAGTGCTACAAAGGTGTTATGTTGAGGCTCATGGATCAAGAGTGGGATTTGTCCATCCCGATGATGGATATATATACTCTGGGCCCTCTCGGTCATATCACATTAAGATAGCTTGCAAGCAAATGATGTGATCACTAGAATGTTATATCATGGGAACGAGAAAAGAGTGCATGTCGACAACGAGATCAAACTAGGTATGGAGATACCGATGATCGAATCTCGGACATGTAATATATCGCGAGAGAAAGGGATTTAGTTACTAGCGTTAAACGTTCTCACGATCACAGAAGTCATCGTTGAATGTGTAGGAGTCAGTATGGATCTCTAGGTCCCGCTTCTGATTATTGATCTGAGAGGAGTCTCGATCATGTCTGCATTATTCGCGAACCGTAGGGCGACACACTTAAGGGATATCGACACCATTTGAAGCAAATATGTTTCAGATAAAGATTTAAGAAAGCGTTGAAATTATTTCAATAGACACCAAAACTGTTTCGGGCGAAATTGCTGAAATTGGTTATGCATGTAATATTGAAATGTTGCAGGGGGTTTTATGTGAATGCTTGTTAATTAAAGTAATTAACAAATTTCTGAATAAAATTAATAAAAGGGTTTTAATAGAAACCGGAAATTGTTTCAGACGAAAGAATTGCAAAGCGCAGGAATTGTTTCAATAGAAACGGGAAATTGTTTTGGGTGAAATTGCAGAAGGTGGTTCTGCATGTGATATTGAAATATTGCAAGGGGCTATATGTGAATGTTTGTTAATTAAAGTAATTAACAAAATTCTGAATAAATTTAATAAAAAGAGTTTTATTAAATGAGAGAGCATTAAATTTGGAGAAATTTAATGCATTTAAAGTGGAGACTTTAAAAGAGAATGTGAAGGGGCAAATTTATGTGGAGGGAGTTACCACCACATGAATGAGGAGGTGAGGGGTCACCCCTTGGGCATCGGCCATGGGGAGGGGCACCCCCCTCCTCCTATAAAAGTCCCCCCTCTCACACCTGCACACACACACCTCCTCGTGAAGTATCTCTCTCCCCCTCTAGTATTATTTCCCCATGGTCTCGGATTAGCGAGATACATGTTCCCGGTGGCTTTATCTGGAAAGGAGTTGCTGCTTCCGCTGCTTTGCTGGAGCGAGGGACGGAGGTTGTCGGGGTACCGGACGTGTGTGCGATCCCGGATGCACCGCTGCTTTGCGGTGCTGGACTTTGTGGTGCTGGACATGCTGGAGCTGGATTTGATGGACGTGCTGGAGCCGGACCTGCTGGACTTCATCACGATCTTGAGATCGGCAAGTGTATGACTACATCATCCACGAGTTCCAACTCGTTAACAAAGCTTTGTTGTCTTCGAGGGTAAGTTCTCTATGGATGTATATCCACCTGTTTCTTCTATCTAGTAGATAGATCTTGGCGTATAGTTCCCACCGTAGGAATTTTTTTGTTTTCTATGCTGCGAACCCAACAATAGCTGCAACTATTATACTTGTTCTTTCTATATCAGTCTCTAGAGGATGGACTTTGCGGTAGCTAGATGTCAAGAACGCATTCTTACATGGTGTTCTAGAAGAGAAAGTCTATATGAGACAACCACCTGGTTTTGAGTCTTCCGCTACGCTTAAGTATATTTGCAAACTTGATAAAGCTATTTATGGACTGAAATAGGCACCTTGAGCATGGTATTATTGGCATAGCTCCAAGCTACACACCCTTGGTTTTGTTCCTTCCAAGACAGATACCTCTTTGTTTCTCTTTAACAAGGCAGGTGTTCAGATGTTTTTGCTCATTTATGTTGATGACATTATTGTGACTAGTTCTTCAGATACAACTATCACAAATCTTCTTTGGAGCTTAAGTCATGAATTTTCTCTTAAGGATCTTGGTGAGCTTCATTATTTCTTGGGTCTTAAAGTTCACAAACAGTCTAACGGGTTGCTTTTGAACCAAGAGAAATATGCTACTGATTTACTTACATGAGTTGGTATGACTACATGCACATCTTGCCTTACGCCATTTTCCAATACTGATACATTGTCGTTACATGATGGTTCCCCTCTTGACCCTGTGGACAACACTCGTTATAGGAGTATTGTAGGAGCTCTTCAGTATTTTACATTGACACGACCTGATTTGTCCTTTTTAGTTAGTAAGGTGCGTCAGTTTCTTCATGCTCCAACTAATGCTCACTACACCGCATTTAAAAGGATATTAAGGTATATTCATGGAACATCCTTAGTTGGTCTTACTTTTTAGCAGTCACCCTCAACATTGCTCAATGCATTCTTAGATGTAGACTGGGCTAGTAATTTAGATGACAAACAATCTATTGGAGGTTTTGCTATTTTCTTTGGTCCCAATCTCATCTCTTGGAGTGCTAGGAAATAGCCTACAATATCACGCTCTAGTACTGATGTTGAGTATAAGGCTCTTGCAAATGCTACTGCTGAATTGATTTGGGTTGAAGCTCTTGTTCGAGAACTAGGTGTAAGTTTACAGGAAAGGCCCTATTTATGGTGTGACAATCTTGGTGCTACTTTTCTGTTTGCCAATCCTATGTTTCATGCTCGTACCATGCACATTGAGATTGACTTCTATTTTGTTTGAGAAAGAGTTGTTAGTAAACAACTTGATATCAGGTTCATCTCCAGCAAGGATCAGATTGCAGATGGTTTTATAAAGACCCTATATGCTAAGAAACTTGATGAGTTCAAATATAATCTCAACCTTTCCAAGGTTTACATTAAGGGGGAGTGCTAGAGTTTGTAATACATATGTATGTGGTATGGAGTAGTACTCCGACTATATACGTATTCCTTATGTATTGTGCCATGTTGGGGCTTTTCCAACCTATATTAACACGTACCGATCGGCCCCATTCAGAAACGATCATTCTCTCAAAACCTACTGATCTAATAAAAGATCTAGAACTTGACGAAGGAGATGGAGGAGCGGGTCCAAGCGGTCACTCAGCTTCAAGAGGACCTAGAGAGCCGGATTTTGGAGCAAAACTCAATTGATCACTTCATCCTTAGTAAGTTTTTCCTGCTTATCCATCTTCTCATTTTCCTTGTTTTCCTATCCGACTTCGGATGATTTACCTTATATTTCTTTCCATATATTCTCTTGGATTCGGACATGCTTCAATCTCCAGCTATCACCCTCAACGGATCGAAGAAGCCAAAACCTAATCCAGATATTTCTTTTAAGTCATAAGGGAAGCGGGTGAAGCCCTCGAAATTTCCTTGGTTTTGAAGGATAAATCCAAGAACATTCAAGGTCTTATTGAAGACTAGAAAACATCCCATGCTAGGACTTCCACACAGATGTGCTTTCCATGGTGTTTAGCCATCAGGATGATATGGACATCCGCCAAGTCACCAAGGGCCTTGCGATGATTGACCTGAAGGATATATGCCCTAGAGGCCAATAATAAAGATGTTTGTATTGACATATCTCATTAGTCTGTAATAGTTTTATACCATGCTATAACTATACTAAGTGGAAACATTAGTACACATGTGGTATGTAAACAAACCAAGTCCATTGGTCAAATGATGATTGAGTTTTTTCGATCATGGACATTTATGTCAATTGACAATGGGGTCATGTTATTAGATGAATAATTTAATGGACACACATCCAACTCAAAGTATTGCAATAATATCAGTCACAAGGTTCAACATTGCGATGACTAGCAAAACGTAGTAACCCACTCCGTTGACCGTGAGATCATATTAATCATTATCTCGCGATGCTGCTTTGATCACATTAACTATCATGTCCATGACTCGGTGACCATAAAGATGTGTGTCAGGTATTCCATAGGAACTTTTGAGGCCTATGTATCAAGAGATGGATTTGCACATCCGAGTGACGGATAGATACTCTGGGCTCACTCAGTGAGATTACATCTATAAAGTTTGCAAACGTGTAACTAGGTCACGAAGATGTAATATCACGGGAACGAGTAAATGGGTTTGTCGGTAAAGAGGTCGAACTAGGTATGGAGATACCGATGATCGGATCTCGGACAAACTAAGTATCGCATAGCAAAGGGAATGAGACTCGACATTTAAGGTTCAAGCGATCAAGTTAAATTGTGGAATGCATAGCGTCCATTATGGGTATCCAAATCATGCTATTGGTCATTGATAGGAGAGGTGTCTCGATCATGTCTGTGTGTTCCTAGACTGTAAGGGTGGCATGCTTAAGGGTAGTGATGATTAGGGATTGATTCGGGATTGACGAAGAAAAGAGAAAGAACACCGGAATTGTTTCGGGGAGGTACTGGAAGTGTTTCGGTGAAATCCGATGTTGATCGGAGGGGTCCGAAAGGTGTTTCGGAGTGAGAGACATTAAATAATATGTATTTGATATTAATTAAGTGAATTAATTATCAATATATATGTTTAAATAAATTTAAAAAAGGAGAAGCCCACCTACATGGGCCTTTTCCCTAGGGGAAAAGGGCCCATGAGGGATCCCCTTGGCCAACCGGCCAAAGGAGGCGTTGTGGGGAGCCCTCCCCATGGTCGGCAAGCCCCTAGTGGGCCAAGGCGCATGGGATAGGTCCTCCTTGGCTGACCACCTCCTCCTCCCTTTAGTCCCACCCGGGACTTTGAGGAGAGGAGGTGCCCCCTTGAGCCTATATAAACAGGAGCACCCCCTCCTCCAAAGGCATCTCAATCTCTCTCTCTATCCCTCTCACGTGTGGTTCCTCTAATGGAACAAGCATATGAGGAGAGAGCTCTCCACCATACGCACACCATCGGGCTATTGGGACTTCGGTCTAGTTCAATCTTCTTCCGCTGCTCTGTTGGATCGGTGTCTGGGGGACATCTCTACACTAGATGTGTGTAGAACTTCAGATGCGCCACATTTGAGGCGCTTGGAGATTTAATCTAGGAGCCATGGGGCCATGGATCTTGGAGCATGGCTCCTGTTCATATGCATGATATCAAGGTCAATGCTGTCGTACAACTACATGATCCATGTTCCCCGCGGAACGTTAACCGCGTTCGGTCTTCAAAGGTATGAACATTGAATCCCCACTCATTACTTCACATCTGCATAGATAGATCTTGACTAGGTGTGTTCGCACCATAGGAAAAAATTTGTTTTCTGCCTCAGAACCCAACAGTGGTATCAGAGCCAATCTATGATGTTTGGTACGAGTAGAACACATGTTGATTGTATGGCCATAGATTTTCTAGTTGCTATCATCCCACGTGTACTTGTTCATATCGTGGCAAATTCGTATGAAGCTGCCTAGACCGACCTTACGTGTAACCTTACGCGAGACTGGTTCCATGACTGACATATGGCTTTTGTACCATATAAGTGTCAAGCGGGTGTCTGTATCTCCGACATTAGTTGATATGGCATTTACAAAGGACGGCCATGGGAAGGGACTAAGAGGCAACTTGTCAATCCATGTTATGGTTGGAAGTTTGTAGGTAGAAACGGTTCTCTTGCAAAAGCCCTAACAACTACGTAAAACATGCAAAGATAAAGTAGACGTGTCTAACTTTATTTTGCAGGGGCGTGTGACTTGATATAGTACTGGTAAGTTTTATGAAACGTTATACCACTGGCTCAGTGATTTCATGGACCTTAGCGTCATGCCGAAGCGCTCGATGGAGATCAAGGTGCGACAACCATGTCATGTCACATTGCATTTGATGTAAATTACATTATCCATCTTATTTTGTGTGTATTAGATATACGACAGTAGCATTATAAGATGATCCCTCAAACATAATTCCAATGTTCGTGTTCCCCTTGTGTGTACACCATTAAGAAAGTTCTCCGTTATGAGGCACGTCGTGACGATTGGGTGTCAGATATCTGTGTTCGCATACGGTGGGTGTAAGACATGTTGCACTTCAATACACACAAGTTAAAGTTGGCGAGCCTAGCATGTACATACATAGCCTCGGAACACAGATGACCAAAAGGTTAAGCATGAGTCACATGGTGATGTGATCAATATGTTGATATCTACCTGGTAGATGTATCAAAGGCCGTGATGATCGGGGATGATACGGTGTAAAGGGGTCGTGTAATCACTGAACGAACTTTGGGGGGATGTTCATTTGAGTGCGAGTTCTGGTAATGAACTCCTATTATGAACTAAATAATCTAAGTGAATTTGCATACATGTTGTAGTTCGCATCCGTTATAGACTATCTCGCACTTAGCTTTGATTGAGATAATATAACTATAGTAATCTAGATACTTACTTCACGGACCAGTACCATATTGTTTTAGTGTCAAATTAAAGATAAAAGGTCCTAAAGCAAACTTTCAAGTAAACCTCACTTACTCCATAAGGTTTAATAAGTGTATTAATCCTAGAGTAATTGATTCTGAAGTTAGTGTCTAAATAATCATGCTTGCCCCCATGATACTTGATATTAGAAAGAAAGTTTCTGGTATCAAGATTATCTAGGAGCTAGAAAACTCATTTCAAAAATCATCTCGTGTAAATGCTATTTTGATATCTAAAACACTATTTGATTGCAACATGATAAATTATAATTTAGTTGAAAACAGATTCTCATATTGGATGAGAATTTGCAAATGATGGTGACGCTAGGCGTACCTATCACCCAATAAGTTTGGGAACTAAAGTTATACAAACATTCGTCTTGATGAACTATATAGTTCATTTTTGCAAATGGTCGTGGTAGGATGAACAAAAGGTATAGGTAAACTGTTTACTATACTAAAGATCATTAAGAGTATAATCCAGAAGAACACGGACCATATGATTATTGTGATCCACTTCAAAGTGTGATTTTAAGGGTATTAGTGTTTGACTAACACACTTGAACTAAGTGCCATATGATTGGTACCACTCTTGATCTTGGTTGATTCTTCTGAAAGATAGGAAAATGTTGAAAGAGAATCCATAAATATAATTGGCAAAACAATATGGTGATGATGTTCATCGATAAACAAATAACGTGTTATTTTGTTTGTCATCTACATCAAGAACCGAGCCATTAAGATTTATTCTGATAATTATTATTAGGTTCCAGTATTATGAGAACAAACTATTGTTCAATGGATGAACCATTGTGAATATTGTTGGCAAATTAATATCCATAAAACTAAATGCTAAAAGCATTCAAGACAAATGATTGAAATTTCACTTCAAAGTGACACCACCATTTAAGTTATATTGGAAAGAAAGACCTGAAAAACTCCATCTTGATGGAATTTTGGAGTCAAGTCGTTTTTCGATCAAATTGACACTTGTAAGACTTTCCTATAGATAAATAAAACTCTGTTCACGAGAAAGGTTGAATGGACGGGTAACTTAGTGGAAATAATACATATTGATGTATGAGGTCCATTATGTAAAACCGTGTGTGGTGGATTATTCAAATCATATACTTTCACCGAGGACCTGAATAGATATATGAGTATATATGTTTAATGAGGAAAAGTATAAGACATTTGAAACATGTTCAAAGGTTTTAGCATGGAGAAGAAATCATCCAGATTCGCATAAACAACACCATAAGAGTTATGGCACGTTTGAGTTTTTAGAGACTTTGATAAAGTCGTTGCGAATAAAGAAATCATCATAACAAGAAAATCAATAGTTTTATGATTGGATCATAAAAGAATAAATTTGAGTTAGCAAACATATGAAATTTTTTCATAAACTTGAGTTTATCAGAACACCATAAGAGTATGGAATGTTTTCAGAAATGAAATAGAACCAAGTTTGACTTGGTTAGATCAAATACAAAACTACCAATATAATTTAAAATATTATGCTATAGTGACATATCGCTTTTACACTAAAAGGGGCAACATCATGATCCGTTGAAATGGCAAGGATTAAAACCCAGTTTGTCTTTTCTGAAATTTTGGTATGCTAGGCATATGTAAAAGGGATTTCTATTTTCGTACCACTGGTTCGTTAGTTGTACTCATTTTTTCCCAGTCGCTTAGTTTTTCCTCACTTTCCCCCTCCCTCCATTCTGAAACCCTCACATGCGCTCGGACGGGTGGATGTCGTCGGGTCAAAGGCTTGACCGTTACATGCTGATAGGTGGGACCGTGTTGGGCGGGTCCTGCGTTGAGCGTTACATTATGTCGCCTCGACCGTTACATGCTGACAGGTGGGGCCAGGATACACGGTGGACCGGCCATCCGTCTCTCGCTGACTTCTGGGCCCCATTTTTCCTGATTGTGTGGTCGGTGCATCCAATGACAAATGGGGTCGTTCTATGGACCGTCGAAGCGAATGAACGATGGGGCCACTATATGGAGCCGTTATGTGGGGCCATCGTATACAATGACCAGTGGGGCCGTCATGTGGGTCTGGAGGGGGTATTTGCAATTTCGCCACGTTTTACTTTGCAATTTTCATATTTGCCATTTTGTGTGTCACTGACATGTGGTGGTCATGTGGCAAATATGCAAATTTTAAAGAAAAAGTTTGGCAGATATGCAAAATTGGCAAATATGAAATAATTGACAAGTAGGGTCGTGTATGACACATCGGCTCTCTCTCTCTCATCCGCTCCAAGCCCCCAGCTCCGATCAGCTCCTATCCCACCGGCGGACAGAGCAGCCATCGCCGGCGTGCCACCGGATCTATCCTACGGCAGTATCGAACAGACTGCCACGCTGCACCTCAACCATTGCTCCGGCACCTGTTTCGTCCGCGCGCATTATACGTTGGGGTAGTACCGACCGTAGGCAGGTCCACCGCCCACGATGACCGGGATTTGGTTCCGCCGCCATAGCTCGACGAACAGTCACAGCAATTTTTAGTAGTGCTTGCTAAGACCTTCGCTCCTGCTCCGCCCACCCTAACCGATCCAGTTCCCGTAATTTCATCGATATTGTAGGTGCAAATTAGTCATCAATGTCTAGTCGTAGTGGGTACACCGGCGAGGGTACGGAATCAATCATGTCATGGACACATTCTCCTTCTCCTACCACGTTGGAAGTGCATGTAGCTCCTTCTCTTTATACTACCATTGAATTTGAAGTGCTGACATGGCCTGTCAGACTGATTCCAATTTAGTTTGTTTTGGGATTGTTACAGTGTGTTATGCAGGTCGATTATCCATGGTAAATTTCATACCAAGATGAATCAACTCAGTGGTCTAGCCATAGGATGGATTTGGAGGAGATGGTTTCCATGTTAGGTGATGAATTGGCCCGTAAAAACATGTTGATATTCAAGCTGAAGCATACTGTCAAGGAAGAATTCAGATCTTATTCGCAAAGAGAAGTTGACACATGAGGTTGACCTTGCCGTATCTGACCAAGTCGTAGAAAATCTAAAGCATGAACTTTAAGTGAGCGGGAGAGGGGGTGTAGTTGTCATCCGTGTCCTAGCAGTTATAGTATGCGGTTTGTGGCGAAGGGTGCCACGTGTACTGATTAGTTGAATAGATAGCTAATTTAGAGAGTAGGATTGTTATTCAATATATGGTTGTGAGTTCCTGCTAATTTAGTCACTTTGCGGTCCCAAAGTTGTCGAGAGAATGCATTGCGGTACCCGAGTTGCTTGCCATTGGATCTAGTGGTCCCAAAGCAGTTGAGAGAATGCATTGCGGTACCCGAGTTTCTTGCCATTGGATCTAGCGGCCCATAGTTGGCGTGCCAAATGCCTAGAGGGTCAAGTTGGGGGCCAATTTAAGTCACCGAATTTTGGTTCAAATTGTGCTTAAATTTGTCCCAATTTCAAGTGGACAGTGAGCTAGCCGCCGTCCCTGCCGTATGTTTACTCCAAGAAGTACATGCAAAGTGCTCACATCCGTCCTTCACCATCGACGTGCCAGCCGCGGCCTGCCTCCCATAGCTTCGGTTCATGAGGGCTTGATCTGCACCATCGCAGTGATGTTGCGGATGATGGCTTTAATCGTCTTTGCATCGATGACCACTGTCGGCACCATAGCCGTAGATGTGAACAGATGATGGCTTCCATCGATCGTCGCATCGATGACCAATGTCAGCACCATAGCCGTAGATGTGAACGGATGATGGCTTCCATCGTTGTCTTTCATCGATGGCCACTGTCAGCACCACCACCATCGCACTAATGTTGCGGATGATGGCTTCCATCAGTGTCTTTTAGACGGTTAGATCCTCACCGCCACATGATGTTGTAGCAACTGTGCTTAGATCAGCACCGCCACAAGCCGTTCCGACCCCCACACGCTTAGATCCGCGTCGCCACAATATGTACGTCGATAGGAGGGGAGGAAGATGCGGCTAGTATACATGCGACGGGGAAAGGGAGGGAGAGACCTCCCTCCCGTCAGATCATGATGTATCCAACGGTGGTTGTCCAAGATCCGTGTGACATACATCTCGACCAATCAGAGCGCAGCCAAACTAAGCGCTAGTTGATGCGGCTAGTATACGTGCGATAGGGAAATGGAGGGAGAGACATCCAGCCTGGCAGGCTCTCCTCGCCATACAAGGTTAGGTGCGCCCATCGAGAGAGACCTCCATCCCGTCAGATCATGATGTATCCAATGGTGGCTGGACATGATCCGTGTAACATACATCTCGACCAATCAGAGCACTAGCCAGAGTGAGACATGAGAGAGGGGAAAAGTGAGGAAAACTTTGGCGGGAGGGGAAAAGTGAGAAAACTTTAGCGGGAGGGGAAAACTGAGGAAAACTTTAGCGGGAGGGGAAAAGTGAGTAGAGCTGAGGAAAACAAGGGCGCTCAGGTAAATTCAAGCTTTTGGCATAACAAATGGAAAATGTGTTATTTGAACAAAATAATCCATCTTGGCCAACATTATACTATTTGCAACTCAAAGATACACAAGTGTGACAAATTTAGCCTCATTTAGACAAAGTATGTTTTGGGATGGGTTACCTTGGAGGCTGACTGAGTAGAAAGCCATGCATCTTGATAGCTAGTAGCTCATTCCAAGAAGTGGTTTTGGGGAGAAGTCCATTTCTCTTTAGTTCCTTTTGTTTTATTATTCATGCTAGGTTTTAGTTAACATAACAAGACTCCATGTGAAGGTTGCACTATGTTTTGACTTCTTTTTTGAATTAAACTAACCCTAAAACCATTTATTTGAATTTAATCACTTAGAAAAAGAAAAATGTGGTTGATTACAAGTAAATCCAAAATTTCCAATTTCATATGGTAAATCAATCCAGGATACACAAGTGTGCCAAATTTTGGATCGATTGGTCAACGTTTGCTATAGTTTAAGCCATGAACTAGCTAAACCCCATGTGTTGACCACATGTCGAGGGAAAAAATGAGCAGTGCTAAGCAACTAGGTGCATAACAATAGAAACTTGCAATAACACATCAGTTATGGGGTTATCCAACATACAAACTTGGAAGCGTCACAAACATTGACAGTAGTTCAAATTCAATACAAACACTGACAGTAGTTCAAATTAATAATTCAAATTCATTTTTTCTTGCTCCTAGTGTTTTTTGCTGGAATATTCTCGGAATTCACCACCTTGCTCCGTGTGATCCTGGCTAGAATATTCTTGGAGTCCACCATCAGATTCTTCTGTTTGTTCCCTTTGTTGTTTTCTCTGCATCAAATGAATCAAGTGCTTCAGTCTGTCGTACAATTGGTTCAACCATGTTTCAATTCATTGGTTCATATGGTTCAAAACACATTGGCATCATTTCTTCAATATCCTCTTGTGTAATTCCTTTATGTTTGAACTCTACTTCCAATGAATAAATTGCTTCAATCTCCGATGCATTTGGTGCAATCTCCCCTGCATTTGGTTCAATCTCCCCTGCATCTGGTTCAATATCCCCTGTATTTCGTTCAATCTCCTCTCGATCTGTTGGTTCAATCTACAATGTATATGTTGCTTCATTCTCCTCTCGTTCAGATACTTCATTCTCATCTGCATTTGCTGCTCCCGCCTGATCATCCATTCCATAAGCTGGGTCCACTGCATTTTTACAAAGCCTATCAATGTGCCTTAGGATCCCACAACGTTTACACTTACATCGTCGAGGTGGTGCACCACCCTCTGCACTAGCTCTCATCCTATTCTTCCTTGGCCTACCTGCTGGTCTAGAAAAACTGGACGGTATAGCTTGAAGCCGGGATTCACTTCCATCCATTGGTCTTTTCCCAACAAGGCTGGAACATTCTGAGCATATGCTGCCCTAAATTTGGCAACGGAGAAATACTCCGACACGTATTGATCAACTTCAGCCTCTTCACCTCCTAGAACACCCATGAAAACAATGCATGTATGCAGGGTTTCCTACGGAGCTGCCATTGCCTACAATGGCATGTCCTGTCAGCCAAACTCATTGGATACCTCCATTGCCTATCTTTACTAGCAGTGTATGTTACCTCAGCCTCCATTCCTTTTCTAATGCATTTCATCTTCAATTGTTTTGCCCTGGCATGCAATGCCTTAATCAAAGATGGGAGGATGAGATGGCCAGCATATACTATTGATACAATTCTTTGATGCAAATCGATCTTTATCATGATCATGTGCCTAATCTTATCAAATATTTTCCACAGCATAAGCCCTTTCAATGACTTGACCTTTGCATTGAAACTCTCTGCAAGGTTACTTGTCACATAGTCTACCTTGCAAATTTCATTGAATTGGCTTCTTGACCACACCATTCCATGATGTGCATCCAAGTACTCCTTCACCGCAGATTTTTGTTTATACAACACTTCCAAATGATGCATATGCTTCCTCAAACTGCATGTGTATGAAGCTGGCCATAGGTTGTCAGTATAAACTTTACCCTTGAATTTCTTTGTAAAATTTTGCACTAAGTGTCGCATACATTCCCTATGCTCCACTTTGGGGAATACTGCTTCTACAACTTTCTCCAAACCTTTTCAAGCATCCGTGTGGATAGTAAGTCCTGGTGGATGACCTATAAGGTCGCGCAAATTCTCCAGAAACCAACTCCAACTTTCCTCTGACTCAATCTCCAAAACTCCAAAAGCAACAGGGAACATCCAATTGTGGCCATCAACTACAGTAGCAGCTACTAGTTGTCCTTTAAACCTGCCATGAAGAGTTGTTGTATCCACGACCAAATAAGGCATGCAACCATCTAGAAACCCTTGCCAGCAAGCTTTGAACCAAACAAAAGCCCTTCTAAAGCACTCCTTCTCCATTGTCTTCCCTCTAATTTTGTATTGAACTATATGCATGTCTATCTGTACAACACTACCTGGACTAGCCATCTCCACTTCAGCTTTGAAGCTGCAAAGAAACTGAAAACTTTCATTCCATGGACCATTGATCCTATCAAGAGCCATTTCCTTTGCATAGAACATCCTCATGTATGGTACTGTAATATTAAACTTTTCAGAAACTTTTTTTATGAGTGATGTTGCACCAAGTGATGGGTTCACTCTCATCCAATCCATGATTGCATCTGCCAACCACCTAGTCTTTGCTAGTTTTGTTTTGTACTTTCGTTGTCCCCCTTGAGGTGGACAAGAATTTTCGAACTAGTTACCTTTTATTTGAAACATAATGAAAATGTCAGATACAGTTAACAAATTCTACACAATGATCTAAAATACACAACTGGTTGTAATACCTGAAACAAACTGCTCCTGAGCATAGTGGATGTGTGTATCCTCCACCTACACCTCTTGTATGGGCACTTCACTATGAACCTTGCTGGCTCACTCTTAATAACAACATAATCATTATTGGTGTAGATGCAATATGTAGTAAGGGCATTACGACAGTCCCACATCGTTTCAAATATGGTTCCTTCTGAAATCTTAGGATCGTTCATGTCCCACTCAATTATTGGCAAGTCTTCACCATCGTACTCGGCTAAAACGAGACTGTCATTGTTCTCCTCGTTCTCTTCTTCATCAGTGTCATCAAATCTGACACCATGGGTCAATTCCTCCGTGTATTGATCCTCTAGTGCCTATTTACTGAATCTATCTACCAATTCAGGAAACATCAACTCATCCTCATCATCTAGTGGAGGCGCTCCCTCGGCAAGCTCTGCTTCGTCCTCCACATCAGCTGCACGAGCAATTAGGCTTACACTCGCAGTGCGAACAGATGGTACTACTGTGGACCTAAAAGGAGCGTGGGGCTGCATACTATTAGCAGAGACAGCAGAGACACATGATGCCCGACCACCTGATGATGCCTGACCACCAGATGATGCTTTAGCCCTCTTTCCTGTGTGTTCAACTTTAGGTTGCACATGAAGACTAATTCGACCAAAACGTTCGGCAGTATTCAAAGAGAAAAGCATTACCAGATCAGCTTCGCTAGTTAGTGGGAGCAATATTTGCTCGCTAATGTTGAAATATTGCAAATCAACTGAATCGCCATTGCTCTAGGGGAATTTAGAATATATTTTATCTTTCAAATCTCTAAGAGTTATGGAGGTTGCAACCACCGCTGGGAAGTAAAATCCAGAGAGATACCGTTCATAACCATGAATTACGCTAGTATCTAGTTTAACCGCCAGCCGAAATGCCAGCGCTGGATCAATCCTATTCGAAAAGCAAGGCAGTTAGCTGAGCACTGGTGATTCGCGCTCAATTACTGCCTATAATCAATCCACAAAGGGAAACAATACTTACCCAGATGGAATCCATGCGTTAGATCCCTCCGATTCCACCCAACCTTCTTTGCGCTCGACGGGGAGGACCGGTACACCCGTCAGTATCGCATACTGTTCCGTGAAAGGGGTAGATCTAGCGGGGGAGGAAGCGGACCCGGAGTGGGCTCGAGGGCTAGGGAAGGGGGCGGCTCGGGGGCCGAGGACGACATAAGGTAGGAGGGGCTCTCAGGTAGGAGGGCACGACGGCGGGGAGAGGAGATGAGAGGCAGTGTGGGAGTTGTTCTATGATCGAAGCGAGAATGGCCGGTCCGACGTGTCTCCATGCGGCCCCACCCTTCACCACGTATGAAAGACCCATCCCAACGCGGCCCCACCCCTCACCACGTATGCAGGACCCGTCCAAATATGGCCCCACCTGTCAGTATGTAACGGTCGAGGCGACATAACATAATGCTCAATGCAGGACACACCCAATGCGGTCCCACCTGTTAGCATGTAACAGTCAAGCCTTTGACCTGACAGCATCCACCCGTCCGAGCGCATGTGAGGGTTTCAGACTAGTGGGAGGGGAAAGTGAGGAAAAACTAAGCGGCTAGGGAAAACTGAGTACAACTAACGAACTAGGGGCACGAAAATAGAAATCCCTATGTAAAATGTTTACAAAACCAAAATGGGATGTGCACGTCTTTGTAGGTTATACCAAAAGTAAGTTGGAAATTTATCCACCGTAACACTAAAGACAAAAGTGTTTGTCGCTAAAACGGTAAGTTCTTTGAGAAGGAACTTTTCGTGAAAAGTTAAGTGGGAGGACAATGGAAAATTGGATGTGGTTATTTGAACCTAAGTGACATGATTAGAGTAGCGTAACGCCAAAAAGTGTTCTAGAGGATACTGCAATGCTCATGGCTACTATTTCTACAAATGTTGTATGTTCCAGAAATCTAAGTTCCTATTGAACCGTATGGATCGGTTAATAAACAAATTGCAAGATTTGAGGCAAAGTATCATTGTTGGACAATGATATATGATTACATGCAAAGAAGCGATGATGATCCCTAACTCTGTCAAATGGCTAGAGGCCATAAGAATTCATGATAGTATCCTGATGTGCTCGTCGTTCGATGTAGAGCTCATTGGGAACCCCAAGAGGAAGGTACGATGAGCACAGCAGCAAGTTTTCCCTCAGTTATGAAACCAAGGTTTAATCGAACCAGTAGGAGCAAGGAAACACCCCAAAGGTGTTACTAGCTGAGCTTTGGCAGGGCGCACTACCGGTGCTAGTAGCAACATGGAGACCTGCACAACACAACCACAGAACTTTGTCCCCAACTTGCGATGAGGTTGTCAATCTCACTTTGTTTTGCGGAAAACAAAGGATTAAACGTATCGAATGGAAAGAAGTAAAAGTTTGCAGAACGTAAACACAAAGCAGTAAAAGATTGTAGATTGTATGTAAAAGAAAAGGACCGGGATCCATAGTTCACTAGAGGTGGCTCTCCTTAAGATAGATAACATGCTGGGTGAACAAATTACAGCGCGGCAATTGACAGACACCAAGAAAGCAATACATGCATATACTAATCATCTTGACTCCTTTGAGACTTGATTGGGCATTACAACATAATACATAGACCGCCATCCAACTACATCTATGACTAATAATCCACCTTCAGGTTATCATCCGAACCCCCTCCAGTATTAAGTTGCAAGCAATAGATTATTGCTTTACAAACTGCGTGTAAAGTAAACAATACGATTGTTGTATGAACAAAGGATTTTTGTTTTCTCCCTAGTAGCAACAACACATCTAGTACCTTAGAGATTTCTGTCACTTCCCCAGATTACCAGAGGCATGAATCCACTATCGAGCATAAATACTAACTCTTGGAGTTTCTAGCATCTACTTGGCCAAGATAGCTACTAACAACGGAAATCATGCAAGATCACAAATAACAAAGACATGATAGAATGAATAATCAATCTGAAATAGCATCTCAATATCCATCGGATCCCCGCAAACACAACATGTATGAATTACAAATAGATGATCTTGATCATGAATGGAGCTCACAAGATCTAAACATGAAAGCACAAAGGAGGAGAACCAGCCATCTAGCTACTACATGGATCCGTAGTCCAAGGATGAACTACTCACGCATCACACCGGAGGCTTGCATGGTGATGAAGAAGGCCTCCAGGGTGAATTCCCCTCTCCGGCAGGGTGCCGGGAAGAGCTTTCAGATCCCTCCTGATCTAGGGATGGAGATGACGGAAGCTACAGACTCTTTCGTGGATTTTTGATTGGGTACTTAATGTTTTCGTCCTGAGGGCAATATATAGGCGGAAGGAGAGGCCGACGGGGTGCCGGGAGCCACCACACCACCCCCTGGCGCATGCCCAGCCTGGCCGCGCGTCCAGGTGGTGTGGCCGGCCCCTGGCCCTTCTCCGTCTCGTATTCTGGCACTTGATCCCTTCCGGAAAAATAGGCACTTTGGCTTTTGTCCCATCCAATTCTGAGAATATTCATTTTCTGACTTTCCTAGAACCAAAAACAGCAGAAAATAGGCAGCTGGCACTGTGGCTCTTGTTAATAGGTTAGTCCAAGAAATCATATGAAAAGTACTCCAAATTTGGAACAAAACACAAGAAAGTGGATAAAACCAAGCATGGAACATCAAAAATTATAGGTACATTTGCAATGTATCAACATCCCCAAGTTTAACTCCTGCTCGCCCTCGAGTAGGTAAGTGATAAAAAGAAAGAATACTTTTTGAGGTGACATTCACCATCAAAGACTTGATCAAAGTATTTGCAAAACATTCAAAGCTGGGATCATAGTACTTCAATCATAACATGAAAGACAAAGTTCTAGCAATAAGCAAAGAAACTATGATGCAACATGAAAAGGCAGAAACAAAAGATTCATGAATAACAATGCTTTGCAAGACGTTTGTTTGTTTCACATAAAGAAAATATAGCATAGTAGTATTCAGCTTGTCCCTCAATAGAGTAGCAAATATAAATGCATAGGACACCTTCAAAGTTCATAAGAGTGACTAGATACAATAGTTTAAAACAAGCAATAACAAGTTATGCATCAATCAACTAGTCTTGGGACAATGCACATAGAACTAAGAATGGCCACTATGCTCTCAAAGCAGGTGCATAAAGATAGAAGGTGGAGACTCAATATAATGGTGGAAGAAAGGCCTTTTGTAAAAGGAAGTAGGGATTCAAGTCTCATAAAGAGCTTCCAAAAATTATGGTACTTGTAGTTTTTAGCTCTCATTGCCCCTATCATAAGCATCTTGAAGGTGATTAAGGTTAAAGTGACTCAACTAAGAGGATATGCTTGACAAGTTATAAACCGAAATCTCATGCCCCTTACTTACGAAGACCGATCCTCATGCTACTCAACTTCAGTCACGAGTAAGCTCTTGTCATTGTAAGTATATGTGTATCATTAAGAACCTCCAACGGGGTACCCCTTGCACATGATACGGGAGCTTTCCCATAATCAAAATGACAAGGCAAGCAGACAATGAGCATCTCAGTGATCTTTTTATTTTCTATTTGCATAGGTTTTTATTGAGGATGCTTCATAGAGTGCTCATTATGGTGATGCTGCAAGTTTCCACCATGATTAGGCATGGCTTAGGCTAGCGGCCCAGGCATTTCTCTAACACACATACAAACTCCATGATCTTACAAGTTCCACTTTTATTTCACACCGCCGGGATCCGTAAGCAAAAGAACATGATATCAACGGGGTACAAAGTACAAGTGCAATGTTGAAAGCGTTCCCCATGGTACATGGTTCTGCTAATTTCAACTTATAAAGCGCAAGCATAAAAGCAACAAAGAAGGACCGAATGGTTCAAGTTTATTAGAGGCAATAAAGTAAAGTGTGCCATCAAGTTCGTGAGAGCTTTAATCACTAGATTTCTCATAACAAGTGGAAGGTAAACAAAAGCATGAATATACTTGGAATAGCATAAGCTAGTAGGTAGGTATGGTGGACTCTTTGGAATAACTTGGTTTAGGGAGTTGGATGCATGAGTGGAACTCATACTTTGTTGTGGAGGCTAGGAAAAGACTGGGAGCGACAAACTAAGAGAGCAATAATGGCCATAATCATGCAGAGCGACAAAACATCTTTGATCAAAGCATAAAGTGATACTACAAGTTGAAAACTAAAGGATCATAAAGGCTATGGTGACTTTGGATAGTCATAACATGGTGTGAGCATGCGCCAAGTCAACCCAAATAAAGCATCAAAGGAGAATACCACTATACTATGCTTTAATATGCTAAAACAACGCATGATTCATACAAGGCACATTAAGCAATCTCAATTGTTTATAACAAGTCATGCTACAGAAAAGAATACTAAGCATAAAGCCAAAACAATATCAAGCATGGCATGACAAAGCATAGGCCACAGTCAAAAACAAGCTCTTTTTACCACATAAGTATGAACTTTCCTACTCTTTTCCAAACCAAACCAAACTATTTGCAAACTAATGTATGAAAGAGGGGGTCCAACCAATTTATTCAGAAAACTAAGCAAACCAAGCAAACTAAAAACCAAAATGAAAACGAAAAAGAAGACGCTCCAAGAACAACACAACTGTGCATGAAACAATAAAAATGAAGCGTTTGGAAGAAACCTGGGATTTTTATTGATGAAGAAGGGGATGCCTTGGGCATCCCCAAGCTTTGACGCTTGTACTTCTTAGATATTTCTTGGGGTGACACGCGTGGCATCCCCAAGCTTGAGCTTTAGTCCATCCTTCATCTCATTACTCATTCCGTCCATACACCTGAAATTTTTCCTTCATACAAAACTTCACACAATCTCATTAGCAACATTAGTGCACTCAAGATAAATAAGTCTCAAGTTTAGTATAACACCAAATAAACTTCCATTAGAACACTAGCTACTGTAGCACTTCCCTCAAACAGCTCAATTCCCCAAAAGAACTCAAGAAGGAACCAACAAGAAGCAAATGTAGAAAATGGCAGAAATCTGTCAAAACAGACCAGCAGGTAAAGACGAATTTTTTCGAAGACCTTCTGTTGCTCAAATCAAAACGTGTTGAACTAACGAACGTTAGATAACAACCTGGGGCAAAAGCACAAAACATTACAGCTCAATCCGACATACATAGCTCTCTCACGAATTATTACGGTGAAGCACAAAAATCTGTTTCGGGACAGCAACTTTCCCAATCATTACTTCACTCTCATTAGAGGTTACTCTTGGCACAAAAAGCAAATAAAAAGGATAAGGAGAGGTTATTACAGAGGTAATAACTTCCAAGACTCATCTAAAACTTTTGGATTATCTCCCAGTAAGTACTTTTCTTTAACGCCTTTAAGTTAGGCATAAGAAGCAAGAAAGAATCAAGTGTTCTCAAATGAAGAAGCATTCAGACCAAATTTTGTTTTCATAGGAGAAGCAAAAGAAATCTTTTGTCTCTTTATAGGGAAGTGTTCTATACCTTTCTTGAGTGGGAGTTGATATTTAATGGTGCCTTCTTTCATATCAATGATGGCACCAATAGTTCTAAGAAAAGGTCTTCCCAAAGTAATAGGACAAGAAGCATTGTATTCAACATCCAAAACATAGAAATCAATGGGGACATAGGAATCGTTAACCATAATAAGAACATCATTAAGACTCCCCACGAGTTTCTTTTTAGCATTATCATCAAGTGGGACATTCAAATAACAATCTTCAAGAGGAGGCAAATCAAGCATACCATAAATCTTTCTAGGCATAATAGAAACACTACTATCAAGATCACACAAAGCTTTGAAATCAAAGTCATTCACTTTCATATTAATGATGGGTTCCCAACCATCTTCTTGCTTTATAGGAATAGAAGCTTTATGTTTCATCTTTTCTTCTTTAATCTTTATGAGAGCATCAGTAATGTGTTTTGTAAAAGCCATGTTCATAGCACTAGCATTAAGACTTTTAGCAAGCTTTTGTAGGAACTTAATAACTTCAGAGATATTGCAACCATCAAGATCAAAATCAACTTTATCATCTAAAGTAGTATAACTATTACTAGCCTCAACACTAGTGGTGGTAATAGTAGAAACACTAATGTTTCTAGCAATTTCATCTTCTCTTTCCCACTTAGCATGTAATTCAGCTAATAGTCTAACATTTTCATCAATTCTTACTTGTATGGCATTAGTTGCTGCAAAGGGATTCTCATTAGTTTCAGGTTTAGTAGCCATTTTATTCAAAGTAGATTGAGCTTCAGCCAAAGATGTTTTTCTTTCAGCATTAGAGAGTTTTTCCTCAATAGTTTTATTGAAAGCAGTTTGTTTACTAATAAACTCTTTAAGCATAACTTCAAGTTCAGAGCGAGCACTCTTATTATTGTTGTAAGAATTTCCATAAGCATTACCATTGTTGGGAGGATATGGCTTATAATTGTTGTTACCAAAATGGTTCCTATAAGCATTATTACCATAAGCATTGTTGCCAAAGTTGTTATTTCTTATGAAGTCACATCAACTTGCTCTTCTTGAGCAACCAAAGAGGCTAAAGGAACATTATTTGGATCAATATGGGCTTTCCCATTAACAAGCATAGACATAATAATATCAATCTGATCACTCAAGGCGGAGGTTTCCTCAACAGAATTTACCTTGTTACCTTGTGGAGCTCTCTTAGTATGCCATTCAGAATAATTAACCATCATATTGTCCAGAAGTTTTGTTGGAGCACCCAAAGTGATGGTCATAAAGGTACCTCCAGCAGCTGAATCAAATAGGTTCCTTGAAGAATAGTTCAATCTGCATAAAAAGTTTGGATGATCATCCAAGCAGTCAGTCCATGAGTGGGACAATTCTTTACCAAAGATTTCATTCTTTCCCAAGCTTGAGCAACATGCTCATTATCAAGTTGTTTAAAATTCATTATTTCACTTCTCATGGACATAATCTTAGCAGGAGGATAGTATTTTCCAATAAAAGCATCTTTGCATTTAGTCCAAGAATCAATACTATTCCTAGTTAAGGAATTCAACCATTCTTTAGCTTTTCCTTTCAACGAGAAAGGAAACAATTTCAGTTTAATAATATCACCATCTATATCCCTATGCTTTTGCATCTCACAAAGTTCAACAAAGTTATTTAGATGGGAAGCAGCATCTTCATTACCAATACCAGAAAATTGCTCTCTCATAACAAGATTGAGTAAAGCAGGTTTTATCTCAAAGAAAGTATTTTCAGCCACAGGTGGAGCAATAGGTGTGCTCATAAAATCATTGTTGTTGGTGCTAGTGAAGTCACACAACTTAGTGTTTTCAACAGTAGTCATTTTTTGGGGTTTTCAAATAAGAAAGCAAACTTGCAAAACTATTTTTTGTGTGTTTTTGATAAAGAAACAAGCAACCAAAGAAAAAAGAAAACTAAGCAAAACAAAAACAACAAAGTAAAGAGATTGGTTATGAGGGACTCCCCTTGTGAAGATGTCCTTGACTCCCCGGCAACGGCGCCAGAAAATCTTGATGTGCTCGTTGTTTGACGTAGAACTCGTTGGGAACCCCAAGAGGAAGGTACGATGAGCGCAACAGCAAGTTTTCCCTTAGTTATGAAACCAAGGTTTAATCGAACCAGTAGGAGCAAGGAAACACCCCAAAGGTGTTACTAGCTGAGCTTTGGCAGGGCGCACTACCGGTGCTAGTAGCAACGTGGAGACATGCACAACACAACCACAGAACTTTGTCCCCAACTTGCGATGAGGTTGTCAATCTCACCGTGTTTTGCGGAAAACAAAGGATTAAACGTATCGAATGGAAAGAAGTAAAAGTTTGCAGAAAGTAAACACAAAGCAGTAAAAGATTGTAGATTGTATGTAAAAGACAAGGACCGGGATCCATAGTTCACTAGAGGTGGCTCTCCTTAAGATAGATAACATGCTGGGTGAACAAATTACAGCGGGGCAATTGACAAACACCGAGAAAGCAATACATGCATATACTAATCATCTTGACTCCTTTGAGACTTGATTGGGCATTACAACGTAATACATAGACCGTCATCCAACTGCATCTATGACTAATAATCCACCTTCAGGTTATCATCCGAACCCCCTCTAGTATTAAGTTGCAAGCAACATATTATTGCTTTACGAACTGCATGTAAAGTAAACAATACGATTGTTGTATGAACAAAGGATTGTTGTTTTCTCCCTAGTAGCAACAGCACATCTAGTACCTTAGAGATTTCTGTCACTTCCCCAGATTACCAGAGGCATGAACCCACTATCGAGCATAAATACTAACTCTTGGAGTTGCTAGCATCTACTTGGCCAAGATAGCTACTAACAACGGAAAGCATGCAAGATCACAAATAACAAAGACATGATAGAATCAATAATCAATCTAAAATAGCATCTCAATATCCATTGGATCCCCGCAAACACAACATGTATGTATTACAAATAGATGATCTTGATCATGAACGGAGCTCACAAGATCTAAACATGAAAGCACAAAGGAGGAGAACCAGTCATCTAGCTACTACATGGATCCGTAGTCCAAGGATGAACTACTCACGCATCACACCGGAGGCTTGCATGGTGATGAAGAAGGCCTCCAGGGTGAATTCCCCTCTCCGGCAGGGTGCCGGGAAGAGCTTCAGATCCCTCCCGATCTAGGGATGGAGATGATGGCGGCTACAGACTCTTTCGTGGATTTTTGATCAGGTACTTAGGGTTTTCGTCCCGAGGGCAATATATAGGCGGAAGGAGAGGCCGAGGGGGTGCCGGGAGCCACCACACCACCCCCTGGCGCAGGCCCAGCCCGGCCGCGCGGCCAGGTGGTGTGGCCGGCCCCTGGCCCTTCTCCGTCTCGTATTCTGGCACTTGATCCCTTCCGGAAAAATAGGCACTTTGGCTTTTGTCCCGTCCAATTCCGAGAATATTCATTTTCTAACTTTCCTGGAACCAAAAACAACAGAAAACAGGCAGCTGGCACTGTGGCTCTTGTTAATAGGTTAGTCCAAGAAATCATATGAAAAGTACTCCAAAGTTGGAACAAAACACAAGAATGTGGATAAAACCAAGCATGGAACATCAAAAATTATAGATACATTTGCAATGTATCATATCCATATACGAAAATCAAGTTATGAACTTGGTAGACGCTCAGGAAGGGGCGAAGCTTTTCAAAACGTAAATGGATCTATAAACAAATAGACACAAAATGTTTACATCTATGAAATGTTAGACTTGTCGGAAAGTAGTTTATGACAAAGTTTAAAAGTTGTCTGTGACAAGATTAGATCTTCCACAATGACATTTAGTTTGTATGGATTATTGTAGAAATCACTACATATTGATATATGGTAGTTGAATAAATAAAACAATGTTTTTATAAAAGAATGGTTACCTAGGATGTGTACATGACACATTCCAAATGGTTTTGTTAATTCAAAGTGTTGGGGGGATACCCCCGGGTAGAGTCACGCCGGGGTATATAGGCCGACTTAGCCGAGGTACGGCAAGGTCAAAGCAAGTGCTGGCCAAGTCACCTCAAGGCAGGCTGAATCACGGAGTAGCCTAGACCAAGGGATGTCCACCTAACTGGGTCTCAACCGACTTATGTCGTGTGTCAGTAAGATGTATCTAACTTATATGTAGGTACAGGTGTGGCCGGATCTACTAGGTACGATTCGGGTATATCAAGCTTGTAAGAGAAGGAAGGTATCTCGCTGGTCAAAGGGTGACCACTGTGTGCAGAGCATGAGCGAAGCAGACAGAGGCCAGGACCACCGAGGCGTGGCCGACAAAGGTGACGATGCCTATGTCGGATGACGTGGGCGCCGCAGAGGCTCACGTAGCCTCTGCATGGATGACGCGGGGCAAAAGTGACCCGGTCGGCTTACTATTTTGGGAGGAATATGCCTCCATGTATGCCCTAATTGGAGACCTAGCCACCCCTATATAAGGAGGGCTAGGGCCTCTGTAGAAAGGGTTGGTCTTGACTTGGTTGATCTGAAGTGTGTTGTGATTTACTAGTGTGTTCCCGAGGGCTAGCTAGTGTGGAGAGTAAGAGAGTTCTTCTTCCTCCTCTCCCCAATACAGCTCAAGGAGCACTTGTAAGCTGTGGAAGTGAATCGAATATAAAGAAACTATGTGTGGAATCACCACACTATCCCTCCTTGGATTCCCCTAGTGCATTTAGTCCCCACCTTTAGCCTATCCATGTCATCTGCCGTGACACCACCACGACAGTTGGCACCCACCGTGGGGCTAGCGGCGCTAGCAGGGGTGATGATCCGGACAAGAAACATCATCGGCATTGGCGAACGCATCGTCTCCGGGCTTGTTCAGCACTTTGGAGCGCTAGACTTTGTCAGCGACAACGCTGGCTGCTTCGGAAAGCGTCCTCTTTCGCGCAACGGCCTCTTTGTCAAGCTCGGCACGCACAAGATCTACGTTGTTGTCGATGTGTCGTGCGTTCATCTGTGGCACGTCGTCGAAGGATGCGAGCCACCCCTTAGTGCGGCTCGCGGGGCGCGTATCACTTGCTCCCCGGACCACGCTGAGGTGATGATGATCGCGCCTGGCGCTGGCGCAAGCAAGGATCCGACACCAGACCCGGAGGTAACACCTAAGGCACCGAGGAAAAGTAGAGGACCTCCGCTAGAGAGGCCAGAGAATGTGCTGCAGCAGGCGATGGATAGCCTGGCAAACCCAGTAGCAGCAGTAGTAGATCTGGCTCAGGCACAGGCCGAGCTAGAGGAGACTAGGAAAAAAATACTAGAGGGTGCAAAAAAGATAGCCGCGGCTCAGCAGTCGTTGAACATGACACTGCGTGAGTACACAAAGGCAAACAAGGTAGATGCTGTAAAGGTGAAGGGGAGAAACCTCATGAGTGAAATGAACAAAGAAGGTGACACTAGGATTGAGGAATCAGAGAACTGCTTGTCCGTGGGGCTGCCGAGGTATAGTACCCCGGCAAAGAACCTCAGAGAAGCTGATGCAGCTGCATCCGAGTTAGAAGGTCTGAAGGGTGAAGCCCATCAAAGACAGCAAGATAGGGTCAATGAGTTGGTTCGGATCGCGATTAGGCAAAATGAGGAGTTGCTTAGGGCTAACTCGGAGAGAGTTGGGGCCTCCAAGATCATTCATTCGGCGGTGGGTAACCCAGAGAAATCCACTGGGGCTGCATCGTCTCCTCATGGTGGTCCTAGGAGAGAAGAGGTAGTAACCTCGGCCAGGAGGAATAAGCAGATAGTCCCATATGACCCGGCAAGGGTAGGGAAAGGAAAGGAAGTGCGGAGAAATGAGGATCGACGAAGTGTGAGCCGAGGTGAGGCTGGCCAAGGTAACCGAGATCAAGGTAATGCCAGTTAGGGGAACACTGTGAACGGCAATGTCGGACAGCGTAAATCGGTAGGTGCAGGGCAACCGCAGCAGCGGAATATACCACGGCAAGAGCGCAGTGCCGGCCAAGGTATGCAACAGAGAGCAACTCCACAGGAGCAAGATAGATACAATGATGGTGATTCGGAAATGGTGAATGCTAGGTATCCCAGGCCGGACTATCACGTGATAGGGTCAAGATTGGGAAGCAGGAACTTGATGCCTGACGACACTAGGTTAAAACTGGATCGGCTATATAGGTCAGAGCAAATTGAGTGTCAAGGTCCTCCGGGTCCAGCGTGTTTTGGGCCCCAGATCATGAAGGAGCCTCCGGTACCTAACTTCCAGTTACCTAGAGGCACTAAGACATATGACGGCAGCATAAAGCCGGAGGATTGGTTGATTAACTATGCAACCGCTGTAAAAATTGCTATAGGGAACTTGAGATGGGCTGTGAGATATGTACCCCAAATGTTGGAGGGGCCAGCGAGGGTATGGCTAAACAATTTGCCACCCGGAAGTATTAACGGTTGGATCGATTTTGAGGAAATGTTTGTTAGCAATTTCTCAAGTACGTATCAGAGGCTCAACAGGCCACATACCCTAGCAATGTGCAAACAGAGACCGAATGAGACAGACCAGGAATTCTTGACCCGATGGTGCACAGTGAGGAACTCATGTGAGGGCGTGATTGAATCACAGGCCATAGCTTGGTTTGCACAAGGGTGCAGATATGCAAGCATGCTATGGCAAAGGTTGCAAAGAGATATGCCAACTACATTGGTAGAAACGATCCGGATTGCTAACTCATATGCCTTGGGTGATCCGACGCGGCCTAGGCTCATGTCAAACGAGTCAAGCGAGGAGTGTTATCAGTGAGATGGGGCCGGATCATCTCGGAGAAATGATTATCGAGGTAAAAGAAGAGATGACAGACCAGATTACCGGTACAATTCGTAGCAAGTTGCGGCTGTGAATCAAGATCAACCTGGTACAGGAAGCAACCAGCGTCAGAAAATTGGAGGGCGGCAATGGACTCCAAGGAATGATGGCAAGAAAAACTTGGACGCCAGAACAGAAGAAACAGCGGCAAGAAAAGAAGGACCGTACGAGGTATACCTATGAGGCAATGCTGGATCAGCCGTGTAAATTCCACACGCCAAATCCGAGTAACCCAGCGGGTCACACAACCCGTCAGTGTGAATGGATGAGAAAGATAGAACAAGGTGGTTCGGGGAATGCTCAGGCACCTTGGAATGATCAACCTCGGCAGGAGTTACCCCGGCAGCAATTGCTCTCTAGAGCGAACACGCAACAGTTAATGTTGCCTCCCCTCCACCGAGGTATGACAACCATGAAAGAAGGGATGCAGTGCATCAGGTGGAGAACCAGAACCAACCGGATCGGAGGTACCCCGGAAACGAGGGGAGGAATGAGTACAAAGAGCATCATCAGAGTTACTGTGTGTTCACCACAGAAGAGACAGACAGAAAGAGCTTGCAGGGCCGACATATGGAAGTTAATGCAGTAATGCCAGCAGTGACGAGGTATATGCCTTGGTCGGATCAGGAGATTACCTGGAGCATCAAAGATCATCCAAAGCTTATGCCTAGTCCTGGTTCATATGCGCTAGTGTTGGACCCAACATTCATTGGGCCTAACATCAATGTGAGGTTCTCAAAGGTGCTAATTGACAATGGTAGTAGCATCAATATCATGTATGTGGACACGATGCGCAAGTTGGGTATCACGGAGAACATGCTCCAGGCTACAAGGACAACTTTTCATGGCATTGTGCCAGGCATTTCTTGTGAACCCATTGGCAAGGTCCGGGTTGACGTGTTGTTCGGTACGAGAGATAACTGTCGGACTGAGAATTTGGAATTCGAAGTTGTCAATTTGGAAAGTGCGTATCATGCGTTGCTCGGCAAGCCAGCCCTGAATAAGTTCATGGCAAGTTGTCACATCAGTTACTTGAAGATGAAGTTGCCCGGGCCAAATGGTGTGATTACCATAGCTGGTGATTTCCGACGTTCCATTGAGTGTGCATCTGCCGGGTCTAACCTGGCCAAGTCACTCGTGATTGCGCAAGAGAAGAGAAAGATCCAAGAAGTGGTAGCATTGGCTCAGTCCGCGCATCAGTATATGTTGGCGCTAAGTAATCCGCATGGTAGTGTCTCATTCCAAGCGACAAAAGATACCAAGAAAGTGCTTGTTGATGATATGTTCCCAGAGCGCACCGTAACAATTGGTGCCGGGTTAAATGAAAAATAGGAAAGCGAGCTCATCAACTTCCTCCGTGAGAATCAAGATATTTTTGCTTGGTCCACACAGGACTTGCAAGGTGTTCCGAGGGAGTTGGCCAAGCACTCTTTGAATGTGAGACCCGGGGCAAAGCCGGTGAAGCAACCTCTCCGCCGCTTCGCCGAAGATAAGAGAAAGGTCATAGGAGATGAGATAGCTCGGTTGTTGGCTACAGGATTTATCATGGAAGTGCTTTGCCTAGATTGGCTGTCTAATCCGGTGCTGGTGGAGAAGAAGAAAGACGATCCGAACGTGGCAGTGGTTTGGCGTATGTGTATCGATTACGCGAACATGAATAAGGCGTGTCCAAAAGATCCTTTCCCACTGCCAAGGATAGACCAGGTCATAGATTCCACTGCTGGGTGTGAACTGTTGCCATTCATTGATGCATATTCTGGTTTCCACCAGATACCATTGAATCCAAGTGATCAAATAAAGACTGCGTTTATCACCCCGTATGGGGCTTATTGCTATCGCACCATGCCTTTTGGTTTACGAAATGCAGGGGCTACGTACCAAAGATGTATGCAGAAATGTTTACACGACCAAATTGGTCAAAATGTGCAGGTATATGTGGATGATGTTGTTATCAAGACCAATGAAAGCAAAACGCTCCTTGACGATATCAGGCAGACATTTGCGAACCTAAGGAGGTTCCGAATGAAGCTTAATCCGGAGAAATGTACCTTCGGTGTCCCGGCTGGAAAATTACTCGGATTTCTTGTCTCCAGCCGAGGTATCGAAGTTAATCCGACTAAAATTAGGGCCATAGACCGAATGGAACTGCCGAAGTGCCTTAACAATGTCCAAAAGTTCACTAGTTGCCTGGCATCGTTAAGTCGGTTTGTATGTCGGTTGGGAGAAAAGGCACTGCCTCTCTATCAACTCATGAAAAAGTCAGACAAGTTCATTTGGACGCCGCAGGCCAATGAAGCCTTTATCCAATTAAAGAAAATGTTAGCCACTGCACCAGTGTTAGCCTCTCCACTATCAAAGGAGCCAATGTTGTTCTATATAGCCACAACCAACCGAGTTGTAAGTGCAGTAATTATGGCGGAGCGCAACGAAGAGGGTAAGTCAGTGCAAAGGCCAGTGTATTACCTAAGCGAGGTATTATCCGCATCAAAGCAGAACTATCCTCATTATCATAAGGTAGCATATGGGGTATATATGGCAGCTAAGAAGCTGAAGCACTATTTCGAAGAGCACCCAATCAAGGTAATATGTGAAGCCCCCATATCCGAGATAATGAGCAACAAGGATGCGAATGGCAGGATTGCAAAATGGGAAATTGAGCTAGCCCCTTATGCGCCACAATATGACAGAAGAGAAGCAATCAAGTCTCAGGCTGTGGCTGACTTTTTGTGGATTGGGCTGAGGTACAATATGAGCCACCATTGCCAGATCCGAACTACTGGAGGATGCACTTTGACGGGTCAAAAACAAAAACCGGGTTAGGCGTCGGAGTTGTGCTTACCTCGCCCAAGAAGGACCAGCTGAAATATGTGCTGCAGATCCACTTCACTGCATCAAACAATGTTGCAGAATATGAGGCACTTGTGCATGGGCTCAAAGTGGCAAAAGAAGTTGGAATACGATGGATCCAATGCTTCGGTGACTCAGATCTCGTAGTCCAGCAAGTCTCCGGACAATGGGATGCTTTGGATGCAAACATAGCATTATACAGATTCCATGTGCAGAACATATCTGGTTACTTTGAGGGATGTGAATTTCACCATGTACCCCGGGTGGAAAATGAGGCTACCGACGTATTGTCAAAGCTCGGATCAACCCGACAAGCAATTCCACCGGGTGTAGCATTAGAACACCTCAGAAAACCATCTATCAGGCCATCCCCAGAATCCGAGTCAATTTATATCCCAGAAAATCCGGAGTCGGAGGCTGTGCCCATGGACATTGACCCGGGGACTGTCTCGGCAAACCCGGGGACTGCTTCGCAAGACCCGGGGACTGCGCAACATGATCCGGTGGAAGTTATGCCGGTGGATCAGATGGAAATTGACGAGGATCTGTTCCCTATGCAAACTGTACCAGCTTGGGCACTACCCATATTTCAATTCCTGAAAGATGGAACCTTACCCACTGAGGAGATGCTTTCCAGGCAAACTCAGAGGAGAGCAAAAGCATACACGATCATCAATTCTGAGCTATACAAAAGGAGTGTGACAAACATTCTCAAGCGATGTGTTGACCCAGAAGAAGGACTTGACATCCTCTGAGATATACATCAAGGGGAATGTGGGCATCATGCCTCGTCTAGAGCCTTGGTAGCAAAAGCTTTCCGCCATGGGTTTTACTGGCCAAGTGCCTTGGAACAAGAAGAAGATCTGGTAAGAAAGTGCAATGGTTGTCAAAGATATGCTACCAAAACGCATATGCCAATGTCGGAGCTCAAGACCATACCAATTACTTGGCCATTTGCCGTATGGTGCTTGGATATGGTTGGCCCCTTCAAACTAGCAAGAGGGAACATGACCCACATCTTGGTCATGATTGACAAATTTACAAAATGGATTGAGGTGAAGCCAATAAGAAAATGTGATGGAGCTACTATCGTAACATTCCTCAAAGATATCATCTTGAGATACGGCTATCCTCACAATATCATAACAGATAATGGCACGAATTTTGCTGAAGGAGCGTTTGCACGTTTCTGCCGAGATAAGAAGATCTGGCTGGACGTTGCCTCGGTAGCCCACCCCGCATCGAACGGGCAAGTGGAGAGATCCAACGGATTGGTCTTATCCGGGATAAAACCCCGGCTCATTGAGCCGCTACAAAGATCAGCGGGGTGCTGGATAGAAGAACTACCAGCGGTACTGTGGAGTTTAAGAACAATTCTGAATCGATCAACATGCTATACGCCATTCTTTCTGGTATATGGGGTAGAAGCTGTATTACCAGCCGACATAGAGCATGACTCGCCTAGGGTCACCCAATACACAGAAGCCAAAGTGCAAGAAGCCCGGCAAAATGATGTTGATCTGCTGGAAGATGCGAGAGAATTGGCATTGTCCAGATCCGCCATATATCAGCAAAAATCTCCGATGCTATCATAGCCGGAAAGTAAACCCCCGAGTTTTCCGGGAAGGTGATCTGGTACTCCGATTGGTACAACGTACTGCTGGCATGCATAAATTATCCCCCCATGGGAAGGGCCATTCATTGTGAGCAAATCATTGCACAATGACTCATACTATCTCATAGATGCAAAACCGTAGGAGAAGAACAAGGCGGACAGGTCGGGCGAGGAATCTAAGCGTCCATGGAATGTAGCTCTACTTCATCCTTTCTACACTTAGCAAGGAAGTGTATGTATCCGAGTCTCTCATATGTCGGTATATATGCCGGCAATGAGCTTATCAATGAAATGTTGGCACCTCAAGCAGTAACTCGGGGACTGCCTTAATAATATTTGTTGTCTTCTATATTTTTTGTTTATATGTCGGTTGGCGTAAGTTGCTTCTACCTAAGCCGTATTTGTAGTGTGTGAGCACCAAAAAACCCAACTCTTCGACTTGCTGCTGTCCAACGAGATTTGGCTTCATGGCAAGCAAGAGAACAAGTTTGGAATTGCGTAGCACATGAAAAACGACTAAGGAACGGAACTTAATCGAGCTGACGTTTGTTTTTCGGACTAACCTTAGGCTTATTTTATGTCTACTACGCTGAATTATTTTGAGCTAATCCTAAAGTTTCCAAGTATTGTTAAGTCAATTTTTGAAACTCAGACTCGTAAGTCATAAAACCAAACCAAGGTGGACACGTGCCAAGCCAAGAAATTGGAAGAACAAGAAAATGAAACTCGAGGACTACGCCCAAGTTAATCTGGCACAAAAACTTAGTAGCAAAATATCACTTAAGTGTTTAATACAATTGCACCCGGCATACCGGGGATCTGATAAACTTTAAAGTGTTTCTAATCAAGGAGCAGCGGGAGGAAGTAATTCGGCGCCAGTGGGTGCAGCTCTAGCTTCGGCTTCAGCATCATCTTCATATTCCTCGACGTCCGAAGCTTCATCCCCTTCGTCCTCACCTGAATCATCTTCGGCATTTTCATCGTCGGCAGCGCCAAGGAAGCTTGGTCCCTCGTTCCATTGATGAATGGGGGCATATTGGATGAGGCTATGGGCGCAAGCCTTGCGCCGAGCTATCCAATCCGGGTCAGTGGACCACCTTGATCTGGTGCGCATGCGCTCAAGGATATTGAGGTTGATCTTCTCATACCACGTAAGCACGTAGTGGAGAACGATCTCAGCTCCGGCGCGTCCGGCAGACTCCCTCCAAAGATCAAGTTGGGTTTCGCACTCCATTAACTTGGCAGCGAGAGCTGTGGCCCCTTCCGGAGTATCTTCATCAGGCCAAAAGGAATTGAAGATCCGGATTGCCACATCAAGAATGTCCTTGCCATAGTTATTCACAATTTCGACGCGAGAGGACAAGCTGACTAGCAGGTCCTCCATGGCATAAGGAATTTCTCCAGCGCCAGGAGCAATTGGGGTACCCCTCTGCTGGCGGAACTTGGTAATAGCAGTGGTTGCAATGGCATTGCCCTCCGGAAATTTTTCTGAAAACAAGACAAGTGAAATAAGTAAAAGAGGTTGACCCAGAGAAATTCATGCTAGCTTAAGGAAAAGAACTTACGAGAAATGTGGCTGTGGATCCGGGTCAGCTCCTTGGTACAGTCATCACGCCTTTTCCGGAGTTGCGCAAGTTCAGTGTTCGCCGACTCAAGCTTAACGTCGGCCTCCTTAAGCAGTTCTTGGTCCTTGGCGATCTGGAGATTGAGGCGCTCTTGTTCTTCAGTAAAGTCTTGGCCTGCTTTCTCTAGTTCAAACTTGTGTTGCGCCTTGAGTTTCTTCATATCTGCCTTAAGCTTGGAAATTTCTTCGTCTTTGGTCTGGAGGAGGGCAAGCTTGTCGTCCTTCTTCTTGAGTTCGGCTTGGTGCTGCCCTGCTTGTTCGAGAAAATGCAGCATCATGTCAGGCACGGGAACACTATCTTCAAGAGAGGCTGAAATAGTTTGTTGACCCAGCAAAGCCGAGGTATGAATATTTGCCGAACCAAGGAGAAAAGGAGATAGAGAGCATAGCAAGGTTGAGCAAGAATAACTTACCCTTTATCTGGTCCAAGTTTTTCCTCATAAGGATATTCTCAGCCTCCACTCCAGCTGCGAAATCCGAACGATGGATTAGCTTGGCGAGAAAAGACGAAGAGAAATGGAAAAATGCCAAGGAAAAAACTTACCCCTTTTATCATGTTCGGCGAGAAGCGCACTATGTTTCACGCACAGCATCTTGTGAGTATCCAAGAGACACTGAAACTCAGCGCTCCGACGATTGGTGGTCACCTGAAAAGAGTAAAAAAGGATAGCTTAGTCTTGTGCATATTCGAAGTGTACAAAATCCGGGCCAAGTGGAACTTAACCCGGCTCTAGGTGTGTGCATATTCGAAGTGTATAAAATCCAGGCCAAGTGGAACTTAACCCGGCTCTAGGTGTGTGCATATTCGAAGTGTACAAAATCTGGGCCAAGTGGAATTTAACCCGGCTCTAGGTGTGTGCATATTCGAAGTGTACAAAATCCGGGCCAAGTGGAACGTAACCCGGCTCTAGGTGTGTGCATATTCGAAGTGTACAAAATCCAGGCCAAGTGGAACTTAACCCAGCTCTAGGTGTGTGCATATTCGAAGTGTACAAAATCCAGGCCAAGTGGAACTTAACCCGGCTCTAGGTGTGTGCATATTCGAAGTATACAAAATCCAGGCCAAGTGGAACTTAACCCGGCTCTAGGTGTGTGCATATTCGAAGTGTACAAAATCCGGGCCAAGTGGAACTTAACCCGGCTCTAGGTGTGTGCATATTTGAAGTTATTAAGGAGCTACGTTAGTTCTCTAAGGAGCATCCGGCCGAGTAACAAGTTACTCCCCCGGAGGCTCGGGGACAAATGGCTATATCACCAATATCTGCTAAATGCTAAGGAAAGGGCGAAGTAACGTACCTCCATCATCCGACCTGCAAGATTAATTGCCTTAGCAGCGGTATTCATTTGGGCAGCAAACTCAACGGGCCCGAACTTCTCCGGGAGATCTTCATTGTGGACGAACTCCGCCTTGTTCCAGTTGTTTACAAACTCGATCAAGGTCGGAGGATAGCGTTCACTGTTGAGCATGTGGGGTGCAACTAGACCCTTAGCATGAGCTTCCCTCCTCTCAACCTGGGCAATGGCGGGGCTGGTGTGCAAAACGAGTTGCGCATCAGCTGGCTCGGCAAGGGCGTCCTTCGGCGGTGGCATCTTTTTCGGGAGCATGGACACCAGTGTACGCTGTCCAGCCTCGATTGACGCTGCCCTGGTGGCGTCAGGAGCCTTTTTGCCCTTGGGTTACTGCTGTGAGGTGGAAGTTGCTGCGACCGGTTTGCCTTTGGGAGTTGCTTTAGTGCTAGCTTTGGTGCTACTGGTGCCTTCTCGCCGAGGCTTGGAAGACTCGGACGAGGCAGAGGGGCTTGGTGCTGCTGCTGGTTCTTGTGTTGTTGCTGATGGTGCTGGAGCCGAGGTTGGTGTTGGTGTTGGTTTTGGCGGAGGCGCGGTAGATACCTTGGCGGTGGCTGGGGCAACCGCTGCCTCGGCAGAGCTGCTTCCCCCTGTTCCGAGGTTACCCTCCCCTTGACAAGGTGGGCTAGAACCCGGAGCAGCCGCTGAGCCCTCCTTAATGGGGCTCAACGGGTGTGAATCGTCGCCACGAGGGGGAGAAGGGCTATGTCGGAGCGGGGAGGCAATGCCGGATCCACTCTGAGGGACCTCCACCACGGCCCGGCCGAATCAAATCATGAATGATGAGAAACTATAACAAAGGAAGAACAAGTGAATAGCAAAGGGATAAGTGACTTACTCATCTGAGGTCAAAGGCTCCTTGGGCTTCCGAGCCCTCCGGGTTATGGCCTCGGTCGTAGGCTTGGTGGCAGCTTTGTCCGCGGACTTCTTTCGCCTTTTAGCTGGCTGATAAGGTCTGGAGGAAGAAGCAGATGCGGCCCCCATCTTCTTCGGTGCGACCGGGACAGGCTCACCCATGGCAAGGGGGGGATCTTCATGGATCTGCCCACTGAGGTTAGCTGATGCCGGAAAAGCATAAGAAAGGGGGACAGCGTCAAATACCTCCATCACCTCGACGTCCGAATCATCTTCATCGTCGGGCCAATCTCTAATGGAAGAGAGTTTACCGGTATGTCGCTTGGTCGCATCAGCCATCGGCAGGAACATCTCCTAATCCGGTTCCTCCTCGTCCGAGGCATCTCGATCAGGCGCCCATTTGAGAGAAGGCTTGGTGCCATCCTCAATGGTTTGCTAAAGAAACATCTAAGGGAAAGAAAAGGCAACAGGATTAAACCTACAACAAAAACCGACGTATGATTTAATTCGGAAAAGGTTTGCGCACGAGACTTACCGCAGGGGGAATCCTATCTCGGTAGAAGTGTTCGATCCCCCACATCAACTCAACAGAGAAGTCCTTGTGGGTGGTGAAGATGGCCTTGACCCGGCGGAAGATCTCGGTGTTGCTCAACTGGAATGAGGAGGTTCGGTTGGGGTCACAACCCCAGCTCATGTGACAGAGTTTATGCGTGCGTTTCTGAAGGGAGGAGATCCGGTTGCGGACAAATGTGATCATTGCGTCCTCATTGCGCAATCCCTGATCCTTTAGCTCCTGGAACCTTTTGTTGACTTGGTTCGCCAGGACAGTGGGCTTCTTGGGGACCTTGTCCCACAGATCCGAGTTAGGAGGACTCGGAGCGTAGGGGCGCAGCCGGATCAGATCTTCAGATGTGCTATTCCGGACATAAAAGAAAGTTCGGGCCCAGCCCTTGCAAGAGTCAAGACCCGTGACTCGGGGGAAAATAGATCGTTTCCTAGGAGAGATGGAAGCTACACCGAACTGTGTGAGCTGCTTGTCCTCCGGATTAAGATCAATGTTCGGAATCACGTTCCGGTGGAGGCCAAAGAACCTGATCCAGAGCTCCTTCGTGGGCCATAGTCCGGCGTAGCCCTCGATGGTGGAAGCGAAAGCGGAGAGAGAGGTGATGGCGTTAGCCGGAAGATGATGCGGCTGAAGCTCATACGTGTTGAGCCAGTCATGGAAAAAATCGCTAACAGGAAGACCGAACCCACGTTGGAAGTGGGAGAGGAATACCACATACTCACCCAGATTGGGTGAGGGGGCAAGCTCTGCAGTAGTGAGGCGTGCGGTGACGCCCTCCGAGATACGCCTGGTGCGATACAGCCAATCTAGATTGTCCTGGCAGACCCAGGACCCAGCCCAGGCACCGGGGTCGGCGTTCCCCGTGTCCTCCTCCATTTCTTGCTCCGCAACGGCGAGCTCCTCTTCTATCATCTCAAGGTCACTGACCTCACTAGCGCTAGCGGTGGTGGGGGGCAGTGGCCTGGACTGGCGAGGACCCGTCACGGAGGAGATGCGCGGAGGTGGCAGCGACGCAAGTGCGAGAGGAAATGGTGCGCGGTGGCGCAGCTACGCAAGTGCGGTGGCGGCAACGCTGTCGCAGGGAAGAAGAAGGAGAAGAAGAGGCAGAGGGGCGCGAGAGTGGGGAAAATACCTAAGGGGCGCGCCCCTCCCCTATTTAACCGCGCCCTAGAGAGGTAGTGGGATCGCACTGTGCGGATAGGTCACACAGTGTGGCCGTGTATGACTCGGATCGACCAATCAGCGACGAGCCACAGGAAGGGCCACAGGGCGCAGTGGATCCCACGACGCAACGTTATGATATAGTTAATGAGGAGGCAGGCACGATGTGACGTGTGCTACAGTAAATTTTGACAATAACTGCGGCGGTTACTGTCGCAGGCCCTTAAAATGAGGCAAAGTAATGATTAGCCTCCACGTGGGGAAACGTACAAGAGAAGGAAGAGTGACCCGGATGGGTATGAGGTGACCCGGCCAGCGAGTAAAAACTCGGAATGTGCCAAGGGAAAGTAAACCTATCAAATCCGGACTATGAGGTAACTCGGAAAAGAAACAAAAGGCTCGGTAAAATTGAACCTGTTGTGGCCTTAGCGGCTAAGGCAGCGAAGATCGCACCAGCTTCGGGGACTAATGTTGGGGGCATACCCCCGGGTAGGGTCACGCCGGGGTATAAAGGCCGACTCAGCGGAGGTACGGGAAGGTCAAAGCAAGTGCTGGCCGAGTCACCTCAAGGCAGGCCGAGTCACGGAGTAACCCGGACCAAGGGATGTCCACCTAACTAGGTCTCAACCGACTTATGCTGTGTGTCGGTAAGATGTATCTAACTTATATGCAGGTACAGGTGTGGCCAGATCTACTAGGTACGATCCGGGTTATATCAAGCTTGTAAGAGAAGGAAGGTATCTCGCTGGTCAAAGGGTGACCACTGTGTGCAGAGCGTGAGCGAAGTAGACAGAGGCCAGGACCACCGAGGCGTGGCCGACAAAGGTGACGATGCCTATGTCGGGTGACGCGGGTGCCGCAGAGGCTTACGTAGCCTCTGCATGGATGACGCAGGGCAAAAGTGACCCGGTCGGCTTACTATTTTGGGAGGAGGCATATTCCAAGGAATATGCCTCCACATATGCCCTAATTGGAGACCTAGCCACCCCTATATAAGGAGGGCTAGGGCCTCTGTAGAAAGGGTTGGTCTTGACTTGGTTGATCTGAAGTGTGTTGTGATTTACTAGTGTGTTCCCGAGGGCTAGCTAGTGTGGAGAGTAAGAGAGTTCTTCTTCCTCCTCTCCCCAATACAGCTCAAGGAGCACTTGTAAACTGTGGAAGTGAATCGAATACAAAGCAACTGTGTGTGGAATCACCACACTATCCCTCCCTGGATTCCCCTAGTGCATTTAGTCCCCACCTTTAGCATATCCATGGAATATGCCGTGACACCACCACAACACAAAGGATGCTGGAATATGCAAACTTCAATGGTTGAAATAAGCATAGTGGAGTTGGAATCTTCACCGTGATAAAACTTTAAAGAGTTTAAGTTCATCAGAACGATGAAGATGCCTGTGTTTACAAGAAACTAAGTGGGATCATTAAGACATATTTCCAAGACATTATGTTGATTGGTATCTTTTATGAGACACGAATTAAGAATTTCACTGAAATTGGATTTTGATGAAAGACTTAGAAAAAAAACTCGGATATTAGACATCAAATTCTATACAGATAGATTGACATGCTAATATGGTTGTGCTGAAGTACATATATGAAATATTGAATTAGTTCAATATGGTGGCATATTTGAGTGGGAGCTATGTGAGTTTCCTGGTCAATATATGACAAGAAAAAGGAAAGTTCTTGTCACATGGTAGCAAGATCAATTGTGTTGACAATTGATGGGCAAAACCTCATGATTGATTAAATCATGAATGACATGATATGTACATATCTAGATGAGTCATGTGCTCTAAGTGTTAGGAGCGTATATTAGAATGATTCATAAGATGATCATTGGACAATAGTGATGATATTCTTGTGTACTTTGGAAGAACCAAGAATATGCAATGTATGCAGAGGTGACGAAATAGTTCAATGTAATGTGTTACATTGATGCAAATTTTTGTCACATATACAAATGACGTTTATCTCAATTAGGCTATGTATTAAGAAATAAGGTGGCACAGTGTAATGGAAGTAAGTTCCATGATAGATGGACTAGTTTCCAAAGTTATAACATTGTCACAGATACTACAACAATGACTAAGTATATGACTTATTTAGAAGCCACATATAAAGGGTTTTTGTGTAAAAATAGTTTTTTATCAAAACTAGGTGCAGTTCCAAGTGGGCTGCACTATGAAGATTGATAGCTCCAAATTTCAACACTTTTTATCATTATTTTTCCTTTTGTTTATTGCAGGATTTCACTAAATTTTATCCTTTTCACTAATGTTAACATCTCAACTAGTGAAACCTTGGTTTCTTGTGATGTTTTTCAGGCAATGAACATTTTTGGAAGATATGATAGCATTTATGGGCTAATTACACCCAAAGAAACAAATCCCCAATTGGAGCCCCTTTCATTAGAGGCATTCTGAGTGCATAACGACCACTGGTACGGTCGGGATGCGACCGTACCATCCGCCCGTACGACCTGTTGCCAGCTCTGTTATATCAATAAAAACAACTTTCATGAAGGGGAGACGATGAAAAACACAACATAGCCGCCGCAAACAGATCCAGAAGAGGGGAGATCAGATCTGGAGAAGGAGAAGAACACCTTCTCATTCTTTGATGATCCCTAGCCTCTAAACCATACACTCCACCATCATCCCCATTTGTTCTTAGAGATAAGAGAGAGAGATTTGCACTTGTAATATTAGGGTTTGATGCTCTGATCTACCTCGGTATGTATTTAGTTCTATCTTGTATTGTGACTTTCTACAACAACTTTGAGATGATTTCTATTTGTAATACAGTTTTGCGTTTGATTTATCTTCCTCTCATGTCTAAGTAAATCCCCATAGGTGTGGAAAATGTAGGGGATTGGTAAGATGTGTTGTGCCTCCTTTGTTTCCATCCATTTGTGATTGTTGTAGTGATTATTAAATTGTGAGAATGAATATCTATGTTTGCCTAATGCTTGTTATCTAATTTAAGGGCCCGAGTAACATGATCCAGAGATCTCATAGGTATGAACTTGTATGCTAGCGAATCGGCGACACCCAAGTGGCACGGCTTATATCAATGAGGAGATGGTACTACTCGAGGATAACAAGACCATCAAGATTAAAGCCTTGATCTGGTCGGAATACCTTAATTAATGCGATGATCATTACTGTGGTAACAGTCATATGGATCACTGGGACTGGGAAGAATTGGCCATGAGGACTTCTAGTCGGTACATGGGTTGCTTGCCTACTCACTTATAAATAATAAATGTCGCAATCACTTATTCTATTTTATTCATCTGGCACCTTCACTATTACCATGAACTATTTCTCTCTGCACCTAACTTCTCATATGCAGGAACCTCGAACACTTTTCTCTCCTTTACTTATATGTTATTTAATTCTCGCATGTTCCTTTATGTAAGTTTCCTCTATTACTCACTCACCCCCCTTCCACCTTCAAGAATTGCAGTCAATTCACTCAAGACACGTCACACCTTGAGTGCAACAGAAACGCAGCACACAGACACTTACCTAGGCTCCTTATTGGGATCGATATACTAGAATTAATACTTCCCTGAAAACATGCTCTAACGAACGTGTGCACTTGCAGGCCATCAAGCTATTTTCTAGCATTGTTGTCGGGGAGCTAATCGCTAAGTGTGTTTCTTGACATAAGTGATTTTTGACACCATCCATGGTCTCTGTTGAAGATAGAGGTACCACTTGTTCTGGAAAAACTTTTTACCTCCATATATTGACCGTATTCTAACTGAAAGATGCCTAGAATTTATGGAAACATTTCTAACTCACATACTATAGACGTGAATAGTTTGATTCCTTTGATGGCTGACTTACCCATCACCCAGGGGGCCAAAGAGCCTGAGCTACCATTGGGACAATATGGGAATCCATCTAGGCACTTAAGAAAAATGCCTATTCTTTGTCCTAATCTTGAAAGCCAGGAATTTGAAATATATCATGAGCTAATTTATATGATGAAATAAATTGCTTTCGCAGGAAAAGAAGAGGAAGATCCTAGTGATCATTTGACGAAGGTCTATGACCTTTGTGCTACTCTTAAACCAGCAAGTCTACCAATAGAGTTTGTACTCCTTAAAAAAATTCACTGGTCTCTGAAAGATAATGCTTTTACTTGGTTACAATCATTACCCAATCACACTATAAAAAGCTGGGAAGATTGCATCCAAGAATTTATGCATAAATATTGCTCGTTTACTAAAATCATGCAAATTAAACGCAACATTACAAACTGTCTTCAAGCGATTGGAAAAACTTTTATCAAGCATGGAATAGATTTTATGGAATGATTATGAAAGTACAAAACCATGGTATCCATGAGAATTTTGTTATCCAATATTTTATAATGGGCTTAATGAAGATACAAAAGAAATGATTGACTTATCTGTCGGAGGAGGTATTAGCAACTTAACGTTGCAAGAATGCATAAAGCATTTTGAGGTAAGATCCTTTAACGATGAACAATGCAACCCAATTGAGGATGTGAAACCACAAAAAGGTATGTTTCACATACCCCAAGAACTTATGCTTGAAGTTAAGAAGTCCATGGAAGAAAAAGGAATAGCAGCGCAACTTGTGGAAGAAAATAAAGTAGATATTCTTCAAGCTTATGTTATAGATGATGAAATAAATCTTGTGATGCAAAAGGTTAGATATCAACAAAAGCAGTTCCATGAGAAATAGTATAAATAGCTAATGACTCAAGAAAAGAACATAAAAGAGCTAACTGAAGTTTTCGATGACTTATGACATGCCATGAGGCATTTGGATAAATATTTGAGTATGGTTAAAACTCAATGTGATCAGATAGTTGAAACTCAAGCTCTTATCTTAGATCAAGGTAAGTTTAATTATAATACTGTTTCTACCAACATTGTCACTAGACATGGTACAAAGACACAAGAATCCCAGGTATCAAAAAGAACAAGCTTGCAAGGCGAAAGAGAGTCAAGAAATGAGTCGAGAAGAAGAGGACCTTATGAATCCTCAAGATGATATTGATTACGAAGCTCAGAAAAGAGAGCATGAGACTTCTAAAGATAAAGAAGAAGAAGAAGATGTAGGAGATAAACATAAACAATATGATTCAGATGTTGAGACAGTCGACTCAAGAGAAGATGCTGATCTTAGAAAGGAACAAGAAGAGTAGGCTATCACCTCAAGTGAAGAACGTGTCGATAAGCAAAAACCTTCAATGAAGAAGAAAACTAAAAAGGACGCTGAATGAGTGGCAAAGGTAAAGGAGAAGGTAATACCCACTAGAAAGAAAATTCCTTATCCTAATCGTATTTAGTATGAACCGAATAAAGCCATCTATGATTATTTTGCCGAAGCCCTGGGAAGCCTTCGTTTAGAAATTCCTCTAACTTATCCTATTCAGGTTCCTACTTATAAAAAGTTTATGTGAGATATTCATAACAGAAAAAAGAAGGTAACTAATACTATAGCAATAATGATAAGCTTTGGTGATAAGCTGTCTACTAAGCTTGGGGACCCAGGTATACCAACCATCTCTTGCACAATTGGGACACCTAATATCCTTAATGCTCTTTGTGACCTAGAGGCAGGTGTTAGTGTTATGCCGTATTCCTTATTCAAGAAGTTGAACCTTGGAGAGTATTACCCGACCTCAATTTCCTTGCAAATGGCTGATAATACAATTAAACAACCTGTCGGTATGATCGAAGACGTTTTACTTAGAATTTACCAACATGTTATACCCACTGATTTTATCATACTATAGATGTTCTCGAAGATGACAAACTTTTAATCATTCTTGGAAGACCTTTTCTTAGCACTGCTGGAGCTAATGTTGATTGCTCTAGCGGTAAGATTGTTTTCAATATTTATGATGATCAGATTGTTCGTTATTTTCCAAAAAAACGGGAGCATTGTGAAAAATATGTTCCACATCCTAACCATACCCAAGTGGCAAATGCCATCAATGAAGGGTATCTTGAGGTAAACGCTAATGACTCGGAGGTTGGTTGATAAGCTAAGCCTCCTTAATGAAATGCTTAATGGGAGTCCACCCATTCTTAGTAGTTATGTTTTTTTTTTCATTTTAGTGTGTCTTAATAAATTTGTTCAAGTTTTAAGACTTTAGAGAACTTATATTTTCGTGAAGTTCCATAAAAAGTGAAAGAAAGGCGAAAGGAAGAATAAAATAGGATTCTGACTGCGTAATGAAGTGTAGTACGATCGGAGATGACCATACCACGCGCTCGTACCATTGAAGAAAAATCAGTCCATAGGTTCTTTTCAGCACGGCGCTCATAACGAACATTGGTATGGTTGGAGGTACCCGTACCACCCACCCGTACCGAACTTCGACGATTTTCTCCAACCTTACTGCCATGATAATGAGCACTGGTACAATCAGAGGTACCCGTACCACCCGCCCGTACCAAACTTCAACGATTTTCTCCAACCTTACTGCCATGATAACAAGAACTGGTATGGTCAGGACGCACCCGTACCATCCGCCTCTACCAGACCTCCAGGTTTGATCTCAGAACCCTAAGCCCTATCCAACGGTGACGACCACCAGTACAGGAAGGACGCACCCGTACCACCCGCCCATACTGACTGCATTGCTAGGTAAAGAGCGATGGCAGCTGGCTCACAATCAACCCCTTTCTTCTTCCTCCCTCATTATTTCTTTCTCTTTCTCTCTCCACCTCAAACCCTAATCCTCAAGAACCTTTGATTCTTTACCAATTTCGTGTTTTTGAGTGGGGGAATCTTCACATCAGTAAGTTTTTCATCTGATCCACGCTTTATTTTCTGAAATCTATGGTTAAATTCCTCACATTGACTATTTAGATGAGTTCATCATATTTTTGAGATTAATTTTGATTCCCCATGTTAGGATTTGTAATTTCTGTCTATAATCATTTGTTTGTATGATAGAAACCTGATGCCTATAGTTTTCTTTGAAAATTTTGCAACACAATGCATAACATTGGGAGGATTTTCCGCTCGAGCAAGAACTCAGGAAAAGCAGGGGCCTCGGGCTCCACTAGGCCGCCTAGCTCAAAGAAGAGACGCTCGGAGGTGGAAAACTTGAGAGAAGCCATGAACAAATACTATGATAGGGCGAGCCAACACAAGGTTTTACCCACTAAGTGGGTAATTCGTGAGTCTCTCTCCCACCAAGGTCTACTAGAGGATTTCGACTAGATGACCGAGCAAGGAGGCATGGTCCCTTTCTCCTACCTATCCACCGACACCTACGAGCTCGCTACATACGAGTTCCTGTCATCATTCCACGATGACCTTGAGACCCAAGAGCGTAATTGCACTATAAGTTTCATGCTCAATGGGCAACCCCACAGCCTCTCTTTCTGTCAATTTTGTGATTGTTTCGGGTTCTCTCATGAGGTAGAGCTCGATATCAATGATAATGTCCACATAGAGGTAATGCATGCTTGGGAACAGATTTCTGTCCATGGGAACACTGATTATCTGCGCAAAAAGAGCGTGACTATGATACCCTAGGATTAGGGCTAGACAAAATCTTAGACCTCCGTCTGATCATAAGCCTAACCTAAATATCGGAAGCATACAGAGGAATAATCAGTAGCATTACAGTGACCCTATGACACAAAAATTATTATAACAAGCTCATAACTGAGCAAAGAACCAAAAATATTACAAGCAGAAGTCACTGACCACAAAAAACAAACAACGGAAGGAAAATTATGCTACTAAGTATGGCAAACTTAACAAATGGCCTAAGAGGCCTAAAGCATAATGATGACATCCCAATCCATAGATTACAGGCTGTCGACCGAGAAACCCAAGCTACTCATCGATGTCGAGCCATAACGAACTCATCTTCTATGGTAACACTTACCTACTGCAAAAGTATCAACAAAGCAAGGCTGAGTATAGGGTGTACTCCGCAAGACTTATGGTTGGTGGGGTTATTTTGCATAAAGCTATCTTTCCTTGTAAAAGAGACAGGAGTAGAAGCTCGACTAAATAGATCATTTTAAAAGGGGATAATAAAACGATATCTCTAGCTTTGATCATCTTTGATATCCACCGGATCTTTATTAGTTGAACCTACAAACTAGGATCACCCCCTCGATCCCCAAGGAAGCATCCTTAGAACACACTTTACTTACTTGCCAAGTTTTACAATTAGGTTATTCTTCTCTATGATCTTTGAATCCGTTCCCAAGTCGTCCATAACCGCGTACACGGATTTTCGAAAAGATTATTACCCTGCAGGGGTGTACAACTTTACCCACACGTACCAACCTCCTCTTAATGCCACAATGATTAGCCCTCTTCCTTGGAAGGCTGGCAGAGGGTGGTTGGACACTACCTTTACCTTGCATTCGCCGAGACCATGAGTCACACCCTAAGAAGATGTTGCCGTAACGGGTCAAGTCCTGAAGCCGGTCCCTAGAGATGTGTGCGAGGACCAAAATTACTAAGGCAGTGTCTCTCTTGTTCAAGGCCATGCTTACCTACCTGTATGAATGCACCTCCTTCACTACCTTCAAGAACAACCAGAATGCATATGTCGAATGGAATGCCCGAACTATGTGACTCATGTAATCTACTAGGCAAGTTAGTTGGCTGAGGGGGTTTCTAGACCCCCATGTGGTTGTACACTTGTCTTGGTTCAAGAGGCAAGAACTCAGGTCCTAGTAGTGGCAAGTATGGAACTGCAAAAAACACAACCCATCGTGGCCTCCCATACAAGTCTTAGCATGTCAAACTTACATCTTTGATCATACCACATCATTCTGTACAACTAGATTCATTTGCAGCTCTGATTCATCAACCGGATGGACTAGTGGTAACAACTAAGCTTGGCTAAGCACAACAAATATAAATAGCTCTAGCATAGCTCATAAGCCAAACCCTACTTATGCTATGAGCAGTGGATCAGAAAGTATAGGATACAAAGGTAACATGCATCAGATAGGATTACTCTATCTATCGATAAAAGACTTTAGAATCGTATGCACATGGCAAGAATGAAATACTTTGAAAGCATAGGATTATATCATGTGTGGGGCTATGCTTTCCTTTGCCTATTGATACCCAGATATAGATCTTCGGGTTCATCAGATAGTCTTGTTCGTCGATAACCTTCGATGGTATTAATCTCGATCTTCAATCTTGGACTCGATCTCGTTGCTCACACCAACTCCGAGGTCTACTGAGAAGAAGCAAAAACACCAAAAAGGAAAGCAACAATCAACACATCACATTGATGCAATGCTCAAGCAAGAATGATGATATGACAAGTTAAAGTGTATTGAAATGAACCCTAATACATGCTTGGTCATTTTAAACAGGGTCCGAGGGGTCCAAACCATAATTCGGAGAAACCCTAGATGCATATGAGAGGGGTCATTTTATTCTTAGAACAAACTTCTTAGTTGAAGTTGCTTAACAATGCATGATTATTATGTTATTGTGTAGATCTTATGTTTCTAAACATTTTGATATATTATTTGTATTTTTCTGATTTAAAATGAATTAATTATGAATTTTCCCAATTTAAATCCATTTTAAAACATTTTTTTAAATAATTAAACAATTTTGGAATATATTAAGTATTTATCCACTTAGTCCCACATGTCATATATTTAATCATTTAAAGAAATTAATTTACAAAAAGATTAAAAACCTAATAGATGGGGCCCACTGGGTTATTTTTATTTCAGAAATGATTTTCAGAAAATATTAAAGAATTATGACCACATGATGATGTCACCCTGATGTCAGCAATGGGGATCTCCTCGGGTTAGTGCTAGAACCAGCGACTGGGAATGCACGGGGCAGCGAGAGCAGGGGTGTTGGATGCAGACTTGCAAGCTGAGTCGAACGAGGGCAGCGCCGCCAACATTTGGTCGATGGTTCGGCTAGAATGACGGCGGCCGGTGGCAAAGCTTGTAGATGCATGGCGACAGGGAGCAAGACGGAGAGCGTGGAGAGGTCCTAGAGGACCGTTATCTCACCCTGATCATGACGAAGGGGTCAGGTAGGGCAAGCGACGTTAGAAGGCGCCGGAATCAGCATTAGAGAGCATGGTTGGCAGCGGGACAAGGCGGAAATTGGAGCTACTAGGAGCTCCCTAGCTTGGTCGGGTAGGGGAAAACGAATGAGGATGGTAAGGCAGATCCAAAGGTGGCCTCAACTAGGCGGAAGGAGCTCGGAAACGGCAGCACTGGTGAGAAACTATGGCGGCTAGGGTTTGGGCTGTCACGCACGGGAAGAGGATTGGGATAAAGAGGAGAAGCTGAGCATGGTGGGGCTCTCCATGCTAGCAACAGGGGTACTTGTAGGCCTACAGGGTAGCGGTGAGCATCGCAACGCGGCCGGTATCGTGCGGCGGAGGAGCTACCATGCAGTGATACGTCCATTTTGCATCACTATTCTATATCATAATTTACTGTTATTCATTGATAGATTTCATATTAAGAGATGATACTTATGTTATTTCATCTATTTTTGCATGGTTGATGACTTTTGGAGCATGGACCGCTAAAGTCAGGATTCTGATGGAAAAGGCATAGTTTGGAGGCAAAATTCGCGAAGATCAGAAAATCCCGGAAAATATATGGAAAATCCTATTTTTCTAGAAGACGAAGGAAGCCAGAAGGGGGAGCGGAGATGGGCCACAGGGGGCCCACACCATCCCCTGGTGCGGGCCAGCCCTAGCCGCGCCACCAGGTGGTATGGCCACCCTAGCCCACCTCTGGCTCTGCTCTTTGGCGTATATAATCCTCCCAAAACCCTAAGACTCGGGGAGCGACCATAGAAAGATTCCGCCACCTCCGCGGGGCGGAAAACTGCAAAGAGAGAAAGAGCTCTCTGGCAGGCAGAAATCTGCCGAGGAAATTCCTTCTCGGAGAGGGGAGATCGTCGCCATCAACACCATCATCAAGCTGGACTTCATCGAGATCATCATCATAATCTCCACCAGCACCATCATCACCACTCCATACCGTTGTAACAATTGGGTTGAATCTTGCATAGTTCTTAGGGGAAACTTTCCCGGTGTTGATTACTTGTTGTAGTTGATGCTATTGAGTGGAACCGTTGAATTATCGTTCATGTTCAGATTGTTACCTATCATTATTTCATCTCTGTTCTTGATCCATATGATGTCTTGTGAGTAGTTCATTTAGTTCTTGAGGACATGGGAGAAGTCATCTTGATCCAATGGTTTGATAATTAAGTTGTGGTGTTATTCTCCTGGTGGTGTCATGTGAACGTCGACTACATGACACTTCACCTTTATGGGCCTAGGGGAATGCATCGTGTATTTGGCTACTAATCATAGGGGTTGCCGGAGTGACAGAAACCTGAACCCCCGTTAGGAAACCTTTGCACAAGGGAGTGTAGGATCTCAGAGTTTAAAGTTGTGGTTAGGTTTATATCTTAATTACTTTCTTGTACTTGCGGATGCTTACAAGGGGTATAATCACAAGTATGTATTAGTCTTAGGAAGGTCAGTACATTAGCACAGGTTCACCCACTCAACACTTATCAAACTAAAGAAGATTAATCAACTATATGAAGCGAAAGCACTTGACGATATTCCTATGTGTCCTCGAGAACATTTGGTCATCTTAAGTAATACAACCGGCTTGTCCTTTGCTAAAGAAAGGATTGGGCCACTTTTTGTATTTGTTATTATTATCTTTTATTTACTCGTACTTTATTTATCTACGTTATCAAAAAACCCTAAAAATCAGTTTGCTAAGTATTTACAGAGAATTCCTGCTCCAAGCCACTTGTCAACACCTTCTGCTCCTCGTTGGGTTCGACACTCTTACTTATCAAAAATATTGTGATACACCCCCTATACTTGTGGGAGATGTCTACGCACTTCTATTCTTGTAGACAGTTGTTGGGCCTCCAAGTGCAGAGGTTTATAGAACAGCAGCAAGTTTTCCGTTAAGTGGATCACCCAAGGTTTATCGAACTCAGGGATGAAGTGGTCAAAGGTATCCCCTCTCAAGCAATCCTGCAATCAAGATACAAGAAGTCTCTTGTGTCCCCAACACACCCAATACACTTGTCAGGTGTATAGGTGCACTAGTTCGGCGAAGAGATAGCGAAATACAAGTCGTATGGATATAAGACAACGGTGCCAATAAATAGCTTGATGGCGTGGAAGAGACTAAAGCAAAACTGAAATAAAGATGGAAGCAAGAAAACATGTAACAGATCTAGTAGCAAACGGTGTTTCACTGCTTAGAAACAAGGCCTAGGGATCATACTTTCACTAGTGAACACTCTCATATAAATATATTCTTCTTTATGATACTACGCTGAACTACTCTCCGATTGGACACTCTAATCAACGGTAGGGCTATAACAGCACACCTCAAAGTCCATCTTTCCCATCTAGAAAACCCCACACTGTCACCTTAAGTACTAGATGAGTCCAACAAACACCACAATTTCATAGAAACATCCAACTCCAAATATAACTCATAACAAGTATTTGTAATCTCTAGCCTAAGTGCCACCATGGTGAGCACGCTGTCACTTTCACACACATGGAGAGAGCAGAGATTCATTAAAGCACTTGAGTAGCAGAATAGATCTATAGATTAGAAGCTCATGATCACAATATGATCATGCATAGAGATGAACACATAGCTACCGGTAGAACCCTTAGCCTCGAGAGAGAACTACTCCCTCCTCATCATGGGAATCAGCAATGGTGATGGAGATGGTGGTGGAGATCGATGGAGATGGCTCCGGGGGCACTTCCCCGTCCCAGCAGGGTGCCGGAACAAAGACTTTCTATCCTCTGAATCTCCCCTTCAGTGGCGGCGACGCTGCAGAACTTTTCGTGGTTGGAGGCTTGACGATTTAGGGTTTTCATATCGGGGGCTTCTTCTAGGCGAAAGGGCAAGGTCGGTGGAGGCCGGAGGGGCCCACACCATGCCCTGGCGTGGCCTAGGTGGACCCGCGCCTAGGGGTGGTGTGTCCACCCTATGGCCCCTCTCCGACTCTCCTTCTTGATCCGTGCGTCTTCCGGGGAAATAGTAACTTTTGCTTTTGTCCCGTCCAATTCTGAGAATATTCATTTTCTGACTTCCTGGAACCAAAAACAGCAGAAAACAGGCAACTGGCACTGTGGCATCTTGTTAATAGGTTAGTCCAAGAAAGTGTATGAAAAATACTCCAAAGTGTGGACAAAACATAAGAAAGTAGATAAAACCAAGCATGGAACATCAAAAATTATAGATACATTTGCAATGTATCAACATCCCCAAGCTGAACTCCTGCTCGTCCTCGAGTAGGTAAGTGATAAAAAGAAAGAATAATTTTTGAGGTGACATGCACCATCATAAACTTGATCAAAGTATTTGTAAAACATTGAAAGCTGGGATCATAGTACTTCAATCATAACATGAAAGACAAAGTTCTAACAATAAGGCAAAGCAACTATGTTGCAACATGAAAAGGCACAAACAAAAGATTCATGAATAACAATGCTTTGCAAGACGTTTGTTTGTTTCACATAAAGAAAACATAGCATAATAGTATTCAGCTTGTCCCTCAATAGAGTAGCAAATAAAAATGCATGGGACACCTTCAAAGTTCATAAGAGTGACTAGATACAATAGTTTAAAACAAGCAATAACAAGTTATGCATCAATCAACTAGTTTTGGGACAATGCACATAGAACTAAGAATGGCCACTATGCTCTCAAATTAGATGCATAAAGATAAAAGGTGGGGACTCAATATAATGGTGGAAGAAAGGCCTCTGTAAAAGGAAGTAGGGATTCAAGTCTCATAAAGAGCTTCCAAAAATTATGGTACTTATAGCTTTCAGCTCTCATTGCCCCTATCATAAGCATCTTGAAGTGATTAAGGTTAAAGTGAACAAACTATGGTGCACATGCTTGACGAAGTATAAGTCAGAAATCTCACGTCCCTTGTATACGAGGCCCGCTCCTCATGCTACTCAAGTTTAGTCACCGGTAAGTTCTTGTCATTGTAAGTACATGGGTATCATTGAGAGCCGCCAACGGGGTACCCCTTGCCCGATGATACGGAAGAATCCCCATATGAAAATGACAAGGAAAGCAGACAACAAGCATCTCAGCATTCTTCTTATTTACCATGGGAATATGGTGCTTTTTTATCTCTTTCCTCTTTTCATAGTATCTTTTTTTCCCTTTCCTCTTTTTTCTCAATATAGGACTCTTTTTTATATAAGAAGAATGCTTCATAGACAGCTCATTATGGTTACGCTGCAGGTTTCCACCATGTCAGCATGGATTAGACCAGCGGCCCAGGCGTTTCTCTAACACATATACATAACTCCATGGACTTACAATCTCCCCTTTCATTTCACACCGACGACATCCATATACAAAAGAGCATGATATCAACTAGGTACAAAGTACCCGTGCAATGTTGAAAGCATTCCCCATGAAAGCACGGTTCTGCTAATCCCCAACAAATAAGTGCAAGCATATACAACACAGACGACACAATGGTTCAAGTTTATTAAGGGCAAGAAAAGTAAAGTGTGCCATCAAGTTCGTGAGAGCTTTAATCACTAGTTTTCTCATAACAAGTTTAATTTGGAAGGTAAACAAAAGCATGAATATACTTGGAATATCATAAGCTAATAGGTAGGTATGGTGGACTCTTTGGAATAACTTGGTTTAGGGATTGGATGCATGAGTAGAACTCATACTTGGTTGTGGAGGCTAGCAAAAGACTAGGATCGACAAACTAAGAGAGCAATAATGGCCATAATCATGCAAAGCGACAAAACATCATTGATGAAAGCATAAAGTGATACTACAAGTTGAAAACTAAAGGATCATAAAGCCTATGGTGACTTGAGATAGTCATAACATGGTGTGAGCATGCGCCAAGTCAACCCAAATAAAGCATCAAAGGAGAATACCACAACACTATGCTTTAACATGCTAAAACAACGCATGATTCATCCAAGGCACATTAAGAAATCTCAATTGTTTATAACAAGTCATGCTACAGCAAATAATACTAAGCATAAAGCCAAAACAATATCAAGCATGACATGACAAAGCATAGACCACAGTCAAAAAGATCTCTTTTTACCACATAAGCATGAACTTTCCTACTCTTTTCCAAACCAAACCAAACTATTTGAAAACCAATGTATGAAAGAGGGGGTCCAACCAATTTATTCAGAAAACTAAGCAAAAAAAAGCAAACGAAAAACCAAAACGAAAACGAAAAATAAGATTCTCCAAGAAAAACACAACTGTGCATGAAACAATAAAAATGAAGCGTTTGGAAGAAACCTGGGATTTTTATTGATGAAGAAGGGGATGCCTTGGGCATCCCCAAGCTTTGACGCTTGTACTTCTTGGATATTTCTTGGGGTAACACGCGTGGCATCCCCAAGCTTGAGCTTTAGTCCATCCTTCATCTCATTACTCATTCCTTCCATACACCTGAAATTTTTCCTTCATACAAAACTTCACACAATCTTTATTAGCAACATTAGTGCACTCAAGATAAATAAGTCTTAAGGTTCAGTTATAACACCAAATAAACTTCCATTAGAACATAGCTACTGTAGCACTTCCCTCAAAAATTTCAATTCCCCAAAAGAACTCAAGAAGGAACCAACAAGAAGCAAATGCAGAAAATGGCAGAAATCTGTCAAAACAGACCAGCAGGTAAAGACGAGTTTTTTAGAAGACCTTATGTTGCTCAAATCCAAAAGTGTTGATCTAACGAAAGTTAGATAACAACCTGGGGTAGAAGCACAAACAATTACAGATCAATACGATATAAAGAGCTCTCTCACTAATTTTTACGGTGAAGCACAGAAATCTGTTTCGGGACAGCAACTTTCCCAATCATTACTTCTCTCTCATTAGAGGTTACTCTTGGCACAAAAAAGCAAATAAAAAGGATAAGGAGCGGTTATTACAGAGGTAATAACTTCCAAGACTCATCTAAAACTTTTGGGTTATCTCCCAATAATTACTTTTCTTTAACGCCTTTAAGTTAGGCATAATAGTTTGAGAAGATACTCACATAAGAAATATGAATTGAAGTAAAAGAGAGCATCAAGAAGAAAATTCAAAACACATTTAAGTCTAACCCACTTCCTATGCATAGGAATATTGTAAAGAAACAAGTCATGAAAGCACAAAGCAACAAGCATAGTGAAGCAAAACAAGTGCAACTTCAAGACTTTCAACATAAAGAGGGGAAACTTAATATTATTGAGATGCATAAAATCATGTTTCCCTCTCTCATAATAACTTTCAGTAGCATCATGAATAAAATTAATAGTATAACTATCAAGAGCCACATGCATATAATAATTATCATTCTCCACATAAGCATAGTCATTTTTATTAATTGTAGTGGGAGCAAATTCAACAAAATAGCTATCATTATTATTCTCATCACCATAATCATCAAATATAGGAGGCATATTGTAATCATAATTAATTTCCTCCTCAATAGTAGGTGGACTGAAAATATCATACTCATCATTGTAATCATCATATATTGGAGGCATAGTGTCATCAAAGTAAATTTTCTCCTCCATGCTTGGGGGACTAAAAAGATCATGCTCATCAAAACTAGCTTCCCCAAGCTTAGATTTTTCCATAGCATTAGAAATAATGGTGTCCAAAGAATTCATACTAACAACATTGCTATTAGCATGCAAATAAAGTTCCATGGGTTTTTTAATTTTCTCTTCAAACACTTCATGTCCTAACTCAAGATAAATACTATAAAGCTCTCTAATTTTGTTGTTGTTTTCCATTAAGCCTAACTAGTGAAAACAAGAAACAAAAAGACAAAATTGCAGAATCTAAAGGAAATAACTTCGAGCACTCACACCGGAGGATGTGAGTACCTTTTACCTTACCTCCCCGGCAACGGCGCCAGAAAATAGCTTGATGTCTATGCACTTCTATTCTTGTAGATAGTTGTTGGGCCTCCAAGTGCAGAGGTTTGTAGAACAGCAGCAAGTTTTCCCTTAAGTGGATCACCCAAGGTTTATCGAACTCAGGGAGGAAGTGGTCAAAGGTATCCCCTCTCAAGCAATCCTGCAATCAAGATACAAGAAGTCTCTTGTGTCCCCAACACACCCAATACACTTGTCAGGTGTATAGGTGCACTAGTTCGGCGAAGAGATAGCGAAATACAAGTCGTATGGATATAAGACAACGGTGCCAATAAATAGCTTGATGGCGTGGAAGAGACTAAAGCAAAACTGAAATAAAGATGGAAGCAAGAAAACATGTAACAGATCTAGTAGCAAACGGTGTTTCAATGCTTAGAAACAAGGCCTAGGGATCATACTTTCACTAGTGAACACTCTCATATAAATATATTCTTCTTTATGATACTACGCTGAACTACTCTCCGGTTGGACACTCTAATCAACGGTAGGGCTATAACAGCACACCTCAAAGTCCATCTTTCCCATCTAGAAAACCCCACACTGTCACCTTGAGTACTAGATGAGTCCAACAAACACCACAATTTCATAGAAACATCTAACTCCAAATATAACTCATAACAAGTATTTGTAATCTATAGCCTAAGTGCCACCATGGTGAGCACGCTGTCACTTTCACACACATGGAGAGAGCAGAGATTCATTAAAGCACTTGAGTAGCAGAATAGATCTATAGATTAGAAGCTCATGATCACAATATGATCATGCATAGAGATGAACACATAGCTACCGGTAGAACCCTTAGCCTCGAGAGAGAACTACTCCCTCCTCATCATGGGAATCAGCAATGGTGATGGAGATGGTGGTGGAGATCGATGGAGATGGCTCCGGGGGCACTTCCCCGTCCCAGCAGGGTGCCGGAACAGAGACTTTCTATCCTCTGAATCTCCCCTTCAGTGGCGGCGACGCTGCGGAACTTTTCGTGGTTGGAGGCTTGACGATTTAGGGTTTTCATATCGGGGGCTTCTTCTAGGCGAAAGGGCAAGGTCGGTGGAGGCCGGAGGGGCCCACACCATGCCCTGGCGTGGCCTAGGTGGACCCGCGCCTAGGGGTGGTGTGTCCACCCTATGGCCCCTCTCCGACTCTCCTTCTTGATCCGTGCGTCTTCCGGGGAAATAGTAACTTTTGCTTTTGTCCCGTCCAATTCTGAGAATATTCATTTTCTGACTTCCTGGAACCAAAAACAGCAGAAAACAGGCAACTGGCACTGTGGCATCTTGTTAATAGGTTAGTCCAAGAAAGTGTATGAAAAATACTCCAAAGTGTGGACAAAACATAAGAAAGTAGATAAAACCAAACATGGAACATCAAAAATTATTGATACATTTGCAATGTATCAGTGGGTCATCAAGACTATTTTCTGGCGCCGTTGTCGGGGAGTGAAGCGCTATTGGAAAGTGGAACTGGTAAAGGAAACTTCTACTGTGAGTATTGTTAATTTCTATTAGTTACTTTATTTCAATATGGATAATTCACTTAGTTTCTTATTTCGTAATGCTAATACCACTGTTAAGGTAGTAGATGAACCTACACCTACTGAAAATGATACTTTTAAGATACCTACAAGAATTATTGATCGCGTTATGGATTACTACTATTTTGGAGATGGAATTGTCCATCTAGGTGATCATTTGCTCTTTATACACGAATTATGTGGGTTGTTCAAGTGTGCATGTATTACAACAGATCATGTCAAGAAGAAGTTATTCTCATTATCACTGAAAGGAAGAGCTGAGGAATGGTATAAGCTGCTGAAGAATGGCCAATCACTTGAATGGGAGGAAGTAGTGCCTCTCTTTTATTCGAAATTTTATCCACCTAGTGAGATTCATAAAGATCGGACTCAAATATACAACTTTTGGCCTCATGATGGAGAGAGTACAGCTCAAGCTTGGGGAGACTGAAGTTACTAATGCTCAAATGTCCTATTCATGAGCTCCCTCACAATATTATTATCAATAACTTTTATGCAAGACTTTCTCTTCATGATAAGGATCTATTGGATGCTTCTTGTGCTGGATCATTTACACGCATGGAAGAAGAAGCTAAATGGGATCTTCTAGACCATATTCAAGATAATGGTGAAGCTTGGGAGAATGATAAAGGAAGAAAGTCAGGTATAAATTATGATTATGAATGTATTAAGTCTTTTATGGGAGATGATGACTTTCATAATATTAGTAATTCTTATGGTCTTGATTATCAAGTTATTGCAAATTGTTTTAAGGCTTTTGCCTCATATATTGATATTCCAAAAAATGGAACAAGTATCATGCACCATATAAAGATATTGTTGATTGTGTTCCTGCTAGAAGTACTGAAGTTTGTACTATTGACTGTATCTTACCGGAACCTTATATCAAGAAAATACCTTTCCCGGATAAGGTAAAGGAGCACTCTATGATAACTAGTGTAATTAATAAAAGTACAAAGAGAGCTATAAAGTCTGATGAACAAATAAACATTGAACCTACATTAGCAATTGTGAAAGACCTTGTCACTAAAAGTGTAGAAGATGGACACATTGTCTTCTGTGAGGATGCTTCAAATATTGTCTCACATCCTAATAGAACTAGAAAAGCTAGTGTCCCTGTGCTTTCTGTTAGAATTGGTGATCATTGCTATTATGGTTTATGTGATATTGGTGCAAGTTCAAGTGCTATTCCTTACGAGATTTACAAAGAAATTATGCATGAAATTAGTCCATGCGAACTACAAAAAATTGATGTGGTTATTCACCTTGCAAATAGAGAGACCATCTCTCCAATTGGTATTGTAAGAGATGTGGAAGTTCTTTGTGGTAAGATTAAATATCCTCCTGATTTTCTAGTACTTGGTTCAGCTGCTAGTAAAACCTATCCTATCATTTTTGGTAGACCTTTCTTGAACACGTGTGGAGCCATTATAGACTGTAAAAGGGAGAAAATTGTAACTAAATTTGATGGGGAATCTTATGAGTTTAATTTTTCAAAATTTGCTAAAGTTCCTTATGAAAATGAAACTCCTAATGAGTATTTTAGAGTTGAACAACTTTATTCTATTTCTCTTGCTCCTAATAATGCTTTGCAGCAATTTATGGAAGACCACGAAAGTGAGATCTTCATGGAAGAAATAAATGAGATTGATGAGATTCTGTGTCGTCAACCTAAGATGCTTAAGCATAACTTGCCTGTAGAAGATTTGGGTACCACATTGCCACCTAAAAAGGATCCGGTTTTCAATCAGAAACCTTTACCTGATGATCTTAAATATGATTATATTGCTGATAAGAAAATATATCATGTTATTATTAGCTCTAAACTTTCAGGGAAGGAAGAGGAAAGATTATTGGAAATATTGAAGAAACACCGAGGAGCTATGGGATATACCCTTGATGATTTAAAGGGGATTTCTCCTACTATATGTCAGCACGCTATCAATATAGTGAAAGGGCATGTATGCCCCCATGTGTGGTTTTGGTAATTAATGATAATCCCTATGGACTAATGTGCAAATTGAGTTTCACTTGTAGGTTTGTCCATTGGCATCGCTTGGACCATGTGTTGGTTTCAAGGATGAAAAAGAAGAAGCATTGTCTAAGGGCTTTGTGCCTATTGGAATCAAGTAGAAGAAGAAGATCAAGTATGTCTTGAAGAAGAAGAAGATGGAGTTCCTCATGGCTATCTTCAAGACATCATCAAAATTGATGTGTAAACTCAAGATGCACCATCTCTAGAAGATCTCATGCTTGGAGCTTGCCTCCTCGGCGTTCATGGAGTGATGAAGACAAGGTCAAAGAAGAGGTTTCCCCATGGAGTATGGGGGAGCCATTCGCAAGTCTTCATCAAGCAAGAGCAAGCATGAGCAATCAAGAAAGGTGTTCCATCTTTAGAAGGACAAGACGGTCTACATCAAGCTCAAGTGGGATGCTCAAGGCAAAGGTATGATCTTGATAGGGTTTCTATTTTACCGGTATCTTGTAGTGTTCTTGTAGTGTTGGGAGACCGGTTTTAGGTTAGATAGCCGTACTATCAAGAGGGGCTCTCGAGTGGGTGACTCGTTCATATGTTTCGGAGAGAGCTCAAACCTTTGCATACATAGCATCATCTTTCTTGGTTGATTGTTTGGTTCTTGTCCATGTGAGGATCTAGAGCTTGTTCTTCATAACAAGCTCTAGTTCATCAAAAACGGATTCCCCTTGCATATCTTATTGCGTTTTTGATCTTGCGGGTTTTCCGGCTCCACACCTTGGGAGGTATCTCACATGTATATTCATTGTATTTTCTCCCTTGGTGATACCCAATATTTCGTCTTTTTGTTGGATTCTACGCGTCACTATTTTTCCAACAAAATTGGTTTCGTCTTGTTTGGAGTTTGGACGTGAAAGTTATTGCAGTTTTGGTTTCTGAAGTTTCTCTGACCGAAAGTACCGACCAGGCGCCGGAAGTACCGCTCGAGCAGAAATGCCGCCGGTAGTACCGGTCTTAATTCTGGCCCAACTTCCGGCAACCCCGATTTTGGTTCTGTACCATCTCTGTCTTGGTGTGCGTATTTGACGAAACTTGGATCAGATTTTCAGGCGGTAGTACCGCTAGGACATTCTTGCCACCGGTAGTTTCGGTGAAGCAGAGGTAGTACCGGCCAGGATCGTGTTTTTATTCTTTCTCTCGTTGTTTTCGCTGGGTGCCAAGCCGTGCGCGATTCTGTGGGTAACGGGCAGATCGGGGAGCCCTTTTAAAAGGAGCTCCCCTTTCCCCTTCGGCCCTAACTTGCTTTTTCTTGGTTCTTGCTCTCTCTCTCATCCATTGTTGACCTTGAAGAGCTTGCCCTCTCCCCTTCTACCTCCTATGATTGTTGCAACCTCTTGGGGGATTTGAGAGAGGAGATCTAGATCTACAAGCCCCACCAAGCAAAATCCCTTCTTTGTGAAGGAATCCTTGGGATCTAGATCTTGGAGAGTTTTGTGTTCTCCTCTTGTGTTCTTCCTCCCTTATTCCCCCAATAGCTTTTGTAGATTTGGTGGAATTTGAGAGAGAAGGACTTTCCTCTTGCATTTGGTGCATAGGTTTGAGTTCTCCTCAGAGATTCAGCGAGTTCAAGCCCTTGGGCTTGTTTCTCTTGGGTTCTTGGAACCCTAGATGGTTGTGTGGTTGGATTGTTGACCTTTTGTGGTCTTGTAGCCTTTTGTGGCCTTGTTGCCTTTTGTGGCTTTGTAGCCTTTGTGGCATTGTTGTTGGGAGCCTCCAATTGAGTTTTGAAGATTGCCCCAACCTTGTACGGGTTCGGTGACCGCCCTCAAGTGTCCCATAGTGGAACGTGAGTAGGACTTTGTGGCGAGCTCATGGGAGAATATGGTGAGCCTTTTGTGGAGTCAGTAGGTTGCGTGCCTTCGCATCTTGGGGTGAGGCCTTGTGTGGTGTTGGGTGTGCATCGTGCCACCACACCTCGAGGTGAGCCACTTGTGGCGTTTGAAGTACATTGCGCCCCCGCACCTCTCCAACAGAGACGTAGCTTCTTTGGAAGTGAACTTCGAGAAACAAATCATCGTCTCCGCGTCCATCGGTTATCTCTCAACCGAGCCATTTACTTATGCAATTTACATTGTGATAGCCTTCGTGCTTGAAGTATTATATCTTGCTATCACCTTGTTGTTTATCTTGCTTAGCATAGGTTGTTGGTGCACTTAGTGAACCTAGTGAATATAGGTTTTGGCTTGATAAATTAAATGTTCAGTTTTATTCTGCATTTATTAGAGTCTAAACCGTAATAATTTTAAAACGCCTATTCACCCCCCCCCCCCCCCTCTAGGCGACGTCCATTTCCCTTTCATATAGAACCCGATGCAAAATCAGTGGTAGAACATCAATGTCGTATTAAACTCCTTGATGAAGGAAGTGGTAAGAAACGAGGTATTAAACTCCTTGATGCTAGTATTATTTATCCTATTACTGATAGTGAATGGGTTAGTTTTGTTCATTGTGTCCATAAGAAAGGGGGAATTACGGTTGTGCCTAATGAGAACAATGAGCTTATCCCCCAAAGAATAGTAGTAGGTTATAGGATGTGCATTGACTTCAGGAAGGTTAACAAAGTTACTAAGAAAGATCATTACCCACTGCCTTTTATTGATCAAATGTTAGAAAGGTTGTCTAAAAAGACCCATTTTTGCTTTCTTGATGGATACTCTGGGTTCTCTCAAATTATTGTTAAACAACAAGATCAAGAAAAAACTAATTTTGCGTGCCCTTATGGAACCTTTGCTTATAGGTGTATGCCTTTTGGTTTGTGTAATGCTCCTGCTACTTTTCAAAGATGCATGTCTGCTATCTTTCATGGTTTTTGTGAGGAAATTGTGGAGGTATTCATGGACGATTTTTCCGTCTATGGAACTTCTTTTGATAATTGTCTACACAACCTTGATAAAGTTTTGTAGAGATGTGAAGAAACTAATCTTATTCTTAATTTGGAGAAATGCCACTTCATGGTTAATGAAGGAATTGTCCTTGGACATAAAATTTTCGAAAGAGGCATTAAAGTTGACAGAGTCAAAGTTGAAGCAATTGAGAAAATGCCCTGTCCTAGAGACGTTAAAGGTATTCGTAGTATCCTTGGTCGTGTTGGTTTCTATAGAAGGTTTATTAAATATTTCTCCAAGATATAAAAACCCCTTACTAATCTTCTCCAACAATATATACCCTTTGTTTTTGATCATGATTGTAAGGAAGCTTTTGAAACTCTAAAGAAAGCTTTAACTACTGCTCCTATTGTCCAACCACATGATTGGAACTTACCCTTTGAAATCATGTGAGGTGCTAGTGATTTTGATGTAGGTGTTGTTCTTGGGCAACGAATAGATAAAAAGTTAAATGTTATCCATTATGCTAGTAAGACTCTTGAAGCTACTCAAAACAATTATGCTACTACTGAAAAAGAGTTCTTAGCAATTGTCTTTGCCTGTGATAAGTTTAGACCTTATATTATTGATTCAAAAGTTACCATTCATAGTGATCATGCTGCTATTAAGTACCTTATGACAAAAAAAGATGCTAAGCCTAGTCTTATTAGATGGGTGTTGCTTTTGCAAGAGTTTGATCTACATATCGTAGATAGGAAAGGTGCTGAAAATCCTATTGCTAATAATTTATCTCGATTGGAAAATATTTCTTTTGATCCCATGCATGTTAATGATAGTTTTCCAAACGAACAGCTGGCTGCAATAAGGGTAAGCTTGAGTCCTTGGTATGCTGATTATGCTAACTTTATTGTTTCCAAGTATTTGACTCCAACTTTTACAGCCCAGCAAAGAAGGAAATTCTTTTATGATTTGAGCCATTATTTTTGGGATGACCCACATTTATATAAAGAGGGAGTAGATGGTATTTGCGAAGATGTGTTCAAGAATATGAACAGAAGGAGATATTGCAGAAATGTCATGGTAGTGCCTATGGAGGACATCATGCGGGAGATAGAACCACACAAAAGGTTCTACAATTAGGATTTTATTGGCCTACCCTTCTTAAAGATGCAAGAAAATGTGTCTTATCATGTGATGAATGTCAACGAGTTGGTAATATTTCTAGACGCAATGAAATGCCTATGAATTACTCTCTTGTTATTGAACCATTTGATTGTTGGGTATTTGACTTTATGGGTCCTTTCCCCCTTCAAAAGGTTATACTCATATTCTTGTTGATGTTGACTGTGTTACTAAGTGGGTAGAAGCCATACCTACGAAAAGTGTTGATGGTGAGACCTCTTTAAAAATGCTTAAGGATATTATCTTTCCTAGGTTTGGAGTGCCTAGGTATCTTATGACTGATGGAGGTTCTCATTTCATTCATGGTGGCTTTAGGAAGACCCTTGCTAAATATGATGTTAATCATAGAATTGCTTCAGCCTATCATCCCCAAACTAGTGGGCAAGTAGAACTGTCAAATAGAGAAATTAAATCCATCTTGGAAAAGACTGTTAATAGATCTAGAAAAAATTGGGCTCAAAAGTTGAATGATGCTTTATGGGCTTATAGAACTGCTTATAAAAATCCTATGGAATGTCTCCTTACAAAATGGTTTATGGAAAAGCTTGCCACCTGCCTTTAGAATTAGAACACAAAGCTTATTGGGCAGTGAAAGAACTTAATAGAGACTTCAAACTTGCTGGTGAGAAAAGATTATTTGACTTAAATTTGTTAGACGAGTGGAGGAGTGAAGCATATGAAAATGCTAGACTCTTTAAAGAAAAAGTTAAAAAATGGCATGACAGGAGAATTCTTAAGATAGAATTCCATGTTGGTGAGAAGGTTCTATTATATAGATCTCGTCTCAGATTTTTGGCAGGAAAACTATTCTCAAAACGGGAAGGACCTTTTGTTATTGAAGAGGTGTATCGTTCAGGCACAATAAAAATTTCTTCCTTAAAAGATAACAATACACAAGTGGTGAATGGTCAGAGACTCAAGCATTATATTTCTGGAGATTCTTACAATGAAGATATTGATGCAATCCAAATGGTAACTCTGGAAAAATTTATCAAAGACCAAATTCAGAGACCTGCAGAGTCCGTGTTCGAATAGGTAACACTTCTGGTAAGAAAAGGTCCACGAAAAATCTGTCAAATTATATTTTTGCAATTTTTATCTAACATGGAAAGAAATGAGTAAAAATAGGGACGGAAACGGAGCCCAGGTGGCTCACACCACCTCGTGGCATGGGCCCACCTGCCCACGCCATCAGGGGGTGTGGCCACCCCGGAGCCCATCGCCGACCCGTTTTCTCCCAGTTCCTTCCTTTTGTTGTTAAACTTCATAATATATAATCCCCCGGATCCCCCGAGGTTCGTATATCGTGTTCTCGTCGTGTTTTCATTTCGATCTGTTTTTCTCAAGAACTATTCTTAAAGTTTTGAGGCACAATGGTCTCCGCCAACGATAAGGGCAAGGAGCCTGCGGAGGATGATCTCCAAGACTCTAAGCAGGAGGAGGAAATCAAGAGTGAAGTTGAAGAGGAGGCAAAGGAAGACCAGCATCCGCACACCAGCACCACCATTGCAAGCATTGGAGTGGTGGCAAATCCTGCCAGGTTCAAAAGGACTGCATGGATGTCCACTGGAGGGAAGGTTCCACGTCATTGCTTGGCTTCACGGTCACTTCCTCCATGCACCAAGAATCCCTTCCATACCCTTATTCATGAGCATCAATTCCAAAATATTCCCAAGGAAAAATTACCCTCCAATTGGGATATGCCTCGTTCTAACCATGCAGGAAAAGAATACTTCAAGGAGGGAGAGTGGGGAAAGAATCGCAAGAGCTGGGATTCACAGCCCGACATGATCATGAACCGTATTGAGCATAACTCGGAGTTGATTTATACACTCACCTTCGAGATTGAGGATTTGAGGAAATTGATTAAAAAGCTCATCAAGAGAACACCACCACCGAAGGAGTAGTTCATCATCAGGATTTGGCATCCCCTTGGTTTGTTCCAAGCTTCGGGGAGTGTCGCGGTATCACATCACTATCTTTTATCTTTTTACCTTTTCAGTAGAGTCGTATCATGAATAGAGAAGTTATCATATAGGATGGTTTGCATTGTGGAAGTATCTCCCCTCTCGTTAGTTATCTATGTATCCCTTGGTGTGAGTTGCCGTTATGGAATATTAATGAGAAGTTCTATCATTTACTCTTTTGCATATCTTATTTTAGTTTGCAATTTTTGTTATATGATTGATCTTGTTGTTAGTATTGGTATCACCTTGGGATCGTGGAATAAAATTAGTTGGTTTTGGCAAACCTGGCTCGGTCAGTGGCAACACTATTTTGAGAATTGAATGGAAAAGAGAAAAGTACTTTTAAGAAATATAATTTCATCATCTTTCTTTCTTAATTGGCTCATAAGCTTAGTATTCTCTAGTTAAGATCTTTTGTGTTTCAAAGGAAGATTGCATGTTTGTTTTTATCACTTGTATGTTTGTTTGTTTCTTTCAACTCTTATGCTTGCTACCCAGCCTTGCTAGCCTAAAACATGTACTGAGAGGGAACGCTTCTCGTGCATCCAATCCTTAAACCAAAACCTATGCCATTTGTGTCCACCATACCTACCTATTAGCATTATTGCTATTCCAAGTAAATTTATGTTTTTATCTACCTTCCGAATTAAACTTGTTATGTGAAAATTAGTGATTAAAGCTCTCACAAACTTGATGGCACACTTTACTTTCTTGCGCTTAATAAACTTGAACCATTGTGTCCATCTATGTTTCGTATATGCTTGCGTTTTGTAAGTTGTGAATTAGCAGAACCATGTTATCATGGGGAACACTTTCAACATTGCACTTTATTTAGTTGATATCATGTTCTTTTGCTTATGGATCCCGGTGGTGTGAAATGAAAGGGGATCTTGTAAGGCTCATGGAGTTCGTATATGTGTTAGAGAAACGCCTAGGTGGCTGCACTAAGCCATGCCTAATCATGGTGGAAACCTGCAGCATAACCATAGTGAGCAATCTATGAAGCATATTCAATAAAAAAGAAGAAGAAAAAAACCTATGCAAATAGGAAAGAAAAAAAGAGACCCCATGCAAATAGGAAATAAAAGGATTGCTGAGATGCTCATTGTCTGCTTGCCTTGTCATTTTGATATGGGGAATCTTCCATATCATCGGGCAAGGGGTACCTCGTTGGCGGCTCTCTATGATACACATGTACTTACAATGACAAGAACTTACTTGTGACTAAATTTGAGTAGCATGAGGAACGGTACTCGTAAGTAAGGGGCATGAGATTTTTAGCTTATAACTTGTCAAGCATATACTCATATTTGATCACTTTACCCTTAATCACCTAAAGATGCTTATGATAGGGGTAATGAGAGATGAAAGCTAATAAGTACCATAATTTTTGGAAGATCTTTATGAAACTTGAAATCCCTGCTTCCCTCTGTGAAGGGCCTATCTTTTACTTTTTAGTTGAGTCAGTAAACCTATTCATTTCTATCTCACCAAGTATTTTGAGTTGTTGTGTTTCATTCATATGATTATTTATTCAATCATGTTTCTTATGTTCCTTGTTTTGCACCTTGCTCTTATCTTAGTGAGTATTACTTTGAAAGTTATCATTGAAAATCCCATTATGTTTGAACTCCTACAAATTTTATTGTGTTTCCTTTACGTATTGCAAGTTAAGTTATATAATGGTGACTTGTCTTTTATTATGATTTGTGTATTGATGAATGTTATGCTTCTTATCCGTATTATTTTATCGACACTTCACTCCATAAACCTGAGGTCATGCTTATTGAGCACAGTTTTCGCTTGGGGACAAGCGAAGTCTAAGCTTGGGGGGAGTTGTTACGTCCATTTTGCATCACTATTCTATATCATAATTTATTGTATTCATTGATATATTTCATATTAAGAGATGATACTTATGTTATCTCATCTATTTTTGCATGGTTGATGACTTTTGGAGGATGGACCGTTGAAGTCAGGATTCTGATGGAAAAGGCATGGTTTGGAGGCGAAATTCGCGAAGATCAGAAAATCCCGTAAAAATATGGAAAATCCTATTATTCCAGAAGACGAAGGAAGCCAGAAGGGGGGGCGGAGATGGGCCACAGGGGGCCCACACCACCCCTGGCACGGGCCAGCCCTGGTCGCGCCACCAGGTGGTGTGGCCACCCTGGCCCACCTTTGGCTCTGCTCTTTGGCATATATAATCCCCCCGAAACCCCAAGACTTGGGGAGCGACCATAGAAATATTCCGCGGCCTCTGCGGGGCGGAAAACTGCAGAGAGAGAAAGAGCTCTCTGGCAGGCAGAAATATGTCGAGGAAATTCCTTCCCAGAGAGGGGAGATCATCGCCATCAACACCGTCATCAAGCTAGACTTCATTGGGATCATCAGCATCATCTCCATCATCATCTCCATCATCATCTCCACCAGCACCATCATCACCACTCCATACCACTGTAACAATTGGGTTGAATCTTGCATAGTTCTTAGGGGAAACTTTACCGGTGTTGATTACTTGTTGTAGTTAATGCTATTGAGTGGAATCGTTGAATTATCATTCATGTTCAGATTGTTACCTATCATTATTTCATCTCTGATCTTGATCCATATGATGTCTTGTGAGTAGTTCGTTTAGTTCTTGAGGACATGGGAGAAGTCATGTTGTTAGTAGTGGAATTGTGTTGAGAAAGATCCAATGGTTTGATAATTAAGTTGTGGTGTTATTCTCCTGGTGGTGTCATGTGAACGTCGACTACATGACACTTCACCTTTATGGGCCTAGGGGAATGCATCGTGTATTTGGCTACTAATCGTTGGGGTTGCCGAAGTGACAGAAACCTGAACCCCCGGTAGGAAACCTTTGCACAAGGGAGTGTAGGATCTCAGAGTTTAAAGTTGTGGTTAGGTTTCTATCTTAATTACTTTCGTGTACATGTGGATGCTTGCAAGGGGTATAATCACAAGTATGTATTAGTCCTAGGAAGTTCAGTACATTATCATAGGTTCACCCACTCAACACTTATCAAACTAAAGAAGATTAATCAACTATATGAAGAGAAAGCACTTGACGATATTCCCGTGTGTCCTCGAGAATGTTTGGTCATCTTAAGTAATACAACCGGCTTGTCCTTTGCTAAAGAAAGGATTGGGCCACTTGCTGCATTTATTATTATTGTCTTTTATTTACCCATACTTTATTTATCTACATTATCAAAAAACCCTAAAAATCCGTTTGCTAAGTATTTACAGAGAATTCCTACTCCAGGCCACTCGGCAACACCTTCTGCTCCTCGTTGGGTTCGACACTCTTACTTATCGAAAATACTGCGATACACCCCCTATACTTGTGGGTCATCAGGAAGCAGCTTCCTCATCATTGAGGAAGACGATGCAGATAGAAGGGTCGAAGCAGTACGGGCTGCAAATGGGCTGCTGCTGGGTTAGGCTAGGCCGCAGCAAAGGTTGCTGGGTGCGCGGGTTACTGCGTGGGTGTAGCACCCCGGTAAAACCACTACTAGAAAATCGATGTGTTTTTGTTTTGCGCATCATCATGACTGCATGCTCATGTCATCATGCCACATTGCATTTGAGCATCGTCATGACATCATGCATTTGTTTGCCAAAAACTAATTTCTAAAAGCCTACCTTTTTTTTCTAAATGTCCCCTGTCTCTATTTTAAATTAAAACCCGACATGTTTGCGGATATTTTGTTTTGTCAAAAAGTTATTTAAAAAAACCATCTTTGAAATTAAAACGAACTAAAAATAAATAAAAACTATTTTTGATACGGGGGAGGCCGCCACCGGCCAGGCCCAAAGGGCCTAGCTGACAGTAGCCTACCACCCCAAAAATCAAACCCTAACCTAATCCTCTAAGCTCCACACCTACCCTAACCACCTGCCGCCGCCAGCCGCAAACAGCCGCGCAGTAGCGTTGCAACACCGCCCACTCCCGCACCCCAGCCCTACCACCTCGCTACCCCTGCCTGACCATACTTTGCCTACACCGTACGCATGTTGCCCCGCCCTCGTCGCGTTGCACACCAACCGCGTTGTGGGCCCAACCCCCACCGACGCGGCCCTGCTCCCCGCACCAACCCATGTCTCTCCCCCGATCCCGCTCGTTCGCAAAGCATTGCTGCCGCCAGGGGAGAGGACCCGCTCGATCCCCATGGCCGCCGCCCGTGCACCCCGCTCCCTTCTCTGATCTCCTCGCGCCGCCACCTCCTCTCTGGCATGCTGTCATCGCTCACCCAGCCACCGCCTCCCCTGATTGCTCCTCTCCCCAATCCCAGGGGGCGTCACCGTCATCTTCCCCACCTGCCGCTAACCTCCGCGTGTCGCTGAGCTCCTCCCCAAACCCCTGGCACCCTCGTCTCTGCAGGCCCAGCACCATTCTCTGCCACCACGGGCGCCCTCTATCACTGCCGCGTCGCCCTGCCTCCTTGCCGGGACCCCCAGGTCGCCTGCCGCCAGCGCCCCTTGACATGGAGCTCCTCCCCGACCGCTATGTTCCACCGCGTGAGCGTCGCCTCTGCCTGCAGGTCGTTTTCCTATGCTCCAACGCGCTCCCTCGACCCCACCTCGACCCCGGCCGCATCAACGCCTCTCCGTCCCTGCCCCTTGGAACTCCAAGGCCCTGATAGGGAGGATACTCCTCTGTCCTTGTCGTCCCGTCAAGTTCGTCGCCTCCTACTCGAGGCCTTGCTCCAGGAATTACTATGATTACTCTCGTGCCTTGTTCTGTGGCACCTCCATGGACCCTTGTTTCCTTTCATGTGTGTATGCGTGTACCTACCGTGATCCTCGCTACCTCGTGTTGGCTCTGTTTTTGTTGGTCAAGATCTCCAACAACTTCGGAAGATGTCGATGCGGATTTGAAGACACCAAGTACGACCTTATCTCGCCAAGTACTTCGTACATGGATGCTCACCAATGAGACCGGCGCCTTGCCGATGCTTTCGAAGAAGGAACATGGAACCGACCCGAAGATCTTCATCACGGACTCTGAGTTCTTTTTCACAGGCTCGAAGACCCCGAATCCGAAGACTGAACCCTGAAGCCCGAACCCTGTCGAACCCTCGGAAACCAAGATCTTCAACCCCTAATGTGATCCCCTTTTCGAGACCCCTATTTTTATAATATGACATATACTTGTTTCATACTAAATTGTTCATGATTGCACACATATTTTGTCACTTGGGGCATTTTGTCGATTCACCTCATAATTAAATATGGAGACTATATGCGGGCTATTCTAGTCTTATATTGTCTCCATTTAAATTTGTGTAGCGAACCGGTGCCATGTTTTGCCTTGTTAATACAACATTTAAATTGTGGGGTATCTAAACAACATGAATCATCTAATTAATTGTCAGGATTCCGATTCCGCTTAATATTGCCTAGTTGCATCGCACCTTTGCCATGTCATGCATCATACATGCATCATGCCCGATCTTCTGCAGTAGTATTAAATAGTGCACCCGGTGTTTGTTCTAGTGATTTGCTTCTTCGTGGATTAGGTCTTTGAGTGGATGCGAGTATCGACAAGTCCTTCGGATAATGTACCTTCGGCAATGTTTCCCAGGCGAGCATTCTCCCCCTTTCTACCTATTTTGTGTTTATAGTCTTTACTTCCTCCTGTTGATCTATTGCTATCTGTGTTGCGATGCTTTAGTTCCCGTGCACCATTTATATTCCTTGCAGCCTCTATATTGTCTTAGACACATCCTATTGCATGTTGTTTGATAGATAGTCGGTCTTGCGAATCATAGTTGCTTGCTCAGGTGCCGCTTCGTGTCGTTGTCGTTCCACCGTTGATGGAAGGTTGGCACATGCTTAATGGTGGAGATGCTTAATGGTGGAGATGATCATGGATTTAATTACCACTTGATAATTAAAATGTTGGGAATAGATATAACTAATTCAGAGGCACCGGTGGGCAATAGCTAATATTTGGTTCTTCCACGCTCACTTGTGTCCCGTAGGCCCCGAGTACTTGATACATGTTGCTTGACTATTCGCACTATCCACACACGGGGGACTCTATGAATCCCCCTTTGCCTGAGCTTGATTCACACTTTATTTCTTAGGGCCACAAACTAGTTTGGGGCTTTATTACTATCATGTACCTATGCCATGCTTTACTGCTTTATTTACGATTGTGCGTGGAGCACCAGTACTGTTTTGGAATGCGGAGTGTTTTCGCGGTATTGACAAGCCTAGTCACACTTTCGGGTTCCCAGTCATTTACAGCCATTGACGCAAACCCTGGGTCCGTCTAGAAGCCGGCCAACTTCGTTGCAGGTAGCTTAGTGGGGTGGCCCCTTGAAATGATTTATGAATCCTATGAATGCTTTGTCGTGAGGCCTCGTTGCGTTTTATTTGGTTCTTCCTGAGGTTGATCATGTGTGTCTTGCTATTTGTGCACCCCTGCAGGGTAAATCTTTCTGAAAGCCGTGTCCGCGGTTATGGACGACTTGGAGCACAATATCTCGATCATAGACAAGCATAACTAAAGTAGTGCTATAAATTTGACTTCTACATGTCTAGTAATCAGTTTCACTACAACCGAATGAGTAAATAAAAGTTCCAACAACTAGTGGTATTGGGGTGCATCATGTCATGTTATACCTGACTAGTAAATATTGCAACTACAACGGAATGGTTAACGAAAAATGCCCACTGCTATGAGATCAGGATGACTCGTGCTATCTATATCTGACTAGTAAGTGTTGCAACTATAATGGAATGAATAAAACTGCCAACTATGTGAGTTCCTCGGTTTAACTTCCTCGTTTGGTCTTAGGGGGGAATACCAGGATGGGTATGATTGGTGTTAGTATCAGGTTGGTTTTGAATAGGTCTTTCTTACCCCCTCTCTAATAGCCAATAGTTATATCGAGTCTCTATAGATTGTTTAGTGCATGCTGCACTGTCGCTTCAGTCCACCATACCTATGTAGGCGAGATCCGCCGAATTCTAGCCTCGCCGTGTACTGGCCTTAGTACTGACCGATCCCTTTTTCCTTTGCCCTTTGACGGCACCCCTTTTGTTTTAGCAGGTATGAGATCGACGTTGTTAGTGGGGTTACCCTTCTGGCTTGGCCTGGGCAGGGTTATGGATGCCATTGGTTATTCTTCAGGGCTCTTAGCCCCATTTGCATCTTATCCGTACTCGGATGTTGTATCATTTTCAAGGTGATTTGGATCTTTGTATTGTATGTCTGTATTTTTGACTCATAGATTCGTTGTTGTATATTTTTTTCTGTGGGTTCCATCGTGGACTATTGTGTAATGTTATTACTTCGTTTTCCACCCACGCGCAAGTGTGTGGTGGGCATCTTTGAATCGTTTCTATGCGGGTTTGGCAGGAATCGCTAAAACTTGCATAGGGCCGATCCTAGGGTGTTACAGTGGGTGGGCGGCAAATAGGGAGAGAGAGAAGTGGGTTGATGGGATGTGGCTGCTGCTCTGTTTGTTTATTGGCAAAATCTATTCTTTTTATGTTTTCATTTTTCCTGTTTGTATTTTCAAATACTTTTAAATTTTTATCAGTATGAAAATACTAGGGCTTTGTGGAAGTGTTAAAATATTGTGTGTCCCTATTAATCCATTTGGGCTCCATGTATTTTGTGTTTTTCAAAAAAATTCAAAACCATTTGAAAGATTACATAGAGGGGAAAGTTAGGGTTTAGCATTTTTTGTTTTCTTTGCTTGCATGCATTTTAAAATATTATTCTCATACTATTAGTAGAACTAGGGGTGTTACAGCCACCATACAGAATCCCACTATCCGTTACTTCACCACCTTTTTGGTTAATTCTATTTTTGGGAAAGGAGATGTCGGGGCAATGGCAGGCCCCGAGATAAGTGTAATATATATGGCTTTGCATCCTGAGATGGAGCATAAGGTAAACTTGGGTGCCTTGCCCATCTAGCACTTTCACCGCCAAAGGTCGGCTTCCTTGGGTGACATCCACTATGGTGGCTTGACCACACAGATCGCCTATGCAAGCGAGTTTGTCCTACCCCATGAGAGAGTTGTGGCTGGCAGTAAGATTCTGGATGACATTCACATGGCTAGCACCAAATTCATGGGGGTCTATAGACCCCAATGCTCCCTCCGTGCTTATCAATTTTATTTTGAACATAATGGTAATCTCCACCAAGTTTTGCTTCCTTTTGTCCAAGCTTTTGGTTTGCCAGGTAAACAGAATTGGGTCCTTAATGAGGAAGAGTTGCATGAGGCATTGATCTCCTCAGGAAGGATTGCACCCCTAGAAGGTCATCCCAACTAGGAGCACATAGCCGGTGGACAGCAGCAGGAGGAGGAGCAAGGTGGAGGGAACTGGAACGCAGCAGGCTCGGATGACTACGGTCAGCATCATCATCATCAACAACCTTTTCACCAGTACCAGCAACAAGGTATGCCTCCACCTCAGTCAGGATTCAACTATGTCCCGAGGAGTGACTTTGACCAGGTGGTGCATCGCATAGACAACATAGAAAATATGTTGCATGATGTGAATGCTAACATTGTCAACCTCACCCAAGACTTCACCACCTTCATGACCAAATTTTCGAGCCGTTATCCATACTTCCCATGCCAGCAGTCGTCGCCCGGTGATGGCAGCAACAATTGATTCAAGATAGGCCAAGAGCCTAAGCTTGGGGAGGTTAAACTCCTCCCCACCTTCCGCATTCATATTTTTCGTTCTTCTTTTGATTTATTTTGCTTTCCTTCTAGTGCATGTTAACTTTCAATTTGCATTGATAAAAGAAAACCCAAAAAAATTAGACTAGCTTTATCTTGTTTTGTGCAAAGTTCTCTCAGCTCTCGTTGATTTTTCTGCAGGTTATTCACTCCTTGTGACTTAGCTATAGATACAAACACGAGGAGTTGATCCAAGTGGGAGATAAGCAAGCAAGAGGAGATACCACAATCCTATTCTCCCTGTTCCTGTAAGTTTATTCATGAACATATTGTGTCTATTCGGTTGCACTTAAGTTCTACTCCATGCTTAGCTCGTTATCTTTTAGGACTTAATCTCAAGGTTAATGTCACTAGTTTGCTTAGACTTATGACAATTACGATCGGTTAGAAAAACAACCCTTTGGATTAAACTCCAAAACTTTTGAGAACAAGAGAAAGCGTCTTTTGACAACTTCGGTACCATGTTTTTTTCTTAAGGGCTTAATCTTAGTAGTAATCGATCCCGCATCCTAATCGTTTGACTTGATAATACCTTCTGAAAAGAATTGTTTGATGGAATGAACTTTTCACGGTGGTTGTGGGAGATACCAAACCTGTTTGGATCAGCTGAAAAGATATACTTCAAAAAAAAGGGACAAAGAGAAAAGAGAGAACTACAATCAAAATATGAGCTGAAAAAAATCAATTCTTATAAGAGTATTGGTATCACCTCACCACCTAAAAAGAAGAAAACTAGAGTTCTTGAAAAACAAGGAAGAGATGGGGTGTTAGATAGCCACGATTTTTGAAGTGGGTGTTAAGGAAAAGCTCCAAGTTTATCCTTCTTTTGACATATACTTATGCACCCTTAATTTTGACTGAAAGCATCCTTGATTGAAAATATTTTTACTCTCATAAAGAGGGGCGCTGAAAAGAACTGGTTCACAGGCCTAGCCAAAATGTTAACAGTCTGTTTTGAGTTTAAGAACAAGTAGCTAGCGAGTTACTTGCGGTTAGTAAGTGAACTTAAGTGCAATTGTTCATATATATTATGCTCATGTTTAAGGTTGCAGAATTTGAGACAACGGAATATGATACAACCTCGAACTTATGAATTTTTCCTCTTGATTCAATTTCTCGATATTACTTATTATAGCTTTGTCACTCGAGGGGGAGTAACAGCTAAGCTTGGGGAAGTTGATAGCTCCAAATTTCAACACTTTTTATCATTGTTTTTCCTTTTCTTTATTGCCGTATTTCACTGAATTTTATCCTTTTCACTAATGTTAACATCGCAACTAGCAAAACCTTGGTTTCTTGTGATGATTTTCAGGCAATGAACATTTTTGGAAGATCTAATAGAATTTATGGGCTAATAATAGCTAAAGAAACAAATCCCCAATTGGAGCCCCTTTCATTAGAGGCATTCTGAGCGCATAATGACCACTAGTTCGATCGGGACGCGCATGTACCATCCACCCGTACGACCCGTTGATATCTCTGTTATATCAATACAAACAAATTTCATGAAGGGGAGATGACGAAAAACACAACACAACCACCGCAAACACATCCAGAAGAGGGGAGATTAGATCTAGAGAAGGAGAAGAACACTGTCTCATTATTCGATGATCCCTAGCCTCTAAACCATTCACTCCACCATCATCCACATTTGTACTTAGAGAGAGATATTGGCACTTGTAAGATTATGGTTTCATGCTCTAATCTACCTCGGTTTATATTTAGTTTGATCTGCAAACGGTATTGTGGCTTGCTACGACAACTTTGAGATGATTTCTATTTGCAATACAATTATGCCTTTGATCTATCTTCCTCTCATGTCTAAGTACATCCCCATAGGCGTGGGAGATGTAGAGGATAGGTAAGATGTGTTGTGTCTCCTTTGTTTCCATCCATTTGTGATTGTTGTAGTGATTATTAAATTGTGAGAATGAATATATATGTTTGCCTAATGCTTGTTATCTAATTTAAGGGCCCGGGTAACATGATCCAGAGACCTCATAGGTATGAACTTGTATGCTAGCGAATCAGAGACCCCCGAGTGACACAGCCGATATCAATGAGGATCTAGTACTACTCGATGATAACCTAGAACCATCAAGATTAAAGCCTTGATCTGTTCGGAAGTCCTTAATTAATGTGTTGACCATTACTATGGTAACATGCGGATGGATCACTGGGAGAATTGGCCATTGATACATTGCAAATGTATCTATAATTTTTGATGCTCCATGCTTGGTTTTATCCACTTTCTTGTGTTTTGTCCACACTTTGGAGTACTTTTCATATGATTTCTTGGACTAACCTATTAACAAGAGCCACAGTGCCAGCTGCCTGTTTTCTGCTGTTTTTGGTTCTAGGAAAGTCAGAAAATGAATATTCTCGGAATTGGACGGGATAAAAGCCAAAGTGCCTATTTTTCCAGAAGACTCACGGAGCCAGAATACGAGACGGATGAGGGCCAGGGCCTGGCCACACCACCCCCAGGCGTGGGCTGGGCCTGGCCGCGCCAGGGCATGGTGTGGTGGCCCCAGGCACCCCCTCGGTCTCCCTCTTCGCCTATAAGAAGCCTTCTGACCTAAAAACTTTGGGGGGTTCAACATTTTTCCAGAAGGAGTTCCGCTCCGCCGCCACCACCAGATTCCACGAAACAGCACTAGAAACTCCGTTCTGGCACCCTGCCGGGACGGGGAATTGGAGGAGATCATCGCCATCATCATCACCATCGCTTCTCCATCGACCATCCATGTTTCCCCCATCTATGAGTGAGTAATCCCCTGCTGTAGGCTATGGGTATGGTAGGGATTGGATGAGATCGTTCATGTAATAGCATCAGATTGTTAGGGCATGGTGCCTAGTATCTTTTATTAGTGCTTTATGACTTTGTTGTGCTTAATGCTTGTCACTAGGGCCCGAGTGCCATGATTTCAGATCTGAACTTATTATTGATTCATTATGATAGTATTGTTCTTGGTCTTATCTACAAGTTGTATACACATGTTGTTGTCCGGAACCTATGGCCCCGAAGTAACAGAAATCGGGATAACCGAAAGGGAAAGGCTTTGATGTGAGGATCACATGTGTTCACGGAGTGTTAATGCTTTACTCTGGTGCTCTATTAAAAGGAGCACCTTAATTGCCAGTAGTTCCCTAAAGGCCCCGCTGCAAACGGGCTGGCAGGACAAAAGATGTTGTGCAAGTTCTCATTGCGAGCACGTATGACTATATATGGAACACATGCCTAGGATTATCTAGTACTTAGGTGCTTTATCTTATTTATCTGTAATTGCCCTATGCTCTGATTGCTATGTGAATTGTCTTGTCCATGCAACGCCCGTCCATCCATCCCTATGCCTACCGCACTCGAATCCCATTGTTTACTGCTTTTGTTACTACTGTCTTTGCTTTACTACTGTTGTTACTTTACTATTCCTACTACAAAATTGTTGCTACTGATAAACTGTTGTGAGCAAGATTGTTTCCAGGTGCAGCTGAATTGACAACTCAGTTGTTAAGGCTGATAAATATTCTTTGGCTTCCCTTGTGTCGAATCAATAAATTGGGTTTCACTTCCCTCGAAAATACTGCGATACACCCCCTATACTTGTGGGTCATCAGCCATGAGGACTTCCAGTCGATATATGGGTGTGTTGCCTACTCACTTACAAATAAGAAATATCACAATGACTTATTCCATTTTATTCATCTGGCACCTTCACTATTATCATGAACCGTTTCTCTTCGCGCCTAACTTCTCATCTGCAGGAACCTCGAACACTTTTCTCACCTTTACTTTTATGTTATTTAATTCTCGCTTTTTCCTTTATGCAAGTTTCCTCTATTACTCACTCACCCCTTTCCACCTTCAACAATTGCAGTCAATTCACTCAAGACATGTGACACCTTGAGTGCGACAGAAATGCCACACAAAGACACTTACCTAGGCTCCTTATTAGGATCGATATAAAAACTGCAATTAATACTTCTACAAAAACATTCTCTGATGAACCTATGCACTTACAGGCCATCAAAGATCACGGCAATAGTATTGATACGTCGTAAACGTATCTATAATTTTTGATGCTCCACGCTTGTTTTATATCAACTTTCTTATGTTTTGTTCACACTTTGAGGTATTTTTATACATGTTCTCGAACTAACCTATTAACAAGATGCCACAGTGCCAGTTGCCTGTTTTTTGTTGTTGTTGTTGTTGTTGGTTTAAGAAAAGCTAGTAAGGAAATATTCTTGAAATTGGACGGGACAAAAGACAAAGTCAATATTTTACCCGAAGCAACACGGAGACTGAAGGGGAGACAAAGTGGCGCACCAGGGCGGCCACACCTGGTGGCCGCGCGGCCAGGGGCGCACCACCAGGTGGTGTGGGCCCCCTGGAGCTCCACCGACCGTGCCCCTTCGCCTACAAAAGTACCTCAGGACGAAAACCCTAGGTACCCGATCAAAAATCCATGAAAGAGTCTTTAGCCACCGCCATCTCCATCCCAAGATCGGGGGATCCAAAGCTCTTCTCGACACCCTGTCGGAGGGGAGAGATCATCCTGGAGGCCTTCTTCATCACCAAGCAAGCCTCCGAAGTGATGCATGAGTAGTTCACCCTTGGACTATGGGTCCATACAATAGCTAGATGGTTGGTTCTCCTCCTTTGTGATATCATGTCTAGATCTTGTGAGCTCCGTTCATGATCAAGATCATCTATTTGTAATCCTATATGTTGTGTTTGCGGGGATCCGATGGATATTGAGATACTATGTCAGATTGATTATTGATTCTATCATGTCTATGTTATTTGTGATCTTGCATGCTCTCTGTTGTTAGTAACTATCTTGGCCAAGTAGATGCTTGCAACTCCAAGAGGGAGTATTTATGCTCCATAGTGGGTTCATGCCTCTAGTAATCTGGGGAAGTGAAGGAAATCTCTAAGGTTGTATATGTGTTGTTGCTACTAGGGAGAAAACAAAAATCCTTTGTCCATGGGGCAATCGTATTGTTTACTTTACACACTTTGCTTAATGAAATTATCTGTTGCTTACATCTTAATACTGGAAGGGGTTCGGACGATAACCTGAAGGTGGATTATTAGTCATAGATGCAGTTGGATTACGGTCTATGTATTATGTTGTAATGCCAAATCAAATCTCGTAGGAGTCAAGATGTCTAGTATATGCATTGTTATGCTTTCTCAATCTGTCAATTGCCCTGTTGTAATTTGTTCACCCAACATGCTATTTATCTTAAGGAGAAACACCTCTAGTGAACTGTGGACCCCAGTCCATTCCTTTACCATTGATATACCATCTATTGTTTACTGTTTACTGTTTACTTTCTGCAAGCAATTACTATCTTCCACACTATACGTTGAATCCTTTGTTTTCAGCAAAACCAGTGAGATTGACAACCTCACTGTAAGTTGGGGCAAAGTTTTGTGGTTGTGTTGTGCAGGATTCCAAGTTGCTAGCAACACCTTGGAGTTGTTTCCTTACTCCCACTGATTCGATAACCATGGTTTCATAAACTGAGGGAAAACTTGCTACTGTGCTCATCATACCTTCCTCTTGGGGTTCCCAACAAGCTCTACATATTTTGAGCCATCAAGCACTTTTCCTGGCGCCGTTGCTGGGGAGTTAAGGACAGCTTCAATCTCTTCCTCCTTGTCAATCACTTTTCAGGGAGAAAGAAGATTCTTGCAACTAGAGTCTCTCACAACCAATCTCTTTACTTTGTTTTTGTTTTTCTTAGTTTATTTGCCTTGTTTTGCTTGTTTCTTTTTATCAAAAACACACAAAAATTAGTTGTATTAGTTTGCTTCTCTTTTATCAAAAACACACAAAATTAGTTCTTAGAAAATAGAAAAAAATTCTACTTAAAGTTGCTTTTATGTCTAGCATTGCTCCAATCACTATGTCACCTAAGGAAATGATTTTTACTTTTAAACAAGGAATTGAAGAGAGTTTCAAAGAAGCTTGGTCTATAATTTCTGAGTTACATGAAAAATCTGAACCTAAAATGACTCAAGGCTTGTTTCTTAGCAGTTTCTACTTTAGTCTTGGTCTTTGTTATAGATATGCTTTGGATGCGGTAGTAGGAGGAGATTTCCTCCAGTGCAATGAGGGTGAAGCTTTTAATGCCATAAAAAATTTGGTTGCAACATATGACTTGCCTAGCAAATCTGATTCCTCCTTTACAAACATTATTGCTAGATTAAACACTCTTGAGACCAACACAGCTAGTTTAAAAGAATGTTATAACATGCTTAGAGAGCATCATGAATACGTTCCAATAAATTCTGAATCTTCAAAATGGCTTCATGCAGTAAAAGTTGTTATAAATGATGAAACTTTTTATGCTCATTGTGATATCATGTCTGGATTCTTTCTTATTCCTAAAGATATCTATGAATCTTTGAATCTTTGGGGACTTTTGAGGGAGGAGAAGAAATATCTCTTACCAATAATGACACAATATTACCCATTGGAATAGCTGAAGGAGTGTTTACAAAGATCTTAGGGAAAGTGGTGTCTACTGATTATCTTGTTGTTGAATGTGTAGGAAAAGGACAAATTACACTTGGAAGATCCCTACTGAAATTCCTTGGAGCAATAATAGATGTGGGAAAAGGCATCATGCATTTTGCTTCTCCACCAAACAATCACATGTTCCCTAAAGATAAGAATAAAGGAAAGAAAGGTAGGGCAAGAAATTTGATCTTAATGCTTGTTCATTCGAAAACACTTGAATCTTGCTTCCTATCTCTATCTAATGAAAGGCGTTAAAGAAAAGCACTATTGGGAGATAACCCAAATTATTTTTATTTTCAGTAAGTTTTTCTTTTGTTGAGTCTTGGAAGTTATTGCTTCAGTAACAACCTCTCCTTATCCTTTTTCTGTTTGGTTTTGTGCCAAGAATAACCTCTAATGAGAGAGAAGTAAGACTTGGGAAAGTTGTTGTCCCGAAACAGATTTTTGTGATTCACTATAAAAAATCGTGAAAATTCCTTGTATGTCAGATTGTGTTGTAATTGTTTGTTCTTATGCCCCAGGTTATTATCTAACTTCCGTTAGTTTATCACTTTTTGATTTGAGCAACAAAAGGTCTTCGAAAAAATTGGTTTTTACCTGCTGGTTTGTTTTGACAGATTTCTGCCATTATTTGCATTTGCCTCTTAATATCTGTCTCTTTGAGTTCTCTTTGATCACTTGAGCTTTAGAAGGAATTGCTACAGTAGCTTGTGTTTTAATGGAAGTTTTACTTGTGTTGAAACTAAACCCAAAGACTTATTATCTTGAATACACTAATGTTGCTAATGAAGATTGTGTGAAGTTTTGTATGAAGGAAATTTTCAAGTGTAGGGAAGAATAATGTGATGAGATGAAGTATGGTGTAACACCCCCAAAAACCCTAATCGAGCTTATCAAGTTCTAATCACCCCAATTTAGGGTTACCAAAAAACTTTTCTTATTAAATTGAATATGAATGCATGTCTGCTTTGCATTAGTGTAGAATTGATTTAAATTGTCATGCTTGATTGATACAAATGATGAGAAATGGTTTAAAGGTGAATGCTACATCATCTAGGACAATTACAAACAAAATCCAAAGAAAAAGAAATCAAATATAAATAAATGAAGCAAATGGTCATTTTGACAAAAGTTAACCACTAGGCCACTTTGAGTGTTCCTAGAAGAGAAATTTTAACAGAAACAATTCCACTTCTCTTCACCCCTTGCTAGACCAAGTAAAAGTGTGTCAACGCCCACTTTACAAACTCACCAAAACATTTTCCAAATCAATTTAAAGAACAGCTGAAAATTGAATCAAGCGTATGTGCTAAGATCACACTTTTCAAAAACCCTTCAAACCAATTCCACTTGACCTCTCCAAGCAAACATAGACTCTCAAGCTTAATATCAAATAACCCACAAAGTTTCATTCAAAATTTCCAAAGTAAATTTCTTTCGGCCATTACAACAAACACCTGGCCTGCACTAAACTAACTACTGCCTAACTTCATTGTTTTGCATAGTGATCCTCGACCATTTGGTCCCCTCTTAACCCCCTTGTCTCCCCTGAGTCTAACCAAGCACTATTCAAGCCCCCCTTAGCCATGTGCACAGTGGAGCGCCACCCATTTGTGGTCGTCGCCGGCCGACAGTGGACAATGCTCCAGGAGCCTCGCCGCCCTCACCCACGATGCGCACCAGACATGCCTTGGTCCATCGCCACCCCTGTCCAAGCCATGACCCCTGCTAAGCCCTGGACCACCCTAGCACCACCGTGCCCTATGTCTCTGCACCGTGCCCAGAGCGCGCTAGCTCGCCGCGCTCGACCAGCTCACACAGACCGTGCCTCGCCCTCTCCGTGCACGCTCACGCTCTCCTTGATCACCCCAACCCCGCAGACACCCCTGTTCGCCGCCGTGCGACCCGTAGCTGCTGCATGCCGTCGCAAACACCTCTGCATCCGCATGGAGCACCACACTCTCCCGACCAAACCACACCGCCCCACGCCTCGCCTTTAATCTAGCAATGATCACTAGGGAACACAGCACCATCCCCTAGCCTCAGCCACGCCGATAGCAGCATGTTGTGTCGTCACCGACGAGCTCGCGCACGTAACGTTCGGTCCCCTTGCCACAGTATATGTAGAGGCCTACCCTACCTCATTTCTCCATACCCAACACTCACCACTCCTCACTGATCCTCCCCCACTTCTTCCCGGAGCACGGCGAGCTCTCCCTCGCCAGAATTTGGCCGGTGCCCGCCGCTGCTGGAGGAGAAGGGCGTCGTCGATTTCGACCACCCCAAGACCTGCCGTGACCGCGCCTCGAACAGTCATCATCTACCACGTCGCCGCTGACCCTAACTGGAGCCTAGGTGAGCCTAGCCAGACCCCCACCACCGTGTTAGGTTAATTCCTCGCTGGAGTTCATCGTTGATGACGACTCCCAGCCATTAGATTAGAATTAGATCGCACGGTCTAGATTCGCCGATACCGTTTCATTTAGATATAGTCGCTAACAAGTGGGTCCGTGTTGTCAGCAGCCCGATGCGCTGTGCAGTGCAGTTGGGCCGGCCCGTTTAGCTTCCCGCTCAGGCCTGGAAATTCAAATAATGATTTTCCTTTTTAGTTTAAACTAGTTTCTGTCCACAAATTCAAAAATCAATTCAAAGAGTTTCACTGAACCAAATTGCATGATTCAAATTTTGCTAGAAAGGTAATTAAATTATCTATCCAAGCCCGTTGGATTTAAATCATTTGGATCTAGAGATAATCTATATCAAATATAACAAGACAGAGACTTTTGCAACTTCAAACATTTTTCAAAAATCAACCATAAATGCTTTTGGGTTGATTCCAACTCTCAAAAATCACATTTGATATGATCTATCTGAATATGTTAAAATATTTAGGATTGTATGAAGTGACTTTGGACTACTACCAAAAGGATGCTATTTAGGCATTTCTAGTCACTTTAAATCTATTAAATGATAATCTTAAACTTTATAAATATGATCAACACTTTAAATCACATTCCCATCTATTAGAATATGTGGTGATGACATGTGTCAACATGATCCCATATTTTAATTGGAGAATATTAAATCTTAATTAATTTCAATGAGTAGAAATTACTTTTCTAAAATAAAATAAACAAGACTAGGTCTCTATTTCATGTGATGATTTTGATGATGCTAGATCATCAAGTGTGAGCCTTAGTGTGTTAAATAGCAGTAGTTAAGTATTGTTTGGTGATTGTGTACCCCGTATTCTTTTATAGACGATAGTACCGACCAAGGATACGAGGAGGAGGAGTTCTACCAAGAAGACGAAGAAGAAAACTTCAATCACTACACCAATCAAGGCAAGCTATTACTTACAAGCCATCACTAGTAAGCAAGTTATTACTTGCAAGCCATCACTACTAAGCAAGCTATTACTTGGAATCCATCACTACTAAGCAAGCTAGACCCTTGCAAGTCTCATACCTATGCAAGTCATCATTTGCAAGTTTTAACCTAAGCAAGATGCATTAGGCATGCTTTGGTTATACCACTTTGATTATACCAATCCCAAGTTTTACTCGCAAGCTTTATTCTTTTACTTTACCAAAGTCCTTTACTTTTAGTATAGATAGCATAAAGAGTATAAAACTAGGCCTATATAGTTATACTTAGATGTCATTCTATGGCATGAGATTGGAGATTAGCACCCCTCATTAGTGAACACTCTTAACTATAGTGGCTAGTGCTAAGTATAAAAGTTGATCACTTTAGATGGGAATACTTGGTAAAAAGGATTATGAAAACCTTGGAATGATGATTCATTCTATTGAAATGTTTTGGCATGTGTTGAGAAACACAATGGTTTGATGACGAAAATGTTGAGGCATGAGCCTTAGCCCCTTTAGAAAAACCGATGGTTGGGTTCGGATGCGATACCATTCTAATTTTACCGTACAACCACAATACATGAATTGGGTAGGGCTTAGCCGGAAGTTTATATGCCTTAGTATGGGTTCCCTCGTGGAAGAGGTTTGAGCTGAGGCTACCTCTTGATGATGTCCACCTATGTAGTGCCCAGGATGGCAGATGGCCATGGCTGGGAGGCCAAGCTCATAGGGGAGGTGCCTATACTAGAGTGTGTAATTGAAAGGTTATGATTGATTATCCGCATACTAAGTATGATTATTCAAGGTTATCCCTGACGGATGTATCAAATTTTGTGGTGAAAGTGTACCACCTTGATACATTGCAAATGTATCTATAATTTTTGATGTTCCATGCTTGGTTTTATCCACTTTCTTGTGTTTTGTTCCAACTTTGGAGTACTTTTCATATGATTTCTTGGACTAACCTATTAACAAGAGCCATAGTGCCAGCTGCCTATTTTCTACTGTTTTTGGTTCCAGGAAAGTCAGAAAATGAATATTCCCGGAATTGGACGGGACAAAAGCCAAAGTGCCTATTTTTCCGGAAGTCATCAGATGCCAGAGTACAAGACGGAGAGGGGCCAGGGGCCACCACACCACCTGGCCGCGCGGCCCAGCCTGGCCCGCGCCAGGGGGTGGTGAGTCCAGCCCAGGCACCCCCTCGGTCTCGCCTTCCGCCTATAAGATGCCCTCGGGACGAAAACCCTAAGTACCCGATCAAAAATCCACGAAAGAGTCTATAGCCGCCGTCATCTCCATCCCTAGATCGGGAGGGATCTGAAGCTCTTCCCGGCACCCTACCGGAGAGGGGAATTACCCTGGAGGCCTTCTTCATCACCATGCAAGCCTTCGGTGTGATGCGTGAGTAGTTCATCCTTGGACTACGGATCCATGTAGTAGCTAGATGGCTGGTTCTCCAATGGAAGAGACTAATGCCTTGCAGGAACCTATGGAAGAAGAAATTGCTAAAACTGGAAGCTCATTGGATGAAAAAGAGGAGGAAAGTGATGATCAAGAGGAGGAAGAATGGATCTACCCATCCCTACCTTCTAATGAGAGTAACTCTTTACCCCTTACATTATTTGATTGTCCCCCATGCTTACCAAAGGAGGATGAATGTCATGTTCCTGAGGATTCTTTTGAAAATGTTTATAATAAAGCTCTAGTGTTTGTAGATCATGAAAAGCATGCTTTATGTGATAGTTATATTGTTGAGTTTATTCATGAGGCTACTAAGAATTATTATGAGAGAGGAAAATATGGTTGTAGAAGTTTTCATGATAATGAAACACCTCTCTATTTGCTGAAAGTTTTGAAGTTGCTCTTGTTTTATCTACCCATTCTTGTTACTATGTGCTTCTTTGATTTATTTTCTTACAAGATTCCTATGCATAGAAAGTGGGTTAGACTTAAACGTGTTTTGAATTTGCTTCTTGATGCTCTCTTTTACTTCAATTCATATTTCTTATTTGAGCATCTTCTCAAACTATCATGCCTAACTTAAAGGCGTTAAAGAAAAGTACTTATTGGCAGATAACCAAAAAGTTTTAGATGAGTCTTGGAAGTTATTACCTTTGTAATAACTGCTCCTTATCCTTTTTATTTGCTTTTTGTGCCAAGAGTAACCTCTAATGAGAGAGAAGTAATGATTGGGAAAGTTGTTGTCCCGAAACAGATTTATGTGCTTCACCGTAAATATTCGTGTAAAATCTCTGAACGTCTTTTTGAGGCGTGAATTTTTGTGCTTCTTCCCCAGGTTGTTATCTAACTTTAGTTAGTTCAACACTTTTTGATTTGAGCAACAGAAGATCTTCGAAAAAATTCGTCTTTACCTGCTGGTCTGTTTTGACAGATTTCTGCCATTTTCTGCATTTGCTTCTTGTGGGTTCCTTTTTGAGTTCTTTTGGGGAATTGAGATTTTTGAGGGAAGTACCACAGTATCTAGTGTTCTAATGGAAGTTTATTTGGTGTTGCAACTGAACCTTAAGACCTTTTATCTTGAGTACACTAATGTTGCTAATAAAGATTGTGTGAAGTTTTGTATGAAGGAAAAATTTCAAGTGTATGGAAGTAATGAGTAATGAGATGAAGGATGGACTAAAGCTCAAGATTGGGGATTCCACGCGTCACACCCCAAGAAATATCCAAGAAGTACAAGCGTCAAAGCTTGGGGATGCCCAAGGCATCCCCTTCTTCATCAATAAAAATCTCAGGTTTCTTCCAAACACTTCATTTTTATTGTTTCATGCACAGTTGTGTTGTTCTTGGAGCGTCTTCTTTTTCGTTTCTATTTTTGTTTTTAGTTTGCTTGGTTTGCTTAGTTTTTTGAATAAATTGGTTGGACCCCCTCTTTCATACGTTGGTTTACAAATAGTTTGGTTTGGTTTGGAAAAGAGTAGGAACATTCATGCTTATGTGGTAAAAAGAGCTCGTTTTTTACTGTGGCCTATGCTTTGTCATGCCATGCTTGATATTGTTTTGGCTTTATGATTAGTATTCTTTGCTGTAGCATGACTTGTTATAAACAATTGATATTTCTTAATGTGCCTTGGATGAATCATGCGTTGTTTTAGCATATTAAAGCATAGTATAGTGGTATTCTCCATTGATGCTTTATTTGGGTTGACTTGGCGCATGCTCACACCATGTTATGACTATCTCAAGTCACCATAGCCTTTATGATCCTTTAGTTTTCAACTTGTAGTATCACTTTATGCTTTGATCAATGATGTTTTGTCGCTCTGCATGATTATGGCCATTATTGCTCTCTTAGTTTGTCGCTCTGCTGGCCTCCACAACCAAGTATGAGTTGCACTCATGCATCCAACTCCCTAAACCAAGTTATTCCAAAGAATCCACCATACCTACCTACTAGCTTATGCTATTCCAAGTATATTCATGCTTTTGTTTACCTTCCAAATTAAACTTGTTATGAGAAAACTAGTGATTAAAGCTCTCACGAACTTGATGGCACACTTGACTTTTTGCATCTAATAAACTTGAACCATTGGGTCCTTCTTTGTTGCGTATATTCTTGCGCTTTATAAGTTGAAATTAGCAGAACCATGTTTCATGGGGAACGCTTTCAACATTGCACTTGTACTTTGTACCCTGTTGATATCATGTTCTTTTTCTTACGGATCGTGGCGGTGTGAAATAAAAGTGGAACTTGTAAGATCATGGAGTTTGTATGTGTGTTAGAGAAATGCCTGGGCCGCTAGCCTAAGCCATGCCTAATCGTGGTGGAAACTTGCAGCATCACCATAATTGGCACTCTATGAAGCATCCTCAATAAAAACCTATGCAAATAGCAAAAAAAAAGATTGCTGAGATGCTCATTGTCTGGTTGCCTTGTCATTTTGATTATGGGAAAGCTCCTGTATCATGTGCAAGGGGTACCCCGTTGGCGGTTCTTAAGATACACATGTACTTACAATGACAAGAGCTTACTCGTGACTGAAGTTGAGTAGCATTAGGATCAGTCTTCGTAAGTAAGGGGCATGAGATTTCGGTTTATAACTTGTCAAGCATATCCTCTTAGTTGTGTCACTTTAACCTTAATCACCTTAAAGATGCTTATGATAGGGGCAATGAGAGCTGAAAGCTATAAGTACCATAATTTTTGGAAGCCCTTTATGAGACTTGAATCCCTACTTCCTTTTACAAAGGCTTTTCTTCCACCATTACATTGAGTCTCCACCTTCTATCTTTATGCACCTGCTTTGAGAGCATAGTGGTCATTCTTAGTTCTATGTGCATTGTCCCAAGACTAGTTGATTGATGCATAACTTGTTATTGCTTGTTTTAAACTATTGTATCTAGTCACTCTTATGAACTTTGAAGGTGTCCTATGCATTTATATTTGCTACTCTATGAGGGACAAGCTGAATACTATTATGCTATGTTTTCTTTATGTGAAACAAACAAACGTCTTGCAAAGCATTGTTATTCATGAATCTTTTGTTTGTGCCTTTTCATGTTGCATCATAGTTTCTTTGCTTATTGCTAGAACTTTGTTTTTCATGTTATGATTGAAGTACTATGATCCCAGCTTTGAATGTTTTACAAATACTTTGATCAAGTCTTTGATGGTGCATGTCACCTCAAAAATTATTCTTTCTTTTTATCACTTACCTACTCGAGGACGAGCAGGAGTTAAGCTTGGGGATGTTGATACATTGCAAATGTATCTATAATTTTTGATGTTCCATGCTTGGTTTTATCCACTTTCTTGTGTTTTGTTCCAACTTTGGAGTACTTTTCATATGATTTCTTGGACTAACCTATTAACAAGAGCCATAGTGTCAGCTGCCTGTTTTCTGCTGTTTTTGGTTCCAGGAAAGTCAGAAAATGAATATTCTCAGAATTGGATGGGACAAAAGCCAAAGTGCCTATTTTTCCGGAAGTCATCAGATGCCAGAATACGAGACGGGGAGGGGCCAGGGGCCACCAAACCACTTGGCCGTGCGGCCCAGCCTGGCCCACGCTAGGGGGTGGTGAGGCCAGCCCAGGCACCCCTCTCGGTCTCCCCTTCTGCCTATAAGATGCCCTCAGGACGAAAACCCTAAGTACCCGATCAAAAATCAAAAATCGGGAGGGATCTGAAGCTCTTCCTGGCACCCTGCCGGAGAGGGGAATTCACCCTAGAGGCCTTCTTCATCACCATGCAAGCCTCCGGTGTGATGCGTGAGTAGTTCATCCTTGGACTACGGATCCATGTAGTAGCTAGATGGCTGGTTCTCCTCCTTTGTGCTTTCATGTCTAGATCTTGTGAACTCCGTTCATGATCAAGATCATCTATTTGTAATTCTGCATGCTGTGTTTGTGGGGATCCGATGGATATTGAGATTCTATTTCAGATTGATTATTGATTATATCATGTCTTTTTTATTTGTGATCTTGCATGCTTTCCATTGTTAGTAGCTATCTTGGCCAAGTAGATGCTAGCAACTCCAAGAGTTAGTATTTATGCTCGATAGTGGGTTCATGCCTCTGGTAATCTGGGGAAGTGACAGAAATCTCTAAGGTACTAGATGTGTTGTTGCTACTAGGGAGAAAACATCAATCCTTTGTTCATAGAACAATCGTATTGTTTACTTTACACGCAGTTCGTAAAGCAATAATCCGTTGCTTGCAACTTAATACTAGAGGGGGTTCGGATGATAACCTGAAGGTGGAGTATTAGTCATAGATGCAGTTGGATGGCGGTCTATCTATAATGTTGTAATGCCCAATCGAATCTCAAAGGAGTCAAGATGATTAGTATATGCATGTATTGCTTTCTCGATGTTTGTCAATTCCCCGCTGTAATTTGTTCACCCAGCATGTTATCTATCTTAAGGAGAGCCACCTCTAGTGAACTATGGATCCCGGTCCTTTTCTTTACAATCTATAAACTGTTACTACTTTGTGTTTACTTTCTTCAAACTTTTACTTCTTTCCATTCGATATGTTTAATCCTTTGTTTTCTGCAAAACACGGTGCGATTGACAACCTCATCGCAAGTTAGGGACAAAGTTTTGTGGTTGTGTTGTGCAGGTCTCCACGTTGCTACTAGCACCGGTCGCGCGCCCTGCCAAAGCTCAGATAGTAACACCTTTGGGGTGTTTCCTTGCTCCTACTAGTTCGATTAAACCTTGGTTTCATAACTGAGGGAAACTTGTTGTTGTGCTCATCATACCTTCCTCTTGGGGTTCCCAACGAGCTCTACATCATCATCGCTCTAGCATTTTCCTGGGCGCCATTACAGAGCCATCACACCTTTGCAGAGTGTCAAACTATTCGAATAGCCGCGTCCGCGGTCGTGGACAGTTGGAGTGTCCATACTGTTCCATCGTCAGATGTTTTCAAAATGACTTGTGGAATGAATTGTGACTTTGACTTGACCACAACAGGGTTGTGGATATGAAAACTAGGTTCCCACTTAAGTGATTTAGAACAATAACTTAGTTTTCTTTACTTTAAACTCAGTTTAAGATAAATCTGGCTTTTTGCAAATAAACCTAGAGCTTAAGATTCCTACTAGAACTACCTTACTTGTTAGTGATAGTTTGCGAGTACTTAAAGAGTAGTCATGGCTTTGTCCCTAGCTATTCCCATGGCCAGACTATGAGGAGGACTACCAGGATGATGGACAACAGGATGTCTACGACAACTAGGATCATCTCCCATCGTCAGCATTGCCTGTGACCCTGAAGATGGAGCCCACTACTATGCTTTATTATTCCACTGCTTGATTGTATTAAGACTGGATCATGAGATCCTTTATTTGTGTAAAACCTTATTATGGTTTGTAATGGATGATGTACAATGATATCCAATCTGTTATGTCTTGCAAAAATGGTAATCCTGGGATTGCGAGGTATGGCATAACAGGCATCTGGGATTAAAAATCCGGGTGTTGACAAGTTGGTATCAGAGCCATCCTGACCATAGGAGACCCTAGTTAGAATGGACGTTCGAACAAAAACTTAGTTTCAAAACAAAAGAAGTGAGTATTTATGAAAACATATTCCCACTCTTATCCTTGATTCTTTCAAAAAAATCATGTTCCTCAAAAATTCTTACATTCCTACATAAAATTTGACACACTTGATCACCTCACTAACTTACTCATCCTAAATTCTTATAGATGGAAGTTCAGTATTGCAAGTTTTACCAGTTGGGCAACGGAGGCCAACTGATCTTTGAGAGGGATCTAGATGCACTGTCTGAGTATCTTGAGCACCCGCATCCAGAATTCTTTGGAGCCCAACTCAACGATCACAAAGGAGGAGATCTATAATGGCTGATAGTTGCAGACCTCCGAGACAAGATGGAAGCACCCACTTCTGAGAAGATCCAATTCACCCTGTGGGGGAACAGCTGGCTAGATGGATTAGCCAGGGCTATGCATGAATCTCTTGCCCGTCTATGTGGGCAAAACATCAACTTGATCCAGGGAACTCGCTTTGCTCACTTCGCAAGGCATGATTCTATGGGAATGCCATTGGAAATGCCAAGTCACCCAGAGTTGGAGAACCAGGTGGACAATCTTGACTTCATGTTGTATGATAGGTAGAAGGAATTGGACAATGCTCGATCCTACGCTAACCACAACCTTGACATTGCCGTCAAGAAGGACCAAACTATTGCCATGCTCGTCAAGGATCACCAATCACTTCATCGTCAACGCGAGAAGAAGGATCACACCATTGATCATCTTCGCAAGAAGGTGGCCGCTCTCGAGAAGACCATCCGTGAACAGGAAATCTAGCTTGAAGCAAAGGAAGAGGAGGAAGGTGAAGATATCTAGGGAGATCTTTACTCTTACCTCAGTGATGACAACGACTACCTGGAGGATGATGCCATGGACTTCTACACTAATGATGATGATTCCGACTTCATCGATGATGACTAGATGCACTTCATCACTACCGTAGGAATGAGTTGTACCGGTCCCATTGTATCTTAGTTTCACATAATGGTTCTTAGAACCATTTGTTTTCTATTTGTGTGTGGTGTGTGTTTGTATGGTGTGCTTTTAATGAATGAATGAATGGATGAGAGGAAGTTGTTAGTTTGCAAAACCTGAGTCAAACTCAAAGTTAAAACTTTTTGAAACAAAACCATGAACCTTAGAAATTTCCCTCTTATCTCATTATCTATCTCAATCTTCAGATGACTCGTGGAAACCCCGGAGGAAGCAGCTCATCTCAGGACCCGATGCTGCAGATTCTGCAAATGCTAGTTTCCGACCGTGAAGCTAGTAGAGCCGAACATCAAGCCAACCTAGCCACTCTTCAACAGATAGCTCAGATGGCCCACAATAATCAAGGCCATGGAAACCAAGATCACCATGGATCCAAGCTTAAAAACTTTCAGAATACCAATCCCCCTATCTTTAGTAAGTCTGAAGACCCTTTAGATGCTGATGACTAGCTACAAACTATGGAGAACAATCTAGAAGTAGCAGGAGTTGAAGCCAATGAGAAAGTACTATTTGCCACTCATTATCTAGCAGGAGATGCAAGAGCCTGGTGGAATAGCACCCGTACCATGAATGACGGTCAAATGATGACTTGGGAAGCATTCAAGATCAAGTTCAGCCGCACCCATGTGCCGCAAGGTTTAGTCACCAGAATGAGAGATGAGTTCAGAGAACTGAAGCAAGGAAGGATGACAGTAGTTGAGTACCTGATGTCGACGCACTTCTATTCTTGTAGACAGTTGTTGGGCCTCCAAGTGTAGAGTTTTGTAGAACAGCAGCAAGTTTTCCCTTAAGTGGATCACCCAAGGTTTATCGAACTCAGGGAGGAAGTGGTCAAAGGTATTCCCTCTCAAGCAATCCTGCAATCAAGATACAAGAAGTCTCTTGTGTCCCCAACACACCCAATACACTTGTCAGGTGTATAGGTCCACTAGTTTGGTGAAGAGATAGTGAAATACAAGTGGTGTCGATAATTATAAGTGGTAACGGTGATAGAAAATAGCTTGATGGCGTGGAAAATACTAAAGGAAAACTGAAATAAAGATGGAAGCAAGCAAACATGTAACAGATCTAGTAGCAAACGGTGTATCAATGCTTAGAAACAAGGCCTAGGGATCATACTTTCACTAGTGAACACTCTCATATAAATATCTTCTCTTTATGATACTACTCTTAACTGCTCTTCGGTTGGACACTCTAATCCATGGTAGGGCTATAACAACACACCTCAAAGTAAGCCTTTCCCATCTAGATAACCCCACACTGTCACCTTGAGTACTAGATGAGTCCAACAAACACCACAATTTCATAAAGACATCCAACTACAAATATAACTCATAAAAAGTATTTGTAATCTCTAGCCTAAGTGCCACCATGGTGTGCACGATGTCACTTTCACACACATGGGGAGAGCAGAGATCTAATAAAGCACTTGAGTAGCAAGGTAGATCTACTAGATTACAAAGCTCATGACCACAACAAGATCATGCATAGATAGAGAGATGAACACATAGCTACCGGTAGAACCCTTAGCCTCGAGGAAGAACTACTCCCTCATCATCATGGGAATCAGCAACGGTGATGGAGATGGTGGTGGAGATCGATGGAGATGGCTCCGAGGGCACTTCCCCATCCCGGCAGGGTGCCGGAACAGAGACTTTCTGTCCCCCGAATCTCCCCTTTGGTGGCGGTGGCGTAGCGGAACTTTTCGTGGATTTCTGATTGACTATTTAGGGTTTTGGTATCGGGAGGCTTCTTATAGGCGAAGAGGCAAGGTCGGTGGGCGGCCAAGGGACCCACACCACCTGGTGGCGCGGCCAGGGCTAGCCCGCGCCACCACATGGTGTGGCCGCCCTGGGGCCCCTCTCCGTCTCGTCTTCTGGCTCCATGAGTCTACCGGTAAAATATCAACTTTGGCTTTTGTTCCGTCCAATTTCAAGAATATTCATTTTCTGACTTTCTAGAACCAAAAATAGCAGAAAACAGGCAACTGGCACTGTGGCATCTTGTTAATAGGTTAGTCCAAGATATCATATGAAAAGTACTCCAAAGTGTGGACAAAACACAAGAAAGTAGATAAAACCAAGCATGGAACATCAAAAATTATAGATACATTTGCAATGTATCAACATCCCCAAGCTTAACTCCTGCTCGTCCTCGAGTAGGTAAGTGATAAAAAGAAAGAATAATTTTTGAGGTGACATGCACCATCAAAGACTTGATCAAAGTATTTGTAAAACATTCAAAGCTGGGATCATAGTACTTCAATCATAACATGAAAAACAAAGTTCTAGCAATAAGCAAAGAAACTATGATGCAACATGAAAAGGCACAAACAAAAGATTCATGAATAACAATGCTTTGCAAGACATTTGTTTGTTTCACATAAAGAAAACATAGCATAATAGTATTCAGCTTGTCCCTCATAGAGTAGCAAATATAAATGCATAGGACACCTTCAAAGTTCATAAGAGTGACTAGATACAATAGTTTAAAACAAGCAATAACAAGTTATGCATCAATCAACTAGTCTTGGGACAATGCACATAGAACTAAGAATGACCACTATGCTCTCAAAGCAGGTGCATAAAGATAGAAGGTGGAGACTCAATGTAATGGTGGAAGAAAAGCCTTTGTAAAAGGAAGTAGGGATTCAAGTCTCATAAAGGGCTTCCAAAAATTATGGTACTTATAGCTTTCAGCTCTCATTGCCCCTATCATAAGCATCTTTAAGGTGATTAAGGTTAAAGTGACACAACTAAGAGGATATGCTTGACAAGTTATAAACCGAAATCTCATGCCCCTTACTTATAGTTTAAAAGAGTGACTAGATACAAATAGTTTAAAACAAGCAATATCAAGGTATGCATCAATCAACAAGTCTTGGGACAATGCACATAGAACTAAGAATGGCCACTATGCTCTCAAAGTAGGTGCATAAAGGTAGAAGGTGGAGACTCAATATATAAGTGGAAGAAAGGCCTTCATAGAAGGAAGTAGGGATTCAAGTCTCATAATCAGCTTCCAAAAATTATGGTACTTATTAGCTTTCAGCTGTCATTGCCCCTATCATAAGCATCTTGAAGTGATTAAGGTTAAAGTGAACAAACTATGGTGTATATGCTTGACGAAGTATAAGTTAGAAATATCATGTCCCTTGAATACGAGGGTCGCTCCTCATGCTACTCAAGTTTAGTCATCGGTAAGTTCTTGTCATCGTAAGTACATGTGTATCATAGAGAACCGCCAACGGGGTACCCCTTGCCCGATGATACGGAAGAATCCCCATATCAAAATGACAAGGCAAGCAGACAATGAGCATCTCAGCAATCTTCTTATTTACCATGGGAATATGGTGCCTTTTTCTCTCTTTCCTATTTTCATAATTCCTTTTTTTTCTTTTTTTCTTTTTTTTTCTCAATATAGGACTTTTTTTATAAGAAGAATGCTTCATAGACAGCTCATTATGGTTACACTGTAAGTTTCCACCATGTCAGCATGGATTAGACCAGTGGCCCAGGCTTTTCTCTAACACATATACATAATTCCATGGACTTACAAGCTCCCCTTTCATTTCACACCGACGACATCCATAGACAAAAAGAGCATGATATCAACTAGGTACAAAGTACCAGTGCAATGTTGAAAGCGTTCCCCATGACAGCATGGTTCTGCTAATTCCCAACAAATAAGTGCAAGCATATACAACACAGACGACACAATGGTTCAAGTTTATTAAGGGCAAGAAAAGTAAAGTGTGCCATCAAGTTCGTGAGAGCTTTAATCACTAGTTTTCTCATAACAAGTTTAATTTGGAAGGTAAACAAAAACATGAATATACTTGGAATAGCGTATGCTAGTAGGTAGGTGTGGTGGACTCTTTGGAATAACTTGGTTTAAGAAGTTGGATGCATGAGTGGAACTCATACTTGGTTATGGAGGCTAGCAAAAGACTGGGAGCGACAAACTAAGAGAGCAATAATGGCCATAATCATGCAGAGCGACAAAACATCATTGATCAAAGCATAAAGTGATACTACAAGTTGAAAACTAAAGGATCATAAAGGCTATGGTGACTTGGGATAGTCATAACGTGGTGTGAGCATGTGCCAAGTCAACCCAAATAAAGCATCAAAGGAGAATACCACTATACTATGCTTTAATATGCTAAAACAACGCATGATTCATCCAAGGCACATTAAGAAATCTCAATTGTTTATAACAAGTCATGCTACAGCAAATAATACTAAGCATAAATCCAAAACAATATCAAGCATGGCATGACAAAGCATAGGCCACAGTCAAAAACAAGCTCTCTTTACCACTTAAGCATGAACTTTCCTACTCTTTTCCAATCCAAACCAAACTATTTGAAAACCAATGTATGAAAGAGGGGGTGCAACCAATTTATTCAAGCAAACTAAGAAAACCAAGCAAACGAAAACCAAAAACAAAAACAAAGACGCTCCAAGAACAACACAACAATGCATGAAACAATAAAAATGAAGTGTTTGGAAGAAACCTGAGATTTTTATTGATGAAGAAGGGGATGCCTTGGGCATCCCCAAGCTTTGACGCTTGTACTTCTTGGATATTTCTTGGGGTGACACGTGTGGCATCCCCAAGCTTGAGCTTTAGTCCATCCTTCATCTCATTACTCATTCCTTCCATACACCTGAAATTTTTCCTTCATACAAAACTTCACACATTCTTTATTAGAACCATTAGTGCACTCAAGATAATAGGTATTTAGGTTCAGTTCCAACACCAATAAAACTTCCATTAAAACACAAGCTACTGTAGCACTTCCCTCAAAAAGCTCAAATCCCCAAAAGAACTCAAAAGGGAACCAACAAGAAGCAAATGCAAATAATGGCAGAAATCTGTCAAAACAGACCAGCAGGTAAAGACGATTTTTTTCGAAGACCTTCTGTTGCTCAAATCAAAAAGTGTTGAACTAACAAAAGTTAGATAACGACCTGGGGCAGAAGCACAAATATTAACGCCTCAAAAGGACGTACAGAGATTTTACACGAATTTTTACGGTGAAGCACAAAAATCTGTTTCGGGACAGCAACTTTCCCAATCATTACTTCTCTCTCAGTAGAGGTTACTCTTGGCACAAAACGCAAATAAAAAGGATAAGGAGCGGTTATTACAGAAGTAATAACTTCCAAGACTCATCTAAAACTTTTGGGTTATCTCCCAATAAGTACTTTTCTTTAACGCCTTTAAGTTAGGCATGATAGTTTGAGAAGGTGCTCACATAAGAAATATGAATTGAAGTAAAAGAGAGCATCAAGAACAAATTCAAAGCACATTTAAGTCTAACCCACTTCCTATGCATATGAATCTTGTAAAGAAACAAGTCATGAAAGCACAAAGCAACAAGCATAGTAAAGCAAAACAAGTGCAACTTCAAGACTTTCAACATGAAGAGGGGAAACTTAATATTATTGAGACACATAAAACCATGTTTCCCTCTCTCATAATAATTTTCAGTAGCAAATAAAATTTACAATATAACTATCACATGAAACATTCTTATCATGAGCCACATGCATAAAAGAATTAATACTCCCCACATAAACATAGTCATTCTTATTAATTGTAGTGGGAGAAAATTCAACAAAATAGCTATCATTATTATTCTCATCACCATAATCATCAAATATAGGAGGCATATTGTAATAATAATTAATTTCCTCCTCAATAGTAGGTGGACTGAAAATATCATATTCATCCTTGCAATCATAATATATTGGAGGTATAGTATCATCATAAGCAATAGAATAGTTATCTTCCAAAGTGTGTTCATTTATAAACATATCATCACTGGAAGGATCATGGATAGCACTAATAGTATAGCAATTATTAATATCATCATTTTCAGAATTGGTACCGAAGAGATTTTCAATATCAAAAGTAGTGTGCTTTTCCCAATCATGACCACTACTATAGGTAATAGGCATAGGAACATCATCGAGTTCAGACTCATCAAAAACTATAATATGAGCAACATGCTTAGGGGAAAATACCGTTTCCTCTCTCCTTTTACTCCTCCTTTTCTTCTTTATCTTCTTCTCTTTAGGAGGGAGAGGCTTGAAAGTAAGCTTCTCCATATACCCTGGTTCATTGTTAGAGACAATAGAAGGAACTTTGGAGGATTCCTTCTTTTTATCAATAAGATCAAAACACACATTAGTCTTGTCATATTTTGGTAAAATCTCATCTTCTATAATATTTTGTATGTAAGTATTTGTGTGACAATTATCAACACAATAAAGATGACAACCATGCAGTACACTATTCATATCAAAAGCACCCATATCTACCAAAGAGGTTTTTCTTGATAACTCTTCACAGCCCAAAAATAATGTAAGTTCATCATGCTGATTAGGAGTGATCATGTCATCACAATACAAACTTGCAGTACTCATTGGATTAGAAGGGCTATTATTATGGCCTGAGCATTGAAAATTGAAATGACCCACTTCAAAGCAAAGTTCACAAATAAAAGGATAAAGGGCACAAACTTTTTTACCAAGATCATTTAAAGTCCTATACCACATTCTAGTTTTTTCATTCCTGTGGGTGATACAATATTCTTCTTCAATTTGATTATTCTCACAAGGTCTATGTATTCCACAAAAATTAACATGCTTATAAGAAATAGTACTTTCAGAGGTTTGAGCATGTTTATTGCTATCATTAATGACAATTTCATTTTCCCTGCAAGTGTCTTTAAAAGTCTCATGATACATGTCCCATTTTTCTTTAGGAGCATTAATATGAGAAGCAAATGTTTTAAACAATAAATAAGAATTTGAGGATCAAGACCATATTTAGCACTAAGCTCTTGAAAATCAGCAGTTTCAGCGAAAGACTTAATGCAATCATACTCATAGTTTATACCTGGTTCTTTACCTTTGTTGTTATCCCAATCTTTGGTATTGTTTTGAATTGTTTCAAGAAGATCCCACTTAGCTTTGACCTCCTTACTTGTGAAGGATCCTTCTAAACAAGTATCTAGATAGTCCTTGTAATGTCCTGAAAGCCTTGCATAGAAATTATTAATAACAATATTCCTGGGGAGCTCATGAATAGGACATTTGAGCATTAGTGACTTCAATCTCCCCCATGCTTGGGCAATACTTTCTCCATCATGAGGATGAAAATTATAAATGTAATTCCTATCTTTATGAACTTCATGAGGAGGATAAAATTTAGAGTAAAAGAGAGGTACTATTTCCTCCCATTCAAGAGCTTGACCATTCTTCAGCAGTTTATACCATTCTTTAGCTCTTCCTTTCAGTGATAATGAGAATAACTTCTTCTTAACTTGATCTGTTGTAATACCTGCACACTTGAACAACCCGCATAATTCGTGTATAAAGACCAAATGATCATCGGGATGGACAGTTCCATCTCCAACATAATAGTTGTTTATAACATGTTCAACATTTTTATAGGTATTTTAAAAGAGATGCTTTCAGTATGTGGATTTAAAATATCACAAGTATCATTAGAATTACCACATATGGGAGATAAAGTATCATCAGAGCAAATTTTCTTCTTTAAAGTTGGGGAATTAAAAAGATCATTTTCATAAAAACTAACTTCCCCAAGCTTAGACGTTTCCATAGCATTAGTAACAAAGGTGTTCAAAAGATTCATACTAATAACATTGCTATTAGCATGCAAAGAAGGTTCCAAGGGTTTTTTAATTTTCTTTTCAAAGAATTCATGTTCTACCTTAGGGAAAATGCTAAAAAGCTCTCTAATTTTTTTGTTGTTTTCCATTAAGCCTATCTAGTGAAAACAAGAAACAAAAAGACAAAATTGCAGAATCTAAAGGAAATAACTTCGAGCACTCACACTGGAGGATGTGAGTACCTTTTAACTTACCTCCCCGGCAACGGCGCCAGAAAATAGGCGTTTGCCGTGGGAGGTTCTTCTTCTTTAATCCTCTGGCGTGAATACCTTTTACCTTACCTCCCCGGCAACGGCGCCAGAAAAGAGCTTGATGTCTACACACTTCTATTCTTGTAGACAGTTGTTGGGCCTCCAAGTGCAGAGGTTTGTAGAACAGCAGCAAGTTTTCCCTTAAGTGGATCACCCAAGGTTTATCGAACTCAGGGAGGAAGTGGTCAAAGGTATTCCCTCTCAAGCAATCCTGCAATCAAGATACAAGAAGTCTCTTGTGTCCCCAACACACCTAATACACTTGTCAGGTGTATAGGTGCACTACTTCGGCGAAGAGATAGTGAAATACAAGTGGTGTAGATAATTATAAGTGGTAACGGTGATAGAAAATAGCTTGACAGCGTGGAAAATACTAAAGGAAAACTGAAATAAAGATGGAAGCAAGCAAACATGTAAAAGATCTAGTAGCAAACGGTGTATCAATGCTTAGAAACAAGGCCTAGGGATCATACTTTCACTAGTGAACACTCTCATATAAATATCTTTTCTTTATGATACTACTCTCCGGTTGGACACACTAATCCATGGTAGGGCTATAACAACACACCTCAAAGTAAGCCTTTCCCATCTAGATAACCCCACACTATCACCTTGAGTACTAGATGAGTCCAACAAACACCACAATTTCATAAAGACATCCAACTCCAAATATAACTCATAACAAGTATTTGTAATCTCTAGCCTAAGTGCCACCATGGTGTGCACGCTGTCACTTTCACACACATGGGGAGAGCAGAGATCTAATAAAGCACTTGAGTAGCAAGGTAGATCTACTAGATTACAAAGCTCATGACCACAACAAGATCATGCATAGATAGAGAGATGAACACATAGCTACCGGTAGAACCCTTAGCCTCGAGGAAGAACTACTCCCTCATCATCATGGGAATCAACAATAGTGATGGAGATGGTGGTGGAGATCGATGGAGATGGCTCCGGGGGCACTTCCCCGTCCTGGCAGGGTGCCGGAACAGAGACTTTCTGTCCCCCGAATCTCCCCATCGGTGGCGGCGGCGCAGCGGAACTTTTTGTGAATTTCTGATTGACTATTTAGGGTTATGGTATCGGGAGGCTTCTTATAGGCGAAGAGGCAAGGTCGGTGGGCGACCAGGGGGCCCACACCACCTGGTGGCGCGGCCAGGGCTAGCCCGCGCCACCACATGGTGTGGTCGCCTTGTGGCCCCTCTCCGTCTTGTCTTATGGCTCCGTGAGTCTTCCGGTAAAATATCAACTTTGGCTTTTGTCCCGTCCAATTCCGAGAATATTCATTTTCTGACTTTCTGGAACCAAAAACAGAAGAAAATAGGCAACTGGCACTGTGGCATCTTGTTAATAGGTTAGTCCAAGAAATCATATGAAAAGTACTCCAAAGTGTGGACAAAACACAAGAAAGTAGATAAAACCAAGCATGGAGCATCAAAATTTATAGATACATTTGCAATGTATCAGTACCGTGACAAATTTCTGTCGCTAGCTAGATATGCCCCTGATGAGATCAACACTGAAGCCAAGAAGAAGGAAAGGTTCCTAAACAGATTGCATGATGAGATGCAGACTGTTTTAGTCAACATCCGTTTTGGAGATTGACACATTGCAAATGTATCTATAATTTTTGATGTTCCATGCTTGGTTTTATCTACTTTCTTATGTTTTGTCCACACTTTAGAGTACTTTTCATATGATTTCTTGGACTAACCTATTAACAAGAGCCGCAGTGCCAGCTGCCTGTTTTCTGCTGTTTTTGGTTCCAGGAAAGTCAGAAAATCAATATTCTCGGAATTGGACCGGACAAAAGCCAAAGTCGATATTTTACCGGAAGACTCATGGAGCCAAAAGACGAGACGGAGAGGGGCCACATGGTGGCCACACCATGTGGTGGCGCGGGCTAGCCCTGGCCGCGCCACCAGGTGGTGTGGGCCCCCTGGCCGCCCATCGACCTTGCTTCATTGCCTATAAGAAGCCTCCTGCCACGAAAAGTTCCGCAGCGCCGCCACCATCGAAGGGGAGATTCGGGGGACAGAAAGTCTCTGTCCCGGCACCCTGCCGAGACGGGGAAGTGCCCCCGGAGCCATCTCCATCGATCTCCACCACCATCTCCATCACCATTGCTGATTCCCATGATGAGGAGGGAGTAGTTCTCTCTCGAGGCTAAGGGTTCTACCGGTAGCTATGTGTTCATCTCTCTCTATGCGTGATCATATTGTGATCATGAGCTTGTAATCTATAGATCTATCTTGCTACTCAAGTGCTTTAATAGATCTCTGCTCTCCCCATGTGTGTGAAAGTGACAGCGTGCTCACCATGGTGGCACTTAGGCTAGAGATTACAAATACTTGTTATGCGTTATATTTGGAGTTGGATGTTTCTATGAAATTGTGGTGTTTGTTGGACTCATTTAGTACTCAAGGTGACAGTGTGGGGTTATCTAGATGGGAAAGATGAACTTTGAGGTGTGCTGTTATAGCCCTACCAACGATTAGAGTGTCCAACCAGAGAGTAGTTAAGAGTAGTATGATAAGGAGAAGATATTTATATGAGAGTGTTCACTAGTGAAAGTATGATCCCTAGGCCTTGTTTCTAAGCATTGAAACACTGTTTGCAACTAGATCTATTACATGTTTGCTTGGTTCCTTCTTTATTTCAGTTTGCCTTTAGTCTCTTCCACACCATCGAGCTATTTTCTATCACTGTTATCACTTATAATTATCCATACCACTTGTATTTCACTATCTCTTCGCCAAACTAGTGCACCTATACACCTGACAAGTGTACTGGGTGTGTTGGGGACACAAGAGACTTCTTATATCTTGATTGCAGGGTTGCTTGAGAGGGAATACCTTTGACCACTTCCTCCCTGAGTTCGATAAACCTTGGGTGATCCACTTAAGGGAAAACTTGCTACTGTTCTACAAACCTCTGTACTTGGAGGCCCAACAACTGTCTACAAGAATAGAAGTGCGTAGACATTAGAGATCTAGAAGAGCTAGTAGACTCTGCCATCCAGATGGAAGGGAAGATCAACCAAGAAAATGACAACCACAAGCGCAGGATGATGCACCAGACTGGATCCCACAATACCCAGAAGTATCGCCCCAACCCGTCTGCAGGATATGCCCCAAGAAACAACAGACCCCTATGTCCCGTCCCAGCTATCCCAACCGCAGCGGAGGAAACTTGAAGTCTGGAGGAAACCACAACAACAACCCCGACAACTCCAATAACTTCAACCGTGCACCGCCCAAGTCCAACAACAACAACAACAATACTGCCCCAAGGACTAGAAGCAATGCTGTGCCCATTGCAGCCAAAGACAAGTCCTAGATTACTTGCTTTGAATGTGGAGTTAAGGGTCAATACTACAATGAGTGTCCCAAGAAGCTTGCAGCAACCACCAATGTGAATGCACCCGCTGAGCAATAGCGCCATGTTCAGCCTGGAAGGAGATTTTCCCCAGGGAATTCGCTCAACTGCAACGGTCGTCTGTTTCACATGAATGCCGAAGAAGCTCAGGAAGCGCCAGATGTCATGCTGGGTATGTTTTCTATTAACTCGGTACTTGCAAGAGTGTTGTTTGATTCTGGAGCATTGCACTCGTTTATTACAGAAGAATTTGCATGCACTAGTAAGATTCAACCAACAAAATTGAAGCATGTTATGATAGTTCAAATACCTGGTTCAACCACCAAAGCTAGAAAAGTTTGCAAGGTTGTACCTATCAGAATCCATGGGATAGATTTTTATGCCAATTTAGTACTTGGAACCAAAGGTTTGGAAGTAGTACTAGGAATGGATTGGATGTTGAAACATAAAGGATTAATCGATTGTGCCAAGAAAGCCATAACCATGACCATTAGTACTAGAGTATCAGTAGAGCATGTATCTAAAACTTTGCCCCGTCAATTCAAGTGCAACAAGAGTTTAGCCCAACCAACCATAGACCAAGTCATAGTAGTCGTTGAATACCCCAACGTATTCCCAGATGAATTGCCCGGTATGCCCCCGGATCGAGATATCGAGTTCATCATTGAACTAATTCCTGGAACTGGACCCATAGCTCAAAGACCTTATAGCATGAACCCATCTGAACTAGTGGAGCTGAAGAAGCAACTTGATGCTATGATGGCGAAAGGTTTGATTCAACCAAGCGTGTCGCCATGGAGATCACATGTTCTGTTTGTGGATAAGAAAGATGGAGATAACCGTTTGTGCACGGTTTACCAAAAGCTGAATGATGTCACCATCAAGAACAAGTACCCACTGCCAAAGATAGAGGATCTGTTTGACCAGTTGACTGGTGCCAGAGTGTTTTCTAAGATTGAACTTAGAACTGGTTATCATCAAATCAAGATTCATGCAACGGATATTCCAAAGACCGCCTTTACCACCAAATATGGATTGTATGAGTATATTGTCATGTCTTTTGGATTAACCAATGCCCCCGCTTATTTCATGAATCTCATGAATAAGATTTTTATGAACTTCCTAGATAAGTTTGTCGTTGTTTTTATCGATGATATTCTAATCTATTCCAAGTCAGAAGAAGACCATGAGATACACTTGAGAATCATCCTTGAAACCCTTAGAGAACATAAGTTGTATGCTAAGTTTAGCAAATGTGAGTTCTGGTTAAAGGAAGTAGGATTCCTAGGACATATTGTGTCGGTAGGAGGAGTCACTGTCGATCCCGCCAAGATCAAAGATGTTGAAGAATGGAAAGCCCCAGCCACTCAAACCCAAGTCCGTGCATTTCTCGGATTAGCGGGATACTACCGCAAGTTTGTTGAAGGGTTTTCAAGCATCGCAAGACCGATGACCCAACTATTGAAGAAAGATAAGAAGTTTACCCCGTATTCTTTTATAGACGATAGTACCGACCAAGGATACGAGGAGGAGGAGTTCTACCAAGAAGACGAAGAAGAAAACTTCAATCACTACACCAATCAAGGCAAGCTATTACTTACAAGCCATCACTAGTAAGCAAGTTATTACTTGCAAGCCATCACTACTAAGCAAGCTATTACTTGGAAGCCATCACTACTAAGCAAGCTAGACCCTTGCAAGTCTCATACCTATGCAAGTCATCATTTGCAAGTTTTAACCTAAGCAAGATGCATTAGGCATGCTTTGGTTATACCACTTTGATTATACCAATCCCAAGTTTTACTCGCAAGCTTTATTCTTTTACTTTACCAAAGTCCTTTACTTTTAGTATAGATAGCATAAAGAGTATAAAACTAGGCCTATATAGTTATACTTAGATGTCATTCTATGGCATGAGATTGGAGATTAGCACCCCTCATTAGTGAACACTCTTAACTATAGTGGCTAGTGCTAAGTATAAAAGTTGATCACTTTAGATGGGAATACTTGGTAAAAAGGATTATGAAAACCTTGGAATGATGATTCATTCTATTGAAATGTTTTGGCATGTGTTGAGAAACACAATGGTTTGATGACGAAAATGTTGAGGCATGAGCCTTAGCCCCTTTAGAAAAACCGATGGTTGGGTTCGGATGCGATACCATTCTAATTTTACCGTAAAACCATAATACATGAATTGGGTAGGGCTTAGCCGGAAGTTTATATGCCTTAGTATGGGTTCCCTCGTGGAAGAGGTTTGAGCTGAGGCTACCTCTTGATGATGTCCACCTATGTAGTGCCCAGGATGGCAGATGGCCATGGCTGGGAGGCCAAGCTCATAGGGGAGGTGCCTATATTAGAGTGTGTAATTGAAAGGTTACGATTGATTATCCGCATACTAAGTATGATGATTCAGGGTTATCCCTGACGGATGTATTGAATTTTGTGGTGAAAGTGTACCACCTCTGCAGAGTGTCAAACTATTCGAATAGCCGCATCCGCGGTCATGGACAGTTGGAGTGGCCATACTGTTCCGTCGTCAGATGTTTTCAAAATGACTTGTGGAATGAATTGTGACTTTGACTTGACCATAATAGGGTTGTGGATATGAAAACTAGGTTCCCACTTAAGTGATTTAGAACAATAACTTAGTTTTCTTTACTTCTAAACTCAGTTTAAGATAAATCTGGCTTTTTGCAAATAAACCTAGAGCTTAAGATTCCTACTAGAACTACCTTACTTGTTAGTGATAGTTTGCAAGTACTTAAAGAGTACTCATGGCTTTGTCCCTGGCTATTCCCGTGGCCAGACTATGAGGAGGACTACCAGGATGATGGACAACAGGATGTCTACGACAACTAGGATCATCTCCCATCGTCAGCATTGCCTATGACCCTGAAGATGGAGCCCACTACTACGCTTTATTATTCCGCTGCTTGATTGTATTAAGACTAGATCATGCGATCCTTTATTTGTGTCAAACCTTATTATGGTTTGTAATGGCTGATGTACTGTGATATCCAATCTGTTATGTCTCGCAAAAATGGTAATCCTGGGATTGCGAGGTATGGCATAACAAGCATCTGGGATTAAAAATTTGGGTGTTGACATATGGAGAAAAGCTCAAGCTTGGGGATGCCACCCGTGTCACCCCAAGAAATATTCAAGAAGTACAAGCGTCAAAGCTTGGGGATGCCCAAGGCATCCCCTTCTTCATCGATAAAAATCTCAAGTTTTTCTTCTAAAACACTTCATTTTTATTGTTTCATGCACAATTGTCTTATTCTTGGAGCGTATTTGTTTTTGTTTTTAGTTTTCTTTTGTTTGGTTTGCTTAAATAAAGTGGTTGTACCGCCGCATTCATATGTGGTTTCTAATAAGTTGATTGGTGTTGGAAAAGAGTAGGAAGTTTCATGCTTATAAGTGGTACAAAAGGAGCTTGTTTTGACTGTGGCCTAGACTCTATCATGTCATGTTTGATTTTGCTTTGAATTTATGCTTACTGATTATTGTTGTAGCATGACTTGTTCCAAACAACTGAGATTGCTTAATGTGACTTGAAAGAATCATGTGTTGTTTTAGCATACAAAAGCATAATATTGTGGTATTCTCCTTTTATGCTTTATTTGGGTTGACTTGGCACATGATTACGCCATGTTAAGACTATGAACTAGTCACCTTAGCCTCTATGATCATTTAGTTTTTGGCTTGTAATATCACTTTATGCTTTAATTAATTATGTTTTGTCGCTTTGCATGATTATGGTCATTATTGCTCTCTTAGTTGGGCACTCCCAGTCTTTTGCTAGCCTCCACCTGTACCAAGTATGAGTTCCACTCATGCATCCAACTCCCAATAAAACCAAGTTATTCCAAAGAGTCCACTATAAATTCCTATGCATGGTGTGTTACACCATTCATAGTACATTCATGTTTTTATCTACCTTCCAAATTAAACTTGTTATGTGAAAATTAGTGATTAAATCTCTCACAAACTTGATGGCACACTTTACTTTCTTGCACTTAATAAACTTGAACCATTGTGTCCATCTATGTTGCTTATATGCTTGCACTTTATAAGTTGTGAATTAGCAGAATCATGTTGTCATGGGGAACGCTTTTAACATTGCATTTATTATTCAGTTGATATCATGTTCTTTTGCTTATGGATCCCGGCGGTGTGAAATAAAAGGGGAGCTTGTAAGCTCATGGAGTTTGTAGTGTGTTAGAGAAACGCCTGGGTGGCTAGCCTAAGCCATGCCTAATCATGGTGAAAACTTGCAGCATAACCATAGTGAGCATTATGTGAAGAATCCTCAATAAAAACCTATGCAAATAGCAAATAAAAAGATCGATGAGATGCTCATTGTCTGTTGCCTTGTCATTTTGATATGGGATAACTCCTGTGTCATGGGGCAAGGGGTACCCCGTTGGCAGTTCTCTATGATACACATGTACTTACAATGACAAGAACTTACTTGTGACTAAAGTTGAGTAGCATGAGGTTTGGTACTCGTAGGCAAGGGGCATGAGATTTTTCAACTTATAACTTGTCAAGCATATCCTCATATTTGTGTCACTTTAACCTTAATCACCTCAAGAGGCTTATGATAGGGGCAATGAGAGCTGAAAGCTAATAAGTACCATAATTTTTGGAAGCTCTTTATGAAACTTGAAATCCCTGCTTCCCTCTTTGAAGGGCCTTTCTTTTTACTTTTATGTTGAGTCTCCATCTTCTATATTTATGCACCAATTGAGAGAGCATGGTGGTCATTCTTAGTTTAATGTGCATTGTCCCAAAACTTGTTGATTGATTCACAACTTTGATATTGCTTGCTCTTAAACTATTTGTATCTAGTCACCCTTATGAACTTTGAAGGTGTCCTATGCATTTATGTTTTGCTATACCATGAGGGACAAGTTGAATACCACTCTTATTATGTTTTCTTAAGTACACTTTTATTATGTTTTCTATATGTGAAACAAACAAATGTCTTTCAATGCTTTGTTATTCATGATCTTTTGTTTATACCTTTCAATGTTACAACATAGTTGCTATGTCTTATTGTTAGAACTCTATCTTTCATGTCTATGTTAGAGTACTTTGATCCCAGCTATCAATGTTTTATAAATACCTTGATCAAGATTGTGATGGTGCATGTCACCTCAAAAATTATTCTTTTTATCACTTACCTACTCGAGGATGAGCAAGAGTTAAGCTTGGGGATGCTTGATACGTCATAAACGTATCTATAATTTTTGATGCTCCATGCTTGTTTTATATCAACTTTCTTATGTTTTGTTCACACTTTGAGGTATTTTTATACATTTTCTGGAACTAACCTATTAACAAGATGCCACAGTGCCAGTTGCCTGTTTTCTGTTGTTTTTGGTTTCAGAAAAGCTAGTAAGGAAATATTCTCGAAATTGGACGGGACAAAAGCCAAAGTCAATATTTTACCCGAAGCAACACGGATACCGAAGGGGAGACGAAGTGGCGCATCAGGGCGGCCACACCAGGTGGCTGCGTGGCCAAGGGCGCACCACCAGGTGGTGTGGGCCCTTGGAGCTCCACGGACCTTGCCCCTTCGCCTATAAAAGTACCCCGGGACGAAAACCCTAGGTACCCGATCAAAAATCCACGAAAGAGTCTTTAGCCGCCGCCATCTCCATCCCTAGATCAGGGGGATCCGAATCTCTTCCCGGTACCCTGTCGAAGGGGAGAGATCATCCTGGAGGCCTTCTTCATCACCATGCAAGCCTCCGGAGTGATGCTTGAGTAGTTCACCCTTGGACTATGGGTCCATACAGTAGCTAGATGGTTGGTTCTCCTCCTTTGTGCTATCATGTTTAGATCTTGTGAGCTCCGTTCATGATCAAGATCATCTATTTGTAATCCTATATGTTGTGTTTGTGGGGATCCGATGGATATTGAGATACTATGTCAGATTGATTACTTATTCTATCATGTCTATGTTATTTGTGATCTTGCATGCTCTCTGTTGTTAGTAACTATCTTGGCCAAGTAGATGCTTGCAACTCTAAGAGGGAGTATTTATGCTCGATAGTGGGTTCATGCCTCTAGTAATCTGGGGAAGTGATAGAAATCTCTAAGGTTGTATATGTGTTGTTGCTACTAGGGAGAAAACAACAATCCTTTGTCCATGGGGCAATCGTATTGTTTACTTTACACACTTTGCTTAATGCAATTATCTGTTGCTTGCAACTTAATACTGGAAGGGGTTCGGACGATAACCTGAAGGTGGATTATTAGTCATAGATGTAGTTGGATTACGGTCTATGTATTATGTTGTAATGCCCAATCAAATCCCGTAGGATTCAAGATGTCTAGTATATGCATTGTTATGCTTTCTCAATCTGTTAATTGCCCCGCTGTAATTTGTTCACCCAACATGCTATTTATCTTAAGAAGAAACACCTCGAGTGAACCGTGGACCCCAATCCATTCCTTTACCATTGATATACCATCTACTATTTACCGTTTACTGTTTACTTTTTGCAAGTAATTACTATCTTCCACACTAACATTTAATCCTTTGTTTTTAGCAAAACGAGTGAGATTGACAACCTCACTCTAAGTTGGGGAAAAGTTCTGTGGTTGTGTTGTGCAGGATTCCAAGTTGCTAGCAACACCTTGGAGTTGTTTCCTTACTCCTGCAAAAGGGAGTAAGATTTAATTTTGATGATAAATGTCTTATAACCTTTGATAAACTTAAAAATGCTTTATCCCGTGCTCCTATCATTAAACCACTTATCTGGGATATGACTTTTGACTTAATATGCAAAGCTAGTGATTATGCTATAGGAGTAACTCTGGGACAACACATAGGCCGCAGATTTAATATTATACATCATGCTAGTAGAACTCTTAACAGTGCTCAAAAGAATTATCCTAAGGAGGAAAGGGAACTTTTTGCTGTATTTTACTGTTGCGATAAATTTCATTCTTATATAGTTGATGCAAAACTAAGAGTTCATACGGATCGTGATGGTTTAAAATAAATCCTTGAGAGGAAAAACCATAAGCAAAGACTGATCCGTTGGATTCTTTTACTTCAAGAATTTGAGTTGCACATTATGTAGAGGCAAGAAATGAAGATGTTGGATGTAGTGTCAATATTTGCCTAGCAAGACACCAATCTTATTGAGGAACTTTAGTCCTAGTGATTTTCTCTTACGAGAATTATTCAATGAACTAAGGTCAACTCTTCCAAAAGAGAAGAAGTCTTTGTTGTTGGAGGAGCTTGTCATCCCCGAAGAAGTAAACGGTAAGTTCAAGGTAAGTGTTCTTACTCAAATAAGTGATTTGTTTTCATAGATTTTACTTCTGAAATTTTTTCCTTTGAATTCCTCCTATTTTTTCTGAAGTTTCTGGAGGTTTTTACCAACTACACGGATGCAACTATACAACCGGAGAAAATCTCCCACCGTATAGTTAGTCGTTAAACCCTCTATATCTTCTTCGTGATTTTTTTCCCGATGTTTGGACCTATACGGGCGCAACTATATGACTGGACATACAAATCGAGCCGTATAGTTGGTCGTATAACTCCCAGACACTTTTGATTTTCGATGTCTGGACCTATATGGGTGTAACTATACGACCTAAGATAAAAATCCGGCTGTATAGTTTATCGTTGAACTCTCAGACACTTTCAATTTTTTTCTGTATCTATACAGTCGCAACTATACGACCGGAGATGATATTCCGGCCGTATAGTTGGTCGTTAAACTCTCAGACATCTTCGTTTACTTTTTCATTTTTCACCGATAAAAAAAACATTATTGTCAGTTCCCAGTCATAACTTAACCGACCTGGACTCGAGATATTTGGAAATATCTGCCCAGAACCAACTATACGGTCGGAGCTATATGGGCCATGCCCGCATAATTGGTCGTTACGCGGCAGGACTCCTCCAAATCCACGATTTCTTTCCCTGTTTTGTTAAGATTCTTTTCTTGGGCAAGAATTTGGTGTTTCTCGCGAGTTTTACCGACCTTTGACCCCCTTATATACTACCATTGTCTCTCTCTAATCATAATCACCAGGAAATAATCTAGCCATGCGCTATCCCGTCCTAGGCCATGGGAAACCCCTGGGTCTCATTGCTCCTTCCAGGGACCGCTCTAGCGGCCCATCCATGGAGGACGATGTCGAGGAGGTGGAGAGGTTTATCCCGGGGTACAAGGAGTACGTCGAGCCAAGCTTCTAGAACAATGATTCCGATGAAGATGTGATTGATGTCTACATCCGCCGTGATGTCTATGATCCCTCGGAGATCAATTTGGGCGGCAATGAAGAGAGCTCAAGAAGAGAGAAGGTCACAAGCCGCATGGAAAAGGGCACGTGGAGACGGTCAAGTTCATCGCCACGGACCACAGGCCGCACAAGCGTAATGAATTACCTAATATTGGTGGAGGTGCTAGCAAGGGAGCAAAGGCGCCACTCTTGAAGCCTACCATTGGTGCTCGTATGAGGGTGAAGCCTCAATAAGAGTGGAAGTATGGTTTCCACTTCCCCGATCCATCAATTATGGATGAGGAAGAAGAGGTTGTTCCCAGGACCAAGGATCGCGTGCGAGCACTAGAGATATATCAGAAGCAAGAGCTACTTCATCGCGATGAAGTCCGCCACCGTCTCAAGGAGATAGAGAAGAAGGATGATCTTCACCCATTGGTGACTAAGCTCGCAGACAAAGTGGACACTTAGCAATCTGATTTGTGCAGGTGCTACAGCCGCATCACTGCTCTGGAGGATACCAACAAGAAGCTACGCACCGTGGTGTTACATGCCATGGCACCATAGTGATCTATAATAATCACAGTATCAAATAATCGCAAGGGATTATTTGATCCCGCCTAGCTTGATTCTAAGCTTGGGGAGATCTTTAAGACCTTGTAATTTATCTTATAAGTTTTACATTATTATTTTAGTTTTGCATTAGTTCAAACTAGAAATAAAGTTTGCATCATTAGAATTCCCTTCAGTAATAGTCGATCCCTTTTATGAAACCCGAGTTTATTATCATATATGGAACAATATTGAGTTTGTGTTTGTTCTATTGGATATATGAATGGCTTGAGTATAATTTTACTTGCACTTGATGAAAGAAATAGGAGTCTTCCACACCAGTGGTATTAATGGAACATACAAAGATAATTTGGTTAATATGTTGTAAGTACATGGTTTGATTTACAAACATAGAAAAATTATCCAATCAGTTAAGTTGAAAAAGAAACCTTGAACAAAGGAGAATTAAAAGTGCTATCAAATTAGAGTGAGAACAAGACGAGGCAGAATATTCAAGCTACAAAGAGTGCTTCATATACAATTAGAATTTAGTAATTGAGATCGTTAAACTTTGAATTCCTACATGAAATGGAATGTATGGCTAGCTCCTTTGCACAACACTTAAACAAAAGTATGAGCATATACACAAAAGAGAAGAAAAGAAAGAAGAAAGAGAGTGAATGTGCAAAGAGCAAATATGCATACACCACTATATTGTAGTATGACAAAGAAGCGTTTGAGATTTTAAATCCCAAGTAAATATGTTAATCCTAAAACACTTGGGACTACCTCGCTAACTCATTCGATTGAACTGAAAACTTTTACATCATATTGAGAGTGATCTTTTGTGAACTGTTAAATGCTAAGGTGTGGAATCCTGCTAATATTATTCAGATGGTTCGAGTAAGGTACTATTAATGAACTTATTCCTATATATCATATATGATAAACACATGCTGCAACTGCCTCATTTATTTTATCAACTCTTCATGAATATGAGGATCACATCCATTAAGCTAAAACTTGCTCGGGACGAGCAAGAGTCTAAGCTTGGGGAAGTTGATGAGTGCATATTTGCATCATGTTTTACATTATTATTTTGCATTGTAGATGTAGGATCGTGGTATTTTACGGCGCTCATGCACATATTTTATGTCTGTTTTCACCAGGATCAGGACAGATGATGGATACAATGGACACAATTCTTGGAGCAGTTGTGCTGAGGAGAAAAGGAGTCAAAAATAACGTAAATCGCTTATTTGGGAAATATCAATAATACTAGAAAAAACCCAAAGTGATCAAGGCACACAAACGGTTTAACGACCAACTATACGGCGGGAATAAATTTTCCGACCGTATAGTTCTCGTCGTATAGTTAGCGCCGCCACCACCTCCTCAGATAGTTTCACCCCGTGCAACTAGATTGGAGAGACGACATACAGAACAATCAGAAATCAATGAAACCTCACATCCGGAAGGCATCTGGAGGGGGAACTTGTCCACCGAGGATCCATCTTCGCATTGCGTAGATCCAGGAGGCTAAGGCATCGATCTTCATCATCAACCACTGCATCACCACCATATCCATCCATAGCATCTACTTCTTGTCTAGATCTTGTTGTACTTTTCGTATTCGTTGTGGATTTATACAAGTATTATTCATCTATGATAGATTCCATTGTTATTGCCATGATGTTGATTGCCTCCATGTCTGAGTAGATCTTTAGTTCTTGGGGAGATGGAGAAATCCTAGTATGAGATTAAAATAAGATAAAGTTTATTATGATATTCATCGATGTGACCATGTGTTAGATTGTCTTCATCTTGATGTTGAGAGAAGTCGACCTCTCAATATTTGCCTCTCATGGGGACTTGATGGAGGGAACTACTTGATGGTAGACGGAGGTGTGTTAGCACTTACAGTGACTATAAAGTTGTTGGCAGTCCTTACGTATCAACTTGGGAACCGAGGAACACTATCCATGCCATGGGATACGTCATACGGGATTACGTCCCTTAATAGCGCAGTAATTCAATTGATGTCGATTACTGACTACTATGGTTATGAGGATGATGTGAGCAGTGGTTGCTGCCTATTTGTCCAAATACGGAGTTCCTCCCACACATACATAGTTGAGAATGTTCATGATAATAATCTTTACCTTAGTTCTTTATAATGCTAGTGGTGTATCCGCTACTCCCTGAGAACGCTTTTTCCCTATTGTAGTTCCAATCCCTTACATACGCGATACTTACTTTCTGTGTTCAATTGTTTTACTTTACTTATTGTTGCTCTTATACCAAAACCCCTAAAACACCTTTTTACGCAATACTCGCGTTTTATCTTGTCACTTAGAATTTTATTTAGCATTTCTATTGTAGTATTTATTTCAAAAGTTATTAGACTTCAGACTCCTGCTCCCTGTGGGATCGATATCTTTATTTGGAAACTAGCTACAAACGATCTGTGCACTTGTAGTCATCAGACAGCCGCGGGCACCGGAGGAGGTTAACTTGGAGCCACCACGCCGAGTCTCCAAACGCGATGCTCCCAACAAAGTGACGACACCGAAGACGCCGCCATCACGCCGATCCAGCTCCAGACCTAGGCTTTCGCCCGAAGACCTCTTCCAAACCGGAGCGGTAGCGATAGAAGTGTTGGCTCACCTCGGTGATGCCTCTAAGGAGGGAAACGACACCCTCAGGCATCGTCGTCGTCGGCAAAGGCGGCAAGCATTTCGTCCTTCGAGCACCTCCCTCCTCCCGCATTAGAATGGGGCAGATGTCCAAGTTGTACACACCACCGCCGCGGCAGCACTTCACCGTCGAAGCCGAAGTGTCATGGACCTCCCGTGGCCTGCACCTGACACGAGTACTCCACCATCCCACATCCCCCGCCTTTCTTCCACCTCCAGCTCGAGAAAGAGCTCGTTGCCATAGCTATCATCTCCTGATAGCAGCGCAGCAACTGCAACCCTCAGGCCCAAATCGACCCTGGAAGGGCCTCGATCTGGGCCGCACCGCCAGCATCCGGCCCGCCCATGTCACTCCTCTGCAGCCTCTGCCGCCTCTAGGAGCTCCGCACCGGGGAGAACGCTGCAGGCAATGCCACGAGGACCTCCACTCCGCTCCACCTCCATGGCCTCGGCAGCCCGCGTCGCAGCAGGGGGCTGCATCGCCGCCTCCAGAACGCGCCGCCTCTAGCACCTGCGCTGCACGACGGCCTGCCCGCAGACCCTCCTGGCCGTGCTCCTCCTGCCCGTCTTGCCATGCTTTGCCACCTCCCTGTGCCGCTCCACCACCTCGCGCCGCCCAGTTGTCGTCCGTCCTCGCACGAGGAAGACTCGGCGAGGCTCGCCTAGCCCTGCTCGCTGCCTTTGACAGCCTGGCGCCGCCACCACCGCCAGCGGCGGCGACCAGGGATGGCCTGGGTGGGGCTCTTTTGGGGCTAGGGTTTCTCCCTCCGGGGTCGCCCCGCGTGCGACCCGGGAGGGGCTGTCGCCGAGATGCCTCTTTGACCTCGATCTGAAAACCCTTGGCCTGGATATCTACCAGGTGTTGTTTGGGTTCGATTGTTCCACTCTGGTCAACGCTATCAAGAAGGGAAGGTACGATTTGGCGGACATTGGAGTTCAGTTCTGTTTGTGAGACGAGAAGCTTGAGCCGCGTTTTGATTATGCATAATTTGTTTTTTTCGTCACGAGCGTAATAAAGTAGCACATAGGTTGGAACAATTTGGCTACGAGGACAACTATATTTCATCCTGTTGGATGGAAGTTGCTCCAGGCTATGTAATTTTTTTTAGGAATGCTCCAGACTATGTAATTGGTTTGGTTGCCTGCGATATTGCTGAGCAACAATTTAGTGGAATGCATTTTCCCGTAAAAAAAGATATTCGCCCTTTTAGGGCCTGTTTGCGCGAGCCTTGACAGTTGACATAAAGCATGCACGCTACTGTAAAAAAGAAGACATAAGCATTCACACGACAGCCCAAACGGCCCAATTCAATAGAGCCTGGTCTGGCCCATTTACTCCATCAAGCACATCCTAGCCGTCCGTGCTAGGTCACGCGGACGCGAGGAAGCCATTTATACCCGTAGCAGCCGCCACGCGCTCGCTCTCCTCTTTCCCAACCCTTCTGCCCAAGCCTCCTTTTACCGGCGGCGGAGACGACGACGACATGGTGCAGCGTCTGACCTACCGGAAGAGGCACAGCTATGCCACCAAGTCCAACCAGACGCGGGTCGTCAAGACCCCAGGTCTGGAGTCCCTTGTCCTGCCCTTCTTTAGTTGATTGTTTCGTATATTTTTAGCGATTTCTGATTTGTTCGTGCTAAGATCCTCGCTGATTTGGCCGGTTTGTGCCTTGCGATTGTAGGTGGTAAGCTCGTGTACCAGTACACCAAGAAGAGGGCGAGCGGCCCCAAGTGCCCTGTGACCGGGAAGAAGATCCAGGGGGTGAGTTGCTCTTAGCTCTCCATCTCTCAGAACAATTGTTGATTGTTTCGCTCTGTCATGATAGCGATATTTGGCAGCCCAGTTTGTATGCTTGCGGGGTAGGATTCCTTGGTTACTAGATGAATCTATGTTGCTAAATGTAGTTTACATCTTAAAACTTGTAGCTTGCTTTATGAGTTTTGGCTATCAACCTAAGAGTGTCTTATAGGCTTTTAGTACACAAATAAATGACCAACAAGATTTTGGTTGGCAGATCTTGATTTCTGTTCAGCCGGCATCAAATTCACAGCAAGATGATGCTCTCAAGTAATTCCAAATATATCATTGTCGGGTAATTATGCCTGTTGCTAAATTGCATTTCACCACTCTATCCTTTTTCAAGTGGTGGTTTTAGATTCTGAGTTGTTCTTAAGTAGATATTGACGATCTTGCCTACTCATGTCTGTTGGTGTATTCTAATTATCCTCTTCATGAGTTAATGTGTTGATAAAACTGGTTGGTACCTTTATCAATCTGTTTGTGTTGTGGTGTGCTCGGTGGATTTTCAGGTTTGAAACATTCCTAGCATCATGGTAGTCAGAACATAATTCATGTGGCCATCAAATTAAATGTTGTGACTGCTGCCACCATACCGCATTGCCTCAATCAATTGCTACTTCTCTAGAGTTGAAGCTGCTGTCACAATGGCTTTCTTCCATGCTGTTTGTGATAATCCCAAGCTGTGCCTCTGCTTTACAAGATTAATAAACCTTGTAATTCCAAGTTTGTCCATGCTGATTCACCTGAGCTCCTTAATCTTCTTTTACAAGTCTTTGAACCTTTGTTTTGGTTAACTTTGAGGGATAATTTATCATGTTTTAGAAGTCTACATTTTTTATTGTCTGTGATACATGAATAGCTCAACTTGAACACTCGTGATATGATCACTTCCATCTCCAGATTCCCCACCTGAGGCCTACTGAGTACAAAAGATCAAGGTTATCTAGGAACCGCAGGACTGTGAATCGTCCCTATGGTGGAGTGCTCTCTGGACCTGCAGTTAGAGAAAGGTCAGCATCTATTATGATTTAAAGTCATCTGATTTGTTTGCATGAAAATAATCCGTATGTAATCTAGTGCCATTCACATTCCATTTCAGGATCATCCGTGCTTTCCTGGTCGAGGAACAGAAGATTGTGAAGAAAGTCTTGAAAATACAGAAAACCAAGGACAAGACTGCCACAAAGTAGAGAACTTGTTTGAAACTGAAGTGAGAGGCTGTTATGTAAACAAGGAAATATTTTTGTGGATGGTGATCATGAATGGTTTTAGTCCCTTCTAGCTAAATGCTTTAGTATGTTGAGGAGATCTGTTGAATTCAGAGATTGTGAGACATTTGATACCCATTTGCTATTCCATTTCTGAATCTCATATTGAATTTGCAATTTGTGAGTCCACCTTTTCGTGCCTTGGTCAGTATAACCTTGGAACAACAGCTGCCGTGTTGCACTGCAACATTTTGTGGATGGTGATCATGAATGGTTTTAGTCAATTCTAGCTAAATGCTTTAGTATGTAGAGGAGATAGCTGTTGAATTCATTGATTGTGAGACGTTTTGATGCCCATGTCATTGCTTTCTAAGGCTAAGAAGCACTTGTCGTTACACTGGTTCTTTTATAGTGGTCATTTTGGATATCATATTGGCATGTTCCAAGTTTAACTTAACTCCATGCGAAACTAAAGCCATGACGAAGTTGGGCGTGACTAAATCAAACAGTTTGACTAACCTCCTTGCCCATCTCCTTGCCCATGAACGATCAGAACATTTCACTCCAGCTAGGTCTGGAATTTGAGCCGAGCCAACTGACTCGCTAAAACTCGTTCAACTAATGAGTTAACTCGACTTGCTTGTTTACAGAACAAGCTCATATTTGAAACTCGGCTTGACTTGGTAAACTCATGAGTATATCATTTAGCTTGTTATAAGTTACGAACATGAGCACATATAAGAAAAACTAGTAATTATTCTATTAATTTTGAACTAGAACACCAATAGTACTTCCATAATAACACGGAAGGGGAAGGAAGATCAATGAAAAATATAATAGCTCTATACCATTACAGGTTCAAGAAACATTCATAGTATGGCACTCATCTATCAAAATTTTCAAACTCTGTATTTGAACGAGTTTAACAAGCTAAATGAGTAGTTCGTGAGTAGCTCATTTAACTTGGATGAACAAACGAGATCACCGAGTTCGAGCCGAGTCACGAGTTACTCATTTAGCTCGCGAGTTTCGAGTTATAATTCCAGCCAAATGATAATTTCTTTTAAGTCCAGCCAAATGACAATTTCTTTTAAGTCTAAAAGGAACAGTAATACCTAGTCCAGCCAAAAGGCAGTTTCTTTTTAAGGCTAGCCTTGGTGGAAATAACTTATAGCTAGTAATATGCATTTAAATGCAATGCTAACCAAGCAAGTTGGTAACATGACATGATAATTAATGAAAAAAAAAGTAGTAACTTAGCTAGTTATCATAACATCACACATATTAAGACTATGAGTTTACAACCTAAGGTTGGTCATAGTGGTAGCATCATACTACTAGTATCACTATAGTGCATGATATCATATGATAGTATCATAACAGTACTATATTTAATGATTTGTAAAATATTAATTTAAAATTATGTACAGATTTATTTGCATTAAAATTTCTAGTTTTACGTACTATGATACGGTATCTACCTATGATACTCTAACCACCTCTTTCTTCATTAATTGTTGTGCCACATCAGATTTTGTTCCAACATAGCATGCACGATACTAGTTATGATACTCACACTAATGCAAATAAATCTTGTACACAGTTTTACATTGAGATTCTACAAATCATTAAACGTAGTACTACTACGATACTACCATATGATAATATGCACTATAGAGATAGTATCATATGCATGATAATAGCATCATGATACTACCACTATGACCAGCCTAAGACTAGCCCCAATGAGGGTATCATAGGTGGTATTACGCATTACATGTCTACCAAATGTTTATATGTCACTGCAATTAATGATGAAAGAGATTATGTTGTTATCATAGGTAGATACAGTATCATAGCATGTGAAACTAGAAAAAACCAATCTTAAATAAATCTTGTACACAAATTTATATTGAGATCCTACAAAACTATAAATACACTAAGACTATGGTACTACTACATGATATTATGCATTGTGAAGATGGTATGATGTGCTAGTATCATATAAATGATACTCACCATTGTGACTAGTATAATTAATTAGGTCTACATGACACTGCTCACATTTTATCACTCAATAAAGGTAGTAACATCAACTAGTAATATGTGCAAGTTACTGCTTACTAGTCTAAATTACTTAGCACTATGACCAACCTAAGGCTTACAAGGAATAGTTATGGAGATATGAACTTACCACCACATTCAGACATCTGATTTGGGCCACGAGGATACGAAAACCAGGCCCTAGCGAGAAACCCCAAACAGACCAGAGGCTCCGGACCGGTGCTTTCTCGGTGGCCGGGTTGCGGTCTATCCACGCTCGTCTTCCTCTTCTCCTAATTGAGCCCGCCCGTCAGTGTGGACCGGCTATTCTCCCCTCCCGAACTCGAGCCCTGCTCCTCCCACATGCTGTTATCACCGCCTTCATACCCTTTTTGACCACCCCGCTTCGTTCCATTGGTAGTCGTAGGGCTGCTAGAGCCAGATCCCTCCTTTCGTCGTTGTTTGGACGCCGGAATTGATCGGGGCCTAGAGCCAACGCCGCCACCGTCACCTGCCGGAGGAAAGTCTAGATAGTCGTACCGCTTGCCATCGCCGCCCGTAGGCCCTGTCACCGTCCTGCTTGCCACCGCCACCGTGCTCCAAGATCTGGATGTGGTTGGTCGCTCGCGGCCAGGAGCGTCGCGCCCACCACTTGTTCGAGCAATTGCCTCGCCAAAGCCTAGTATGTATGGCCATATTTTTTTTTGACAATCTGTCAATGAACTAGAGATATTTTTGCATCACGAAATTCGTAATCGAGCGATCCACAATGCACTTCAGGCCGATTTGGTCAAGCACATGTGGACGCACCTAGGAAACCAGTAGTCCTTTTGTTTGAATTATTTGTGTGTTAAACTATTTGTATGATGTATGTATATAGTACTTTATTCGATCATGTTTAATGAAATTGTGGCCAATGGCTAGTATGGCAAAAAACTGTCAAAAATAGCCTCTTTCTGATTTGGCATGCGTCCAAACAGGCCAAAATGGTGGGAGAAATACGGTGGTCCGTTGACCGTGCACACGAACATGGGAGGACAACTCCCCGCACCCTAAACTGTCCGTCCTAAATGTGGTGCCCGTTAGAGATAGCCTTAGAACAAGTTCAGTGGTATAGTTCGTTGGTGGTTATACACAAGTGCCATATCATCTATAGACGGTTTTATAGCTGTCGCATATAATAGTTGTCTATAAAAGTGTGCTAATTTATCGGTACATGGTTCACATTTTATTCTCACAAAATATCTAGAAGCATGTGTTAGATCTAACATCGTACTTACGTTCTCTCCCTTCCACCTCACTAAAACTATAATAATTTATCTATTATAGCGAGCAATCGACTGTTGTACTTGCTAGAATAAATGACAAAAAATTGATAAAAAATATGTCAAAAGTGAGATAGAGCCCTATTGTACTTTCTCAAATTAATGACTAATCTAATTAAGTCGGTCTTGTATGATACCGCTCACATTTTTTCAGGTAGTAATATCAACTAGTAACATGTGCAAGTTATTGCTTACTAGTCTAACTTATTTAGCACTATGACCAGTCTAAGGCTACAAGGAACGGTTATGCATATATGAACTTACCACCACATCCGGACATCTGATTTGGGCCATGAGGATACGAAAACCAGGCCCAGTGACTCACCCCAAATGGACCAGAGGCCCGTACCGGTGCTTTCTCGGCAGCCGGGTTGCAACTATCCGCGCTTGTCTTCCTCTTGTCCTAATTGAGCCCGCCCGTTAGCGTGAACCAGCTATTCTACCCTCCCAAACTCGAGCCCTACTCCTCCAACATGCTGTCATCGTAGACTTTGTACCCTTTTCGACCACCCCGCTTCGTCCCATCGGTAGCCATAAGGATGCTAGAGTCGGATCCCTCCTGCCATTGTTTTTTGGACGTGGGAGTTGGTCGAGGCCCCGAGCCAACGCCTCCACCGTCGTTCGTTGGAGGAAGGTCTAGATAGTCGTCCTGCTTGCCACCGTCGCCCGAAGGTCTAGATAGTCGTAGGGATACCAGTAGTCCTTTTGCTTGAATTATTTGTGTGTTAAACTATTTGTATGATGTATGTATATAGCACTTTATTCCGTCATGTTTAATTAAATTGTGGTCAATGGCTAGTATAGCCGAAAAACTATAAAAATTAGCCTCTTTCTGATTTGGCGCACGTCCAAACATGCCAAAATGGCGGGAGAAATACGGTGGCCAGTTGGTCGCACACACGAACATGGGAGGACAACATGTCTGAATCGGTCCTCCCGCACGCCAAACTGTCCGTCCTAAATGCGGTGCCCGTTAGAGATAAGCAAGTTCCATTGCTAGCTATAAACAAGTGCCATGTAATCTATAGAGAGTCTATAGCCGACAAATACAATAGTTATCTATAAAAGTGTGCTAATTTATCGGTACATGGTTTACATGTCATTCTCATAAAATATCTAGAAGCATGTGTTAGAGCTGACATCCTACTTAAGTTCTCTCTCCTCCACCTCACTAAAGCTATAATAGTTTATCTCTTATAGCGAGCTGCCCCATATTGTACTTGCTCGAATAAATGACAAAAAATTGATAAAAAGATGTGTCAAAAGTGGGATATAGCTGGTCCCTATTGTACTTGCCACTGTTCAAAAAATCGTCTGAATCAACGATTAATAGAACGATTAATCGCTACTAGTGACCTAACTATGTCGATTACCACTAATCAGTTCTGTTAATCCTTTAGTTCGACTAATAGCTCCGACAAACCGATTACTAGGTATATTCCTGATTAACTACTAGACTTGGTCAAAAAAGTTGCAAAATTTTCAAGGCATATCGCCTATCCAACCGCTAGTCTGTCCCAAAGAAGTAGGTTTTGCGAAGCTCCTGCTGGATTCCTGTCTCCAAGAGCTCAATTACCGCTGTCACCAACCAGTACCCTGGGTAGGTGGTGGGAGAAGAGAAACTTCAGAGGTCAGAGGAGCATAAACGGAAGGAGGGTGATGGGATATACCAAACGGGGTATGCCCAGAGGAACCTTCTGATTGCCAAAGGACTCACGAGTGGGCCTACAGGACCACGATTGGAACGTGACTAAAGGGAAGGCCTGGCGATTGGAGATTGGAGGACCAGCCGCATAGTTGAAGCCCAGCCGGATTAGGTAAAAAGCATCTGAATCCATAACTTGTTCGGTTGTATACTGTAAACCCTAGCGAGGTACCCCTATATAAACCTCCCTAGGATAGCTTGAGGACTTACATTCCATCATACACCCCTTTCGAGCGACTCACTGCTTAGACACCAAGCTCGCCATTCCTGTAACTCGCTCTCCATCAATACAATCTAGCAGGAGTAGGTCGTTACCCACCAGGGGGCCGAACCTGGGTAAACCCATGTGCATCCGCCCCATCTCGCACCGCAGATGGCTGCCAGCTCTCACCCCCTCTTCTATCAATCGATGCCCGTGTTAGCGACTGCCGTGGTCATTCCACGACAGTGGCGCCCACCGTAGGGCCTAGCCGGTCTAGCCTGAGTTCTGCGGCGAGACCCTACACACCAATCGATCGGCCGATCGCCACCGGCCGCATGATCACCACCGGCACGATCCTGCAGATCCCGCCCAGCAGCTACATCTCGGCGTCGCGCCCGATCACACACAGCGTGGTGATGCCGATCAACGCCATCAGCTTGTTCGTCGGCTTCACCGACGCAGTCGACCTGGCGGGAACGATAATCGTCGGTGAATCACCGCTACGCCACGATCTGCTCTCGGAGGAGCAGGTACGCTCCATCAGCCGCCTCGCCACCGAGTACGACTCGGCCGCCAACAACGCGATCGAGACCAACACCGCCACGGACGACGCGGCTCTCCACGACGACGTTAACTCCGCGACCCCTGCCTCGGTCGACGGATCCATCACCGCAGCATCACGGGATGACTCCATCACGCGGATCTCCAACCCTGAGGACTTCGAGGATTCCTCCATCCTTGGGATCTTCAATTCCGACTCCGGCTCGGAGTCCCCCGAGGACTTCCGCACCAGATCCAATCGCTTCAATGCGATCTACATGGCGGGCAGCACGGCCGCCTCGCTAGATTCATTCTTCACACCAATCCGGCCAACCGCACGACCACGGAGGTGGAGGAAGCTCGCCCGCGACTAGAGGAGGCGCATCGCAGGGAGATAGCCGAGCTCGAGAAGTTCCGCCTTGAGCGGGCAACGGCGCAGGAACTGTCGCTCTACCATCAACGCTGCATCAGGACCCGCCTGAACTCCAACGTCCAGAGCCGCGTCCCAAACTTCAATGACGAAAGCGACCCCGCGCGCGTAGCCAAGCGTGAATACTGCGAGAACGCGCCGCCAGGCGGCAGCAACCGACCACCACCCGGCGCACCGACGACTGGGGCCCTGCTGCCACCCATTAGTCGCGCGCCCCCACCGGACCAATCGCGAATCATCATCTCGCCATAGGCCCGCGACGCCAACGGGCTCCTACTGTACTCCACTCCAATGGACAACGCCATCACAGCCGACGTCATAGTCGCCCACCTCGACATCCAAGGAGAGGGCGTGCTGCAGATCTAGTACGCCAAGTCCCTACTCCCCAGGGCCGTCGAGCAGCAAGCCGTGGGAGTCGACCCACGGGGACGGATGTATTCCCGCTCATCGCCAAGCAGGGCAGCCTCAAGCGGCCCTCCAACCGCCGCCAACCGATATATACATGTGTTTTAGGTGCTAATTTATGTAGATTGCACCGACCTAGCCGACCGAATAAATCCGTCAATCATTCGAATTTCAATTAGTCACTACTCCCAAGTTGAGCGAGCAGTTAACCATTACCGATTTCCTCACCATCGGTACTTGCTCGAATAAATGTCAAAAAATTCGATTAAAAAGATGTGTCAAGAGTGGGATTTGAACCCACGCCCTTTCGGACCAGTACCTGAAACTGGCGCCTTAGACCAACTCGGCCATCTTGACTTGATGCCACATTCATGTTTTCAGCTCATATTAGCTTATATTCATGAAAAGTGCTTCAAACAGAAATTCGATGGGTATCAAATATGTCACAATCTCCTCTATCCACTTCCAGCCCGATCTATCACTATGCATTACTCATTCGGATTAAAAGTTTCGGATACCGTGGCAACATGAGTATCTTCAAACACGCAAATTTGAAGACCTGCCACAATTTGTTAGTCACATCATATCATTTCTGACAGTACCAAATTCAAGTGCGACTTCGTCACGGCCATGGCGCGCGCTTAGATCCCTCCCACCACACCACATCCCTTCTGCCTTCTTCCATCTCGTCGTCTCCATGCCTCCGCGCCTCCCCTCGTCCGCATTACTCACCCCCGCCCTCTCAGCCCACCGCCGCGCGCTCTCTGCTCTCCCAGCCACCACCGCCGCCGCCGCGCGAGCCGGCGCCCCCAACCTGCTCGACGGAGTGCCTCGTCCGGACCGCCTCTCGCGGCTCCCGCCCGAGCTCGCGGGATTCGTCCGCTCGCGCGCGGCGGGGCACACGCCCAGCCAGTTCGCCTACGGGAACGCGCTCAAGGCCTGCGCTCCCGCCGCCGACAGCGGAGCGGCAGCGGGCAATGTCGCCTTCGCGGAGCAGGTCTACTGCGCGGCCTGGAAGGACGGGATCGCGGGCGACGCGTACGTCTGTAGCGCCATGGTCGACCTGCTCGCCAAGAGCGGTCACCTCGGGGACGCGCTCAGGGCGTTCGCGGACGGCGACCCAGGGAGCGCGGTCTGCTGGAACGCGGTCATCTCCGGGGCGGCGCGGAACGGGGAGCACGGGCTCGCCATCGAGAAGTTCACTGACATGGCGTGGGGCTCCTGTGAGCCGAACTCGTTCACTTACTCCGGGGTTCTCAGCGCCTGTGCAGCTGCCGCGGAGCTCTGCGTTGGGAGGGCGGTTCATGGACAGGTGCTTCGCCGTGATCCTGACTATGATCTGTTCATTGGAACGTCGATCGTCAACATGTATGCGAAATCTGGTGATATGGTCTCTGCCATGAGGGAGTTCTGGAGGATGCCGGTCCGAAATGTGGTTTCCTGGACCACCGCCATCGCTGGTTTCGTGCAGGAGGAGGATCCGGTGAGTGCGGTTCGGCTGCTCAGAGAAATGGTCCGGAGCGGCGTATCGATTAACAAATACACGGCTACTAGCATCTTGCTCGGATGTTCCCAGATGTACATGATACAAGAGGCTAGCCAGATGCATGGAATGATCATAAAGACAGAGCTGTACTTGGATTACGTTGTCAAGGAGGCTTTGATCTGCACATACGCTAATATCGGTGCTATTGAGTTGTCTGAGAAGGTATTTGAAGAAGTTGGTAGAGTAAGCAACAGAAGTATCTGGTCGATTTTCATATCTGAGATTAGTAGCCATAGCCTATCGAGATCAATTGAGCTTTTAGTGAGGATGTTCCGTCAGGGTCTAAGACCAAATGACAAATGCTACGCTTCTCTTTTCAGTTCTGTGGACTCAATTGAGTTTGGCAGACAATTGCATTCATCAGTTATAAAAGATGGCTTAGTTCATGGTGTTCTTGTTGGCAGTGCGCTCTCCACCATGTACTCTAGAGGGGATGAAGTGGAAGATAGCTACAAGGCCTTTGAAGAGATGCAGGAGCATGATGAAATCTCATGGACAGCAATGGTTACTGGTTTTGCATCCCATGGTTATTCAGTTGAGGCATTCCGATTGTTCAGGAATATGATTCTTGATAATTTTCAGCCTGACCATATGACGCTATCTGCCATTCTTTCAGCTTGTAATGGACCAGAATGCTTGCTCAAAGGGAAAGAAGTTCATGGACACATCCTTCGTGCCTATGGAGAAACCACATCCATCAGCCATTCTTTGGTTTCCATGTATTCCAAATGTCGACAGGTACAAATAGCTAGAAGAATTTTTGATGCAGCTGCATGCAAAGATCAGGTCATGTTGTCTTCAATGATATCTGGATACTCTACAAATGGTTGCAGTGACGAGGCAATCTCACTATTTCAGCTTATGTTGGCGGCTGGTCTAGTGATAGATAGGTTCATATGCTCATCTATTATTAGCCTATGTGCTAACATAGCAAGACCACTCTATGGAAAACTATTACATGGTTATGCAACTAAAGTAGGAATACAGTCTGATCTATCAGTAAGTAGTTCACTCGTGAAGTTGTACTCCAAAAATGGCAACCTGCATGATTCTCGTAAAGTTTTTGATGAAATAAATTCCCCAGATTTAGTTACTTGGACAGCTATAATTGATGGATATGCGCAGCATGGAAGTGGCCAGGATTCTTTGGAGATGTTTGATTTGATGATTAGGTGTGGAATAAAACCAGATAACGTTGTACTAGTGAGTATTTTATCTGCTTGCAGCCGCAATGGTTTAGTTGAGGAAGGGTTTAACTATTTTAAATCTATGAGAAGCGTCTATGGGGTTGAGCCAATGTTACATCACTACTGTTGTATGGTTGATTTACTTGGTCGATCTGGGAGGCTTGGAGAGGCAAAAAGTTTTATTGAGAGCATGCCTATGAAGCCTGACTTGATGGTATGGAGCACACTACTTGCTGCTTGCAGAGTTCATGATGATGCTGTACTTGGAAGATTTGTGGAAAACAAGATACGTGAAGATAATTATGATTCAGTCTCTTCTACAACTCTGTCAAACATTCTAGCAAATTCTGGGGACTGGGAGGAAGCAGCGAGAGTAAGAAAATCAATGAAGGGCACCAAGAAAGAGCCTGGATGGAGCATGGTGTAAGAATCAAAATGATCGAGGAGTTACATAAATAAAACAAGAATGGAGCACAGTACATTGATGGACTTGAAATGATGACATCATCTTCTGGGAGTTGGAAAAGAGGTCCAGCTGGTTGCATGTAAGCAATAAGCAACGGATATCATTGGTTTATTAGATAAACTGTTGAGCCTTTTACACTATTAACCGTACTTTGCATAGGTAATTGTTCCAAACCTGTTAGGTATCTAATTAGAGATGTTTCTTCCTGATCAGACATGATAGATATCTAAAGTTTGCACTGATGATACAACTGAGCCAGATTCCTTGCTGTACTTAATTCATTATTCACTTTATGATGGGATTTGCATATTTTACATGTGTGACACACCTCTAATTTTCAATCGAAGTATAGGTATTAATACTGAAGAATTCAATAAATAACCAAGATGTTGTTCTCTCTCTTAGCTTATCTGTAAAGATGGATGCAGTTCATAAGATATAGATCGCGCTGAAAATTTACAATGGATAGTCTTCTGCTAACAGAAATGCGAACATATGAAGATCACTCTGTGTTGTATATTCTAACTATGTATTCCCTCCGTCCGGAATTAACTGACTCACATTTGTCTAGATTCGCATGTATCTAGACTCGTTTTAGTGTGTCGATACATGCGAATCTAGACAAATGTGAGTCAGTGAATTCCGAACGGAGGGAGTATAATATATTTTTCCGTAGATCAGCTATTGGACATCTCTGGGGGAGGTCGGGGGACAAGTGAGAGATTCGCAGGGCACGTTGCATGTCCAATCATCTGAAGAATCTAGCCCCAAATCAAATGGGAATTTTATTTTTCGTGGAACCCCACACTCATTGCCCGTAACGTATCCATTATCAGGTTTCCTTGTATATGGATCTTCATCCCTGTTTCCAATACCTCCATTTGTGTCTATATCCCAATCAACTGCATACGCATCGCACTGTTCATGTTCGAACTCAGTATCTGGTGAGGCTTCATTCATGCTATTGATTATTCCAGGGGCTATGCTGAGAAGCACGGTATCTGACGACCTCTGCAGGGTCTGTGTTTCAAATGGAAAGATTACCGGATTGCTATGGATGTCTTTGTCTGATACATGCGTTAAGGATGGACCGCGGTTGAAGTTTATGACTTTATATGAAGAGCCATTCTGTGAACTGTTGAGCTTCTGCTGCTGCCGCCCTTGAAAGCAGTGTTCGCTATTGAACCGATTCACAGGTATTGCAACTTCTGCTGAGCAAGAGGAGCTTTCCAAAGCAAAATGTGAAGCTTGCATGGACTGCAAGGCAGATAATAGATCTGGCTCTGTAGTTGCAGTCAAGTGAGGACCCCAGGAGTGAGATAGTGCTCTTTGCGCCATTGAACTAGGCTTTTTAAATATCCTACAAATAGCCCAGGCATCCTGTTTGGTAAAGAAAAATCATCAGAGATATTCTCATATATGAAGATATTTTCAGAATTCTGGTGCTATAGTAAATACTCTGAATAAAAGGCTTACATTGGCTGGAATGTTTTTGTCTATTTGTACTTTAGGAAGTGTTGGATCAGTTAGTGAAGGAAGCCTGAACTCATGCATCATCCAATCAGTCTTGATCCCTTTTGCTGCTCTTCCTTTATAAAATACAAGAGATTTCTTCAAGCCTATGCACTTGGTTCCCTCGGAGGAGTAAATTGGCCTATCTGTTCCCGTTGCTTTCCAGAATCCAGCTCCTGTGACTCTATTTGGTCTAGCACTATTACGATACTTCCGGTCCCTTGGGCAGTAGAAATACCATTCTTTCTCCCCAGAACTTGCAAGTTCTATCCACGAGCAAGATAATAAACAGTACATTACAGAAAGTAAATGTAAATAATGCAAGGCAATGAGTAATGTTGCAGAAATTCAAGGAGGATAACTATACATAGATTGGTTTTCTGATGAGAAGAAAATACTTAACTAGGTCTTGCATGATTATAGGTACTCTAAGGTAGTACGTTTCACGCGGCTTATGCTATTATTTATGCTTGCTACTGTATTTTAAACAGTTTATATGCATGTATCGTGGATTTGCACAAGTGCAGATCTTCAATTTTTGGTGTTGCTGTAGAAGTCTTCATCTTTCATTTTAGTAGGATCTGACCTTATTGACCATGAACTTTTGGCGTACCTGTTGCTTGAATATTACTACAAGATTGCCCAACTTGTTTCCAGAGTACAACTTTGTATTCAAGTGGATGAGAAGTCGTCAATTCTCTCTCATGTTGTTTTTAATAACTTGCATATAGGATAACTATGAAGACAGTAATCTTTGTGTTGAGCTGTTCCTATAACTAAAAGCTGTGCAAAAATGTACTTCGGATTACATAGCGGATCATGACACTAACAGCTACAGCTTTATTTATTTTTTCACGTATTATTTAGTTGAAATAAGATGGTGATTGTGGAGTACTTTGAAATTCTAATTCGTCCCAAAAGTGGGTAATATCTAGCATCTGCGTATTATCGAGAAGAGATATGTTTTGCTGGCATATATTCGTTTCTTTGAGACATGCCTTTACAAGATTAAAGTTCCTTATGCTCCATTTACTAACAAATAAGAGCAAGAAGCACAGAGAAGGTAGCAACTTACTTGGGAGATCCCATGGGTCGTACTTGTAGATGTCCAGCTGCCGGATGAGCTCAATGGAGAGGGGTTTCTGCTGAATCTTTCTCTTGAGATAAAAACCCACCAGCTCTTCATCTGTGGGATGAAACCGGAAACCAGGCAGAAGTACCTCCTCTGATTTGTCCATATCACTTCTCCCATCCATGATTCTCAAGGGTAGCCTGATACAGGTTAAACTGCTCTTGTACTACCTATGTGGATGTAACGAATGGTTTTACGATCAAAGCTGCCTAGGTGAAGACAAACTCGGAAGCTCTCTCTAAGACGGTGGAGGGACTAAGCGACCATGCAGAGTCTACTACTCTTACCTTTGTTTGTGCCTTTGTGCTTGTGCAAACATGGCAAAGCTCTTATAGCTGACAATTATCTAATATGGTGCAGGAATTTATCAGCCCAGAGAAAAATAATGTGGATGGCTTCATGGACCTAAATTAATAAATGGAAAAGAAAGAATAGAAGATGAAGGCATGTGTAATTTGAGGACATGAGGTAAGAAACCAGTAGTTATAAAACTATTGTTTAAGATGAACTGTTTTTCTGTTAGATGAACCTTCCCATAGGCTTTCTAGTCTCCTATTGTATGCCTTATATTCCGGTGCATAAACAATAATCGGGAAGGGGAGGTTAATATATCCCTTGTGAACGAAATTTCAGCTGCTTAAACCTGACTAGATGAGGTCTGCAACTTTGAAGACATCCTGGCAATCAATAGTATTTTATTCATTATCCTTTGGAACCTCTTTCACTTATTTAGTCAGGGATAAGTACCTCAATGAAGACAATCTTAGCAACACCTGAGGATTATCAGTCCCTTTCGATACACATATAATTATGATCTCGGACACCCTGAATAGCCCTCCAATACTACTCTTACAACAGTAATAGCATCAATTATACATATATTTGTAAGTTCATAGAAATCATTTACAATTCCAACAATTTCTTTAGTACATGTTGGAAGTTAAACATGTCCAAATACACCACACTACAATCCACGATGATTATTACTAGATCAATTTTCTGCAACAATACCAAGGCATATTTCTCCACTCTCTGGTTTAGAAAATTCCGTAGTCCTATATATAGCTTTTTCCCCACCAAGTATCATTGCCAATACATATATGCTTCTACATTACATATTTATATTAGACATATTCTTCCTTTCTGTGATTTAGAAAATTCCAAACTCCGACATATAAAAGGATATATCTTTTACTATGCATCATTGTCAGCACATATATGCTTCTGAATTGCATTAAAGATTTTCTTTGCATTGAAAATTCCTTTTCTGGTTATGGAATCCTTCCATCATTGTGTATATTTTTTCGCACTATGGAGGTTCCGTTTTCTGCGTACGAAAGCAACAGTTAGCTTATTCGTACTGTTAACATCATTGATGGGAATTTGGATGAGCGTTAATGTGAGAACAGATGTACACGCGCTTATGAGTTTGTGATTGCAACCCCGTTTTTCTAAACCTGCACAACAGCTTAACTGAGAAGGTGGGGAACTGTTAAAAACTGCACTAGTATTCCAGGAAACCTTACGCCAAGTTGATGTGCATCAACAAATACTCGTCGTTGTCTCACGACAGCGACAGCCTTAGCAGTGTAATTGCCTCCAGTTCTTTTATCAACTAGCGTATGACTCGATGCAAACTGTTGCCTCTAATTCGTTTCTATTAATTTTTTAGTTCACAATTAGTTGCCATCATATAATCAATCTCAGCTTAGTTGACTGCTTGATGGTATGCTCTTGCCCGTCACCAATTGTATACAGTCCACTGCTCATTATTTTACAAGATCATGCTCTTAGGTATTTACTAGTACTGTACAAAATTTTGAGCATCATTTGTTGACTTAGTCTTACATGATCTTGTACGTTCTCTTTTTCTCAAGGTACCCCAATAACTTTTTTGCCGTGTGACTCTGTATAATCTTTCCTACGTTGGATCGGGTAGAGCCCGCAGGCGACATTGCAACCGTTCCAATGACTTGAAGACAAGGTTTTGGCCATGTTACAAATAACATAATATAGTATCATAAAGGCCTCAGAACATCCCATGCCTCCTCAATTCCAGGCAGGAGAATAGTTCCATGCTTTCGCATAATAAAAATGATCACGATTGCAACACTTCTTGTCTTCTATCATGATTCACGCTGGGAGATGGTTTGGGTGAAACCCTTGAAACACAAGGTTTCTCCAAGTCTTCCTCAGCCTTCTTGGTTTGTAGTTCTTCGATCACTAGACACAGCTGCATGCAAACTAACACGTCCTAAGAAACATATAGTCCCTCACTGTGAGTTAAGCTATTAGTTATATAAAGTGACAGAAAATGTGATTATTTCGTCTTAAAAAACCAAGCCGGGACAAACATTCACATCTATAAAACAAGGTAAATACGAGTCACTAGAGCTGTCTGGAATGATTAAGTCCATAGAAGGAAGTAGTTAAAAACATGAAAAGCAACTGCAATTTTAGGGCATTCTTCTTCTTGCAATAAGAACTAATCTTCTGAGCAATCATGTGACGCCAACAAAACATGTTTTAGGAATTTAGTTTCTCAGAAGGAGCTTTTTTCATGCATTCTTGTCATTTATTTGTCCACACACACTACATAGTTTACTTGCATGGCTTAAAAAATCGACTAAAATGGACTGGCCCAGAAAGCAACATCTATAACCTCCAGATACTATGATGAAGCCATTAACATCAACTTCTTTGCTTGAAAGAAGTTACAAGGTAAGAGCATCTCTAACAGAGCCCTCAAACTGGTCAAACCCTCAAATTAACTGCTTTTTTGAAGGCCGAGGCAGAAAGTTGGCACGGAACAGAGCCCTCAAACCCTTAAACCCTCAAAAAATTTGAAGGCCTAGCCCTCATTTTCCATTCCAACCTATAGAAACCCAGGTTGAGAGGCAAATACCCAGGGCCCTTCATTCTGGTCAACGAATCGGCGCGGGAGGGAAAAATCCCTCAATCGCTCGAGCCCTCCTCCTTCCCCGCGCCGCCGCAGGCCCTCGTCCGCCTCGCCGCCGGCCCCTGCTCCGAGCGCCCCCGCCCCGCCGCCGAGTCCCGCGGCCGTCCTCGCCTCGAGCGCCCTCGCGCAGCCGCCTCTCGCCCCCGCCCCCGCCCCGGCCTCGAGCGACGCCGTGGTGGCTAGTATGGTGGCCTCCACGCACGTCGGTGTGAAGAGGAGGCGGGCGCACGTCCTCAAAGGCTCCGTCGATGCGTTCGTCGCCCCCGCAACCGCCGCCGCTGTCTCCCCCGCAGTCACCGCCTCCGTCGCCCCCGCCCCCGCACCTGCCCAGAAGAGGGCCAAGAAGGTTCCCTCCTTGGGGCCAAAGTACGCCGAAGCGAAGAGGAACGCCCTGGGCGCGCCGCCGTTGGTGAAGAAGTCGGCCAGCCGCAAGAAGGCCACTCCTCCGCCTGTCTTCGCCCCTCCGCTGCCAAGCGCCAATGAGGTGCTCGACGAAATGTCGGCCCCAACTGCTTCTTACATGGGACTGCTCCAAGATGCCGATGTGAACATTGGGGCTCCTCCCCTCGATTCGTTCGACTTTGATGTTGAGGAGGAAGAGGAGGAGGAGGAGGAAGAGGTGACCGAGATCAATGAGGCGGCATTCGAAACCGCTCAAGAGGAAGGGGGTGTTGGCCGGCCCATCATCCGCTCGTCGAACTACACTGAGGTTGAAGATGTTCTTTTGGTTCGTGCTTGGTCTGAAATTGGGATGGATGCAGTTCATGGCACGGATCAAACCGGGAAACGCTATTGGCAACGGATCGAGGACAAGTATTGCAAGCTCAAGCCCAAGACCGGCAGCTTGGTCCATCATTCTTACCGGTCACTTCAAGGATGATGGGAGGTGATAAAGCCCGCTTGTGCTCGTTGGAGTGCGGCTATGGACCAAGTGATTAACGCTCCACCAAGTGGCACCGTTGAGACTGACTATGTGAGTATACTCAACCTCAATCTTTGGTTCATGCCTATTTTTACATTATGCACTTGGTTGTGATCATGTTATGCTTCCGATTATGATCATGTTATGCATATTGTAGGAGACATATGCTGACTTGCGGTACAAGGACATGGCCGGTTCCAAGGGAAAACATTTTCCCTTCAAGCATTGTTGGGCATTGCTTAAAGATCTTGACAAGTGGTAAGTAAGGGATCAAGAATCCGCACCTAAGAAATCGGCGATGCTCAATATGGAAGATAGTGAGCATGAAGGAAGGAACCATGGCAAGCCCGAGGGATCCAAGAAGGCCAAGGAAAGGTTGAAGTTGGAAGCGGATGCATCACGGTGGGAGGACAAGCTTGATCAAATGATCAAGGCAAAGGAGACTTTGACATTGAAGGCATTGGAGACAAAGCTCATTATCACTAAGAGAAAGAAAGAGGTGAAGCTTGCATAGATGGAAGCTAGGCGGGAAGATGCCAACCGGAAGGCCGAATTGGAGGAGAGGATGATCAAGCTCAAGGAAGCAAAGGCATGGAAAGAGATCATGGCCGAGGAGAAGGAGCACATGATGATGTCTAAAAAGGACATGGATGAAGACCAATTGGTGTGGTGGAAGGAGACCAAGGCAGACATCACGGAGAGCAAGAGGCTACTGCGTGGTGGTGGTGCGTCGTCTACTCTCCGAGGTGAGTCTCCGATGAGTGGTGGTGGCGACGGAGATGTGGACAACTTCGCTTGAGTCACATGGTGATGATGATCTTTTGCAAGGACAAGATGTTGATTATGTGATGTAAAACTATGAACCATGCATCATTTATAATCATCTGCAAGTTTGTTTCATGATTGTGTTTTGCTAATATCCATTTGCAAATATTGTATGTTGCTGTCATTTTTGACAAAATCCTGTTTTGAAGGTTTGAAGTTCGGGGCGCAGATCAGTGATATTCTGTTTTGAGGGTTGGTTTGAGGGCATTGATCTGCGCCGGCTTGTTTTGGGCCTTCAACTTTGCATTTTCTCGGCCCTCAAACTGCTTTTGAGGGTTACAGGTTTAAGGGTACTGTTAGAGATGCTCTAAGACAAGATAGATCAGGTCATCACGTAGCAAAGAAAGAACAAGTTGGTGTGTTTCTGCAATTCCCTCCATTCACAAAGTATGTATCCATAGGAAAAATAACAGAAAAACCTAGTGGGATAGATAGGTACAAGTTTACTCAATCTAGCAAAATATGAACATCCATAAAATTTTGAGCATCATTTGTTGTCTTAAGTCTTACATGATCTTGTACATTTCTCTTTTTTTTCTCAAGGTACCCTAATAACTTTTTTTCCTGTGATGTGACTATGTATTAGCTTTCCTATGTTGGATTGGGTAGAGCCCGCAGGCGACGCTGTCCCCATTCCAATGGCTTAAAGACAAGGTTTTGGCCTGTGTTACAAAACTTAGTACTCCCTCCGTCCCAAAATAAATGACTTGAGTTTGTCTAGATTCGTATGTATCTAGACATATTTTAAGACTAGATACATGCGAATCTAGACAAAACCAAGTCACTTATTTTGAAACGGAGGGAGTACTTATTAGAAAGGTCTCGGAAAATCCCCATTGCCTCCCCAATTCCAGGCAGGAGATTGACTACCCAGTTAATTCCATGATTTCATATAACAAACATGATCCCGATTGCAACACTTGTTGTCTTCTATCACGATTCATGCTGGGAGATGGTTTGTCTCAAACCCTTTAATTAAATACAAGCTTCCTCTTGGTGTGTAGTTCGTAGATCACTAGACACAGATGCATGCAAACTAACACGTCCTAAGAGATATACAGTCCTTCACCGTGAGCTAAGCTATTAGTTGTGTAAAAGTCACAGAAAACTTGACTATTTTGTCTTAACAACTCTGGCCTGGATAACATTCATATTTATAATGCAGGTTAAATATGAGTCATCAGAGCTACTTAGCATCCATAAGTCCATGGACGGAAGTAGTTAAAAAATGAAATGAAAAGCAACTCCAAATTTTGGAATCATAATCTTGCAATAAGAAAATATCTTTTGAGCAATCGTTTGATGCCAGGAAAACATGTTTTGTGAATTTACTATCTTAGAAGGAGCTTTTTTCATGCATTCTCGTCATTTATTTGTCCGTGCATACTGCATAATCCACACAGCACAGCTTCAAAATCGACTGAAAAGGACTGGCCCAGAAAGCAACATCAATCTCCAGATACTATAATGAAGCCATCAACATTGACTTCTTTGCTTGAAAGAAGTTACAAGACAAGACAAAGCCAGAGCAGGTCATCATATAGCAAAGAAAGAACAAGTTGGAGCATATCTGCAATTCCCTCCATTCACACAGTATGTAGCCATAGGAAAAGGAACAGGTAAAACCCAGTGAGATAGATAGGTACAAGGTTACTCAATCTAGCAAAATGTGAACATCCATTACGCCAGGTAGTCTCACAGTAGTATGAAAGGAACCATATACAATCCTATGTTTGCAAGACATCTTATCTTATGACATACAGTGCATGTGTTACCCAGATAATATGTTGTAGGAGCTTCTGTTTTGCATAGCCTTAGCCCTTAAGTTAGGTCATCGCAGTAAAATATAATGCTGTTACTTTCCTAACAGCTTACTTTAGGGCTTCAGGGAACATAAAATTGCCTACTTGGACAGTAGATGCCAAACACTAAACAGTAGAATAAAGGAGAGCTCATTGCTCTTTCCAGGCCTCTTTGCTGAAGTTACTGAAGGATATGCACAAAGCCAAAAGCTGATCTCTTAAAGCCTTCAAGATGCCCCCAAGAGCTCCTTGATATCATACCCTTGCAACTGAAGAAATAGAAGATCACATGTCAGTTACATAGGAAGAAAGGAACATGAGTTAGCTGCCCTGCTCATGTGGAATATTCTGCATGTTAGTGAAGTCATAATTCCTAGCAGTTCCAGCAAGAAAATTACTGACACAGATGATAAGACTGTACCTGAAGAAACGTAAGCAGTAATATAACTCCTGAGTTCCAAAATGCATGTATTGTAATAGGAGCCAGAAGATTGCGAGTTTGAGCATATGTAAACCCTAGTGCAACACCTGCGAACCAGCAAACATGCCAATGACATTATAATCGCATTCCCCAAAATTATATCAACGTAATGAGGAAAACACTAGTGACAATAAATGCTAATGGATGTGGTCCTCAGGCCTAATTACACCCAAGTGTTGCATGCTGTGCCTGTTCTTTGTCTCATCGCAACTTGAGCTTTGGCTGTCATATTTCCATAGCCAGTTTTGGCTTATTTCTTTATAGGATAAGATCACAAGTATGGCATACTACATAAAGGTCACATCAGATGTAGCAAGGATGGAGTACAGCTGATGTGAATGTTGGTTCACATCGAGATAACTACCGTCAAATTTGATTCCTGAGAATGAGACTAACATAGAAACTAACTCAACTCCTATACCACCTTTTTTACTCATTCTCCTCCTGAACTGCTTCTGCACCACCATTTTCCTGACACTGGATAAACTGATACGCAGTTACGTATCTCTAACATGAAGCTTCCCTAAAGATGGCAGGTCTGGACTCTACTGGTGGCAGGGCGCCATGTGCTGCTGGTTTCTCCAATAGTGGAGTCCACAGCAGCAGGAGCCCCACATAGCAATATGGGCCATATGGCCAAGTTTGTCGGCAACTAAATACGTTCATGCACTGTTCACAAAAACGGTATTCACATGGTTCTCCTCATTAGTTCTACATCTGTAAGAAAATTACCAAGTACAAATAGTTGTGGGAATTGATCAGGTGTCAAATGAGCGAAGGCAAATACAGCAGCACTGAGAACCACACAGACTGGAGTAGGAAACCTGTATCCAAAACACATTATTCAATACATCAACACACAAAACTGCAAGCTCTAGAAAAATATACTCCCTCTGTCCAGAAATAAGTGACTTCGATTTGTGTAGATTCGCATGTATCTACACACTAAAACGTGTCTAGATGCATGCGAATCTGGACAAATCCAAGTCACTTATTTCTGGATGGAGGGAAGTAAATAAAATATCAACTTTTACCACTTAGTCAAGGACACCATTAGAAATCCTCGAAACACAGTCTCCTCCAGAATTGGTGCTAGAACTCCAGTTATGCCGACTAAATAGGCAGTGCTACCAATTAAAAAAATGAACAAAATCAAGTCCTGATTGCCTGGTGTATAGACAGCAGCCAGTAAAACACAAAAGCTAGCAAGATGATACCTGAGGGTTGATGAGCCAATTAGTGGCAGTAAAAGGACCAGTGAGTCCTTCTGCAGAAACAAAGAGAGGATCCAGATATAGACCACTATCACGATTAACTTCTAGTAATTGTACAGCAAGTAGGTATACAAAATTTTAGAACATTCAAAATTATATGGCATCTCAGAGAAATCAACTTCTAACCTAAATAAGTAGATACAATATCTTCCCAAACGTTTAACAATGGAGCTCTCTGTTCTGGCAAATGTATCTTTTGATTTGACAATCATTTCATACCAACTTCAAAGTACAGGATAGTCTTTTTACGACAGAGAAAGTATAGGACTGTCTCAGAGTTGCCATTGCTTAGTTACAACAGATTGAGTTAGTGTTGCATTATTTAAAGTGATTACAGAAATCTAGGCTCAAGTGGGCTTAAGATATGTCAAAAGATTGGCATGACAGGTTCTTACGAAGAACTTCTACATTTGGCATATTCTGAGCTGTCCAATATAGGGGAAAAAATACTACTTGATTTACCATGTTACTTTTTCAATGGATAAATTGGGGTACAAATAGAAGGTGAATGGAGATGTTCTGTGTAAGGTCACAAAAGTGTAAGGAGTGACAATTAATAAATGGCAATACACAAGAAAAGTCTGTCTGCTAAAAGCATATAACATTCCTGACCTCTCTCTCTGGAGGTTGACCATTCAGATAGGACATGACAGCTCCAACCAATGCAATAGAAATGATTGCACCAAAGAGGCCAATACCAGCCCACAGAAGCCAGCCATTTCTCAGCTTGAATGGTTCTTTAATATCTGAAAAATCAAAATTACAGTGCCAGCTTACTTTCCTAAAAATAAACTTTGACCATGACTAGTGTTAAAAGCAGCATCCATGAAAAAGAGCAAGTCTCAAAGTCATAGCTACAAGGCAACACTTCCCACAGTTGAAAAATTACTTCCGAAGAAAGAATGTACCACACTCTCTTCGCACAAGATCAAATGTATTAATGGTAAGCATAGTAATAAGATCATGTCCTGACCGTAACGGAAGATATCATCAGGGAACGGTCGAAAGGTATTGGTGATGCTAAATATGACACCAAGCACAATAGCTGTCACGCTACTGCATAAGACGATACAAGTAGACAAGGTTAAATATTGTGGAAATAGGCGATGTACATCCTTTAGTAGATACACACTAGCAGCAAAGGTATTGAGTAAGAAATCCATACAGTTGTCCCAGAAAGAGTATTCCTGCCTTCTCATCTATACTTGCCCCCGCAGCTGAATACCCTATGTATTGCAGCACCGTCTGCTCAACCAGTCCTGTCAGAGCAAAGCTGTCTAAAGAACGCTCAGGATACTTTCCTAGGCTTAACCATGCATAAAACTGCAAATAGACATCACCAGCCAGCATAGGTATACAAGATACTTCTTTGGAAATACTTGTACAGTGCACAAAGAGTACCTTACTCCACATCCCACCATGCTGAGCACAAGGGTTTGCCACTCCCATGGCACATCCCACCGGCGAAGGACGGGCCACTCGTCTGAATCCTGCTTATATCCAAAGAGTGCAACCAAGTTGACTGTCAGCAGGACAGCATCAGAAAGACAGGAATGGATGCTTAACAGTCCAACTAAAATTCAGTAATGTTTGATGTTTCCATGGCAAGGTAATGTTTCCTCTTGATGCACTCGACGTTTTTAACCTTAGTTTTTCTGTTCTTTCAAGAAGCTAAATTATGCACCAAGACACAATATACAGAAGCATTGCTGCTGCTATTCTGATGACTCATCAGTAGGGTATCAAGAACTGGAGCGGCGGCGCATCACCTTACTGGAAGGCGGGGGTGGATTGTTGTAGGAGGCGCACACGAAGCCTCCGCCGCTCCTCCTCCACCGGCCGGTCTCCGGCGGCCGCACCGACCACTGCTGAGCTCCTCCTCCTGCTGCTGCTAGGCGGCCAGTTCTTGGGGAGCGAAGTGGCTTCCTGTGCTTGGAGAGGAGGAGGGATCTGCATGGGAGCGGCCGGAGGAGGAGAAGAGAGAGCGGGGACGACGACGTGGAGGCCATCAGAGACGCTGCTTTCCTTTCCTGCTCGCTGAAGAAGGTTCAGAAGAAGCCTCACGGAGAGCGGGGATAAGGTGAGGAGCTTTTCGTGAGTTAGAGACAACACAAGGACAAAGCCAGAAAGTGGAAACGGAAGATTTGTTGCCCGTAAAATCAGTATACAATAGTCAGGGTTAAAATTGCAAAGTGACACACACCCGTTCTTCTCCTGCAACACCTCCGCGCTCGTGGCAACGGCGGCGGCGATGGCGACGTCGGCGAGCACGTCCGGCGAGTGGCTGAAGGGCGCCCTGGAGGAACTGAGGGGGCGGACGGGCAGCGGTCTGGAGCTCGATGGAGACCTCATCTCGGGCCTCGTCTCCTTCTGTGAGCTAGCGCCTCCACCCGACGCCGCCGACTACCTCGCGGTGCGTGCCCCCACCACACACCCCTTTCACCGGAGCCATATCTTATCCACATGATTCGTGTCGCGTCGCGCTTAGGCTTCTGATTAGAGCCTGTTGCCCGTGTGTTTGCTCAGCGCGGCCTGATCTGCGTACGTCTGGGGGTCTTCTCAGATTAGGGTTTGTGCAATTTGATTGAGATAACGCTAGGTAGATCAACCTTCCGATCCTGATGGTAATTGCTAGTTCCGATAGTCTGATCATAAGTGCTTTGTGTCTAGTGTATTTTGTTTTTTGCTACATTGTGCTGTACCAGTTTGCTGTTTTTGGTTGATGACTTTCTGTGTGTTTTGTTGCATGGAGAGGATAAATTGATGGATGATTCAAGCACGTCATGTTAGACTTACACTATTTGACAAGTGGAGAACTTGGTGCTTGATGAATCATATCAACATGAGTTCGATTTTATAACCTGATGCGTCTTTGTAAGCATGTTTGGGCATCTTATCAAGTCTATGGCTCAATATGGATATGTGCATGTTCGCTGGCAATGTAGAGCTTGTGCTGTTACTTGAGTTGTAATTAGATCTTAAGAGGAACTCAGACCATTGCATAATTAGCTTGGCCTTGTCTCGGTGATGCATGATCAAGCAAATCCAGGCCAATCTAGTTTTCATATGCATATTATCGTCTGGATATCCAAGTTTCTGCATATGTTGTGGTGTATGATGGACATGGTTTGCTTTCTCGTGAACATGTCACCTTGACTGGCAGTAGGTTGTAACTATTGGTTTGGCCATGTGTCTACGTATCCATCGCGGTACATCTTGAATAAAATCGAAAGGGTAACCATGGCAGTGACACACTGAGCCCAATGCATGGCTTTCTCATATTTTGTGTGCGGCCATTTTGTTTGTAACGGAACACTAGTTCCATTGATTTTTAAAATTTGTTTGGAGTTATACATGCTCCACACATCTTCTTCTGAGTGGCACCACTATTTTGTCAGGTTATTATTTTTTATATTATGCTGCACACCAATGAATATGGAAACTACTGTTACTTGGTTAAAACATTGACGATACGATGCACTGTTCAATGGTGCAGAATATTGTTGGGGTTGAAGCTGCGCAGGACCTCATCCAGGAGTACTTGCAGAGGAGGGGCTACGTTGATCCCTCAAAAGGAACTGGAAGCTCACAGTTGTCAAGCCTTCAGCCTTATGTGAAGCCATCTGCTGATGCAGCAACTGCCCAGACAAAGAAACAAACACGCACACAGAAAGATCAAGCATCTTCTTCAAGCCAGAGCTCGAAGAGTCAATCAGATACTGCTGAGCCCCAGGGTGTCTCCAGGAGAGGTCCAAAAAAGAAGGGAGGGAAGGTCATCTCGCTTGCCGAGGCAGCAAAGGGTTCTATTGTCTTCAAGCAGGGGAAGCCATGTTCATGCCAAGCACGCCAGCACAATCTTGTTAGCAACTGCTTATCATGTGGCAAAATTGTGTGTGAACAAGAGGGCGAGGGACCATGTAGTTTCTGTGGTGCACTTGTCTTAATGGAAGGCAGTACATATGCTGGTTTAACTGATGTTGGAGTTCCTAGTTCAGAAACAGAAGCTGCAGCTGAAGCTTATGCAAAGAGGCTTGTTGACTATGACAGAAACTCTGCGGCAAGGACTAAAGTTTATGATGACCAAAGTGACTATTTTGAAATGGAAGGAAATAGTTGGCTCTCATCGAAGGTAATCTACATTTCACTATTGACTATGACAAAACTCTACCACAAGGACTATTTCATTGTTCCATCTCATTCCTTTTAGCCTGTACTCATATCTACTCATTCCGACACTTTTCCCATTCATTGATATTCAGTATTCGTTCGTGATGTTCATTAATACTGAGAGCTGTCAATTACTCATCTATTGACCAAAATGTGCATATACAACACCTAATTCTGATACTCCCTTGTAGTAAATCAGCAACACTTATTATGGATCAGAGGGAGTATGAAATTTGTGTATATTATAGGAAACTGTTCCATAATGTAGAATGTTCTAGCAAACTAATTCAGTTTGCCCAATACTTTCTACATTATGGAACGGAGGTAGTATTATTCTTTTAGTGCTCAGATAGTCAGAGTCAACCGGTTTCTGCAACCAACTCAGGGTTTTACTCCTGAAATATATACACCTATCATTTTTTTTACATATATGATAAAATATGTAATTTGATGGATTAGACAATGATAAGAAAGCTTGCTGACTGTATTGAAAATTTGAAAAGCCAGTTGTTCTGATTGAACGATTGCACATATATTTACTTCTCTATTTTCTCACTTCAGAAAAAGTCAGACCTGAAGAAGGTTCATGATGAAGCTCAGGATGCAGCTGAGAAACAAAAAGGGAAAGTGACCGTCACATTTGATTTGGTGGGCCGTAAGGTAGTAACTCGGTAGTCCCTGTAGCCTCCTTTCATGGTTTAGAAGCTTTCAGTAAGAAAAAAACATTTGAACACAGATATAATTTTACGAGTATATCCTGCAGGTAATTTTGAACAAGGACGAGGCGGCAGAGGCGGAATGTGATCAAGGGATCATGAGACCATTAGAACAGAAGCAGCAGAAGCCTCGCATACAGCCCAGCCCCACGACCAGAGAGCAGCCAGTTTTCATCGAAACAGGACCGGTGAAGCCGAGAACCGACAGAGTAAAGCAGAGCAAGAATCTTGCTAAGAACGGCTTGTGCTTGGAGGTAACTGGAAGGTTGCAGCACGACGACAAGGATCCCCAGAGCTTTCTTGGTGGCAAGATGAAGAAGGGTGATCATTTGGCATACAGTTCCTTTGGTCAAGTGCGTGAAGGCGATGACTATGAGTGCTCCCTTGATTTTGATTGAGCCTTAGTTGTGAATTGTGATGAAGAAGGGTGATCATTTGGCGTACAGTTCCTTTGGTCAAGTGCGTGAAGGTGATGACTATGAGTGCTCCCTTGATTTTGATTGAGCCTTAATTGTGAATTGTGATGGTTGCCATGTTGCATTCACATCGTACTAAATTGTCCATTTCCTACGGATTGGATTATGGTTGTCAAGCTTTCAGCCTTACAATGCATCTACCTGTGTACAATTGCAAACAAATATGTCATTTCTGGTTCTTTGATGTTTCCTTTTCGTGTAGTTCCTGATGCGTGGAAGTGTTCCTCTTGCTATACGGCAACTTTGCGATGTCTCGCTTGAATTAATTGGGTAATTTAGAGGCAATCTCTTCTGTTGTCCTGTTTGAAGTTGAGGCATCGCAAACACATTTTGAAGTTCATGCATAGAAGCGCTACAAATTCATGTTAGTTCAAACTAATGATACAATTCTACGAAGAGTACATATTTTTCTTGCAAAGCAACAAGTCGTGTAGAGACTAAAGGCGAAACAGTCGCCTTCACAAGCAGTCTGTTTGCTCTTTTAAGTTAACAGTTAGGACCGGGTACACGATCCAAATGGCTTTGTTACTTTATACACACCACATCACCTGAGACTCCCTGGCCAACGCCAATAAGCGAAACGCCCTAGCGAAATTCGGAGCACAAATTGGACAAGTCTCAGAACGTTACACTCAGGGCACTGATGTAAAATAAGTAAATAATAGGACTCTGCACTGGCAGCAACCATAACTCCTTTGGCGATTCACACAAACCAGCAATTCGATGTCCCCGCGGCTGCCAGCTAGCCGCTCTTCGGCAGGGCATCTTCAAGGTTGTGGTTCGTGCTGGGGCGTGGCAGGAGAATCTGGTGCTATGGTGAAGTGCACTCCTCTTCCTTGCCCAGACTGGAGTATGAATGCGACCTCTGTTGCTGCTAACGCAGCTGCCTCCTGAAGACAACACCAAGCAAGTTAGTGACCGAACAAATCGATCCAATCCCTGTCGATGTTTCCTGAAACTGATCCTACGTAGTGCTTTAAGGATAGCATTTCCATATTCCTCTCCAAGACGAATTTTTATCTAAACAGCTTCTAAAATGGTTGAATGCGAACAAAATGTTACACACTGAAAATATTTGACGATGTTTTGGAGATTCATTCATTCATTACTCAGCTCAATGGCATAAAACAAAACTATGTTCATGACCTCTTAGTCAGGAGGGGCAGCGCAAATAATTAAAAAAAGGTTTAGAAATTTAACTTCAAACAACAGACTACCCAAAGTAGGCCTACCTCAATTCAAAGCTCTAAGGAGCATGGCAGTGCGGCGATTTTAAGGTGTTCCCAACAAATGCAGAAGAATAGAAGAAAAGAAAGACACATATGAGTGACCAACTGACCTGTCGATGTCTGCGGCGCTGCAAAATACTAATTGCCCAAGCCATTATATAGAATGGCAGAAGAAAACCAGCAGCACGCAGTAAGAAAAGCTGCCAAACAATGAACAGCAAATGTCACATACTAATTTAATGTTCAGTGAGCTGGTGCCTACAGTATATCTTAAAGAACATTCTTTCGCTTACTGAAAACATTGCTGAAGTATCATCATCGTCTTCATCAGTTAGAGTCAGTGCATGCCTCAGTAACAGAAGAGCCATTAACTGCACATACAGGACCACATGAATAAGTAAGCAACAAGCATTTCTGTTACATGTTCAATTAATGTAACTACATGTGTAGTGTAGGAACTCACAACAAGAGCAGCAGAACGGCAAAAAGCAGCAGTGCTGGCATTCGTGGCTGAATAATCATCATACTCAGCTTCCATAATGTGGTTCTGTGCTACTGCAAGGATCCTAGGATCACGCAAGTCAAATGCTGTACCAGTAATGGTCCAGCCACCGCTGCACACCCCAAAAAAGGAGGTAAACCACAAATAAATACTATAAACATGACATCAGAAATACAAAGGAAAAAACTTATGAAGTACAATCGAGTATCCGTGTCCGGAATGAAACGGAATCAGGATGACATGCCTTATATCGATGGTAGTTTCATCAGGATGGGGCCTGGGAGGTGCAGTGTATCCATGTTCATACGGCTGCATGAAGGTAATTTCCAACAACAGTTCAGGATCGGATTTAGGCGTAGAGACATACATTACAAATCATCTAAAAGTTCACCTCATGACAGATTTCACATGTTACATCTCCTTTCTCATTGCACCATCTCTGTACACAAGCCCTATGCGCATACTGCACACAAAGTAAATTACGTGAGAACATTATCCATGCACATTCTCTAGGCAGAGACCCCAATTTAGAAAAGATAGAGAAACAAATAGCTTCATAAACATATCGGACAAGCATGACAACAAGAATCAACTTGAAGATCTATTCAGCAACATACGGACTGGCGTGGACACAACATATAAAACACAGAGCTCGATTATACTTTTCACTTTCTTGAATATAAGAAAATCCCGATTTACTGGGAGGAGGTTCAGAAAGAATAGAAGAAGAGCAGGTTATCCAAAATACAAATACATGCTAGGACAGATGTTGCACTGTGAATTCTTGTGTGGTGCTTAACATGAGTGTATATATACTACTCCCTCCGTCCAGAAATAACTGATTTGGGTTTGTCTAAATACAAATGTATCTATATACTAAAATGCGTCTAGATACATTCGAATCTAGACAAATCCAAGTCAGTTATTTCTGGACGGAGGGAGTAATAGAAACTAGAACTGGAGTCTTTTTTAGTTGTCTTTTGGGAGGTAATCAAATAAGTATTAAAAAATAGCTGACATTTAAAGGACAGCATTGATACCTCATGAAAGAAACCAGAAAGCCAGATTGACTAACTAGAGAACCAAATATCAGCATACATACGAAATAGACATGTAACTGAACACTAGTGACACAAATTGATCTTTTCAAATCAATCTTCCAAGATAATAGATCAAACATGAACCAATAGCAACCAAAACTTCAAATAATTAACACCAGAGTTTATGGAATAATGTGAACCTTAACACTGCCCGTGCAAGCACATGGGCTCTCTAGATTTTTTACGTCATCTTCCTCCTGACAAATACGACATTCTGTCATCTGCAGAAGAGGTTCTTCTTCAGGAACCATGCAGTCTCCAACTGCAAAAAAGGAATGCGCTGCAGAGAATGGCTGTGCAGTGCCATCCCTTGATGAGGAGCTTTTGGGTGCTCCAGTGACCTCAACTGGATCAGGCACCATTAGGCGATCAACATTGAGCATTAGATGATCCTTCATGATTGCACGTAGGCAACAACCTTTCAAACAAAATAATTCTTTTCAAGATCCTATTAGATCTTCGCCGAGTTCGGAATCTGATTGCTATATCAATCTAAGCAACCTGCTTGAAAGAAGAAAAAAATCAACAAATGACATGATTTCTTATAAACAACCACAATAGGACAGCAATGTGACCGCTGAAAACCTACTATTTGAACAATGAAGTGGATGAATATTTTTTCCTATTTTCACTGTGAGGCGCCCGTGTCCTTGGTGAGAGAGGCACCAAATATTCAAGCTCCACCTTTCTGCACAAAAGTTATGCTTTCAGTAAATTTGGCAGTCAAATCTACAGATGAAGCAATTGACAAATTCATAACTAATGTTTCTAATTCCTTCAAACACTTTTAGATCGCTTACTATATGGAAAATGACATTTTTTTCTCCCAATATCAGTGTCCATCCTAATATTTTTAAAGTAATAAACATGTTATCAGAAAGAATGACAAACTAAATCCTGATGGTTTCCTCGAGATCGTCTTGCATATAAATCAGGAGCAGTGGAAACAATGCTCCTTGCTAGCACAACAGATTACACAATGTACCATAAGCACTACATCGGCCTCTGAAGATTAGCTCGAAACCTACCAAATTATCATAAGTTGCTCTTCCATAACAATAAGATGAATTGCAACATTAAGTTGCTTTGCTCTACCTACGTTGGTGAGAAATCAAGGATGCTCCCACCACCATCATCGTTGGTGAAAACAAACAAATACAGAGTTTCCACCAATCTTCGTGGATCCCAAGAAAATACTATCTAAAATTTCGTCTATATCAACTGCACATAGGAAAAGTAACAACAAATTTACTCCCAAATTACTCCAAGCACGGGTTCGAGCGGCACACAACGCTCAAACCGAAACGAAACGCATCGATTTACCTCCAATCACGGAGCCCCGACACCACGAATCTACTACCAGACGACCTCGAATCCACCGAAATCTCCCCCCAAATCCCCCTCTCCCCACGAAATGCCGCCGACAAAGGGGGGCGAACCGCGCCGACCAATTCCGCGCAAATTAACGGCCCCGGAGAAATCCTACCACCAAATCTCTCCTCCCCCGCGCCAAAATCCCGCCACAACAACCCAAACACGGATAAAAATGCAGAGAAAATTGGGGGAAATGGGTGCAGGGAAGAAAATTTGTTACCGAAGGTAGAACTCTAGTGCGGCTCCGGCCTCGTCCTCCTCGATCTCGGCCCCGGGTGGTTGCTACCTGCCGATATATGCCGGCAATTCCAATGGGGGCTGTACCGTGGGGCCCACGGGCGGGTAGGTCACCTTCCACAGCGCGGTGCTCGGGCCCTACCTGCCAGCGATGGTAGCCTACGGCGCCCTGCTGGCCCCGTGCAAACGTTGTTCAACACGCACGGCACGACGATGGAAAAAATAGAATAAAAGAAGATTGTGATACTACTACAAGATGTTTATTCATATAGCATGAAAATGAACAAGATGTGTATAGTTACATAACACAAAAAAGGATGCAGGGGAATTTTATTGGGATGTTCACCGGCCAGGCACCGGTGTTCCCTTCTAAATGGTGAATGGGGGCAGCTCCTCCTGGCCAATATTTGGAGAAAAGAACATGTTTACCACATGTTGAGGCTATTTTTGCCACATCCTTATAATAGTTTGTTTCTTAGATTGTGTTATCCCTATTTGGAGTATTGGTTTTATTGCACGTTGCGTAAGACGCTATTATGAGAATGTCATGATGGACTCTTTTTTGATGAGAAAAAAAATAGTTTGTGAATGTCATGAATCTCTTGATGGATAAAATTATTATTTCTGATTCTTTTCTTTCATAAATACATGTGCATCGGCTACTTCTATAATTCACATATATTTTGGAGCAATTTGTATCATTGTCGAGTGAAAATAAAGATACTCCTATGAAAGCTAATTGGGGTGGACTTGTCGAACAACAAACTATAGAGGTGTGAAAAGTGTGACGTTGTTGTTTTTATCGGTAGTATCCAGTTGTTACGACCTAGCGGATAGGATGGAATTGTTTGGGTTTCTTTCGAGCCTTCTTTGATTCGGTTTCTCTTTTTTGTTTGTCAAAAAACTAGAATCCTTGGGATTTTACTTATTTGGTCTGTTTGATTTCTAGTATTAAATCACATAAAAACTATACCTAAGAATTTCTAAGCATTACATTATAAAAAATACATTCAATGAATTATAAGTGTTTAAAAGTACCAAATATTAGAACTTGAGCGCATGGACCGTTGAGGGAGGAGGAAAAAAGAGAGCGCGTCCTCCCCGCGTCGCCTCCCCACGCGAGGCGACCGGCGGCGGCCCTCCCCCCCCCACAACTCCTCTCACCGGCCCTCTCCCCTTCGTCGGGCGTTGCCCACGCGGTGTCATTGAGGCCGATGGCAGCGGCCCTCTCCTCTCCGCGATATGGAGGGCTCGGCCTGGGCGAGCTTCTGCGGCGGCGGTGTTCTCTGGCAGGTGGAGCTCCGGAGATGAGCTGGATGGCGGCGGGGCGAGGATGCCTCTGCTTGGAGGTGGTGGTGGTAGAGCCGAGCGGCCCGCGACCCCAAACCCTAGATCTAGGCCCTTTGGGCCCGATCTAGGTTAGGTTGGGCCTCCTCGTGCTTAGGTCGCTGCCATGGCGGGTCTAGGGGAATTCCTTGGGATAGGGGGAGTGACGACGCAACCGTGTCTGTTGCAGCGCGATAATGGGAGCTTCACGGGCCCGTGTTGGGCCCGACCGGGCCTAGTTGGCCTAGTATGCTTCCACGGCTGCGTCCGGTCTGCTACTGCTACGGCGGTGGAGGTTGGTCCCTCCCACGTGGCAGCGCTGCCGCTGTCCCATGTCTTCGACGGGTTCCTCTCAGGCCGGCCAACCTCGCAATGTTTGCCATGGTGAGGCGCTGATGATGACTGCAAGACCATTTGGCACATGTTGGCAGGCGGCATGATTGGTGGAATGCTAGGATTAGATAGGGTGGTGGTTCTTTGGGGTCGGAAGAAATCCTTGTCGGCTAGGCTGGCTCCGATGCAGTGATATCTGCGGGTGCCGCCATCCTTCTTGAAGGGCGTCGGATGTGCTCCTCCCCACTCCCCTACGTGTGCCGGGAGAAATCCTAAGAGAAGTCTGGACAGCAGCATCGTCATCGTCGCACTCCTTCTTGAAGGTGTTGGTTGGTACACGTCAATTTGGAGGCATAGGAGCGCGATGAGACTTTTCGGAGGGCGCGGCGGTTGCGGGTCATCATCGCTTGTCGATCTGGCGCTGCTGTGCATTAGTTTCTCTTTCGTTCTTTTGTATTTTCTTTCGAGCTTCTTTTGTGCTGTCGGCCCCATCAATGATCTCATCAGTTGTATCGTGTGGTTGCTATATTAATATAGCAGGGTGAAAGCCTGATTTGCAAGTGTTTAAATGTACACTATTCCTACAATGCAGTCAAATAAACTTTGATACAAATTCAATAATGTGGGATTTAAGTGGACATGACATCGTAAACCTACGAACTTCCTTCTTTTTTATCAAAGAGGCCCAATCTTGTCCTAGCTAAAGTTTTCACTGTTTTTGCTTTGATGAGCTCCCTATCAAATCTCACCCGTTGATGGGGATATGCCGAATAGGGTATGCCCGGCGGGACGTTCCGATTGGGCCAAAGGTCTCGCGAGTGGGTCTGCGGGACGGCGACTGGAATGCGACTAATGAGAAGGCCTGGCGACTGGAGACTGGAGGCCCAGAAGCGTACTCAAAGCCCAGTCGAATTAGGTCAAAGCCTCCGAATCTATATCTTGTTCGGTTGTAAATTGTAAACTCTAGCGAGGTGCCTCATATATAAACCTCCCTAGGGTATCCTAAGGACTACGTTTCATCATACACCCCTTCGAGCGACTCGCTGCTTAGACGCTGAGCTCGCCGCCATTGTAACTCGCTCTCTACTAATCCAATCTAGCAGGAAGAGGTCTTTACCCTCCGGGGGGCCGAACCTAGATAAATCCATGTGCATCAGCCCCCATCTCGCACCGCAGATGGTCGCCAACTCTCGCCCCCGATTCAATCAATCGCTGCCTACTGCAGCGATTGCCGTGGCCATTTCCACGACACTCTCCTAAAATGGCCCCTTACATTTCGGCAAAGCGTAAAGGTACTCATATTATAAATCTCGCTAGAACGGCTCGTTTTTTATCAGAAGGTTGTGATGATTGATTGCCAGGGACACATTGTTGAAGAATTTGGGCGTTAATCCATGTGCTATTGTCAATACTATACAACAGCTGACATTTTAAAACAGGAAATACCAAAGATCCTGTTTTGAGGGGAATTTCAAGAAGTCAACGACAATACTTTGCTTGCTTGTTAAGTTATCGAGCAAAATTGCATGAAAGGTCTGTACGCAGCACAATCAACAGATGCACATGTATCATCAGGCAAAGAATGTCATTCAGAATCAATAAGCAAAATCCCGTCAATCGGTTCACACTTTCTCATGTTGAGATTCAGTTCATGGACAATGCTACAGGCCCCACGATATGCGGGGCAAGAATCATCACCGGAGATGAAACGATGCACCAGCCCTCCAACCTCGATGCAGCTTTCCCCTGCCATCTTCTTCATCCCCCCTTCCCTCATCACCCTCCTCACCTTCGCCGCCTCCTCCCACGACCCAATGTCGGAGTAGATGTTCGCGACCATCACATAGTTCCCGCTTCTCCTGGGCTCCAGCTCAAGCAATCTCTCGTGTACCTTGCTGACGATGTCAATGCAGTCCTTGGAGCTGTGCAGCTGGCAGGCGCCCAACAATGTTCTCCAGACAACTGGACCAGCCTCGAGAGGCATGTCCATAACAAAGTCATAAGCTTCCTGGAGGCGACCGTTGCGCCCTAGGACATCAACCATGGCGCTGTAGTGTCTCAGCATTGGCTCAATCCCGTATACATGTTGCATTTCGCGGAAGAATCGACGCCCCTCGTCGACAAGCCCGGCATGGCTACATGCACAGAGCAGCCCGAGAAACGTGACATAATTCGGCGCAACTGATGCACCCTTCATCCTTTTGAACAGCTTCAGCGCTTCCCAGGCTAATCCATTCTGCGCAAATCCCGTGATCATCGCACTCCAAGTCCAGACATTCCGCGACGGCATCCTCTCAAACAAACGCCACGCATAGCTTACCAAGCCACACTTTGCGTACATGTTAACTGCCGCCGTGCCGAGCTGAATCGTCATGTCCAGCTGCCGGGCAACGACCAGCCCATGCGCCCACTTGCCGAGCGGCAAGTTACCCAGCTCCGTGGCGGCGGACATCATGCACACGAATGTTGTCTGGTCAGGCTCGAACCCAGCTTCCAGCATCGCGGAGAACATGCCTACGCACTGGTCATGGTGATCGTTGTCCACGCAGGCGGTGAGCGCCGTGTTCCAGGACACCACGGTCCGACGCGGCATTTCGTCGAACACCTGCATGGTGCGCGCTGGTTGGCCACAGGCCGAGTACGCTGCCATGAGGGCGTTCCGTACGTAGACGACGGCGCAATCCAAACCGTCCTTGACGGCCTCCGCGTGTGTGGAGGCAACGAGGGGCAGGGAGCGCGGGGCAAGTCGCGAGAGGGCCTTTAGGACGTGCGGGAGCGTGTGCGCGTCGGGGCGGAGGCCGTCGCGACGGAGGTGGAGGAAGAGGCGGGCGGCGGTGGAGGGTTCAGGCGAGGAGGCTAGCGGGGGGAGGAGGAGGTTGAAGAGCGCGACAGGGGGAGAGGGGAGGGACAGGAGGAGCCGCTGTGCGAGGTGGAGGTTGGGGGAGGGCAGGGATATGATGCGGCGAAGGAGGATAGGACCGAGGTCAGGAAGGCGGCCAGAAGTGAGGATGTGGGCGTGGAGCTGCCGTATCTGGTGCACGGTGGCGGCGCCGGCGATGAGAACGGCCAGGGCAGTGGCCATGCCATGGGGTGTTCGACGCTGGTTTGCTAAAGTAGACTGCGGCTGGTGTTTGGGTTGGGCTGGGCCGAGCCCGGGCGCCTAGTCAGTTAGCCATTTACTTGGGTTTTTCTTTAAAAAATATACCCCTCCGTATCCATAATGTCGCTACACTTAATTAGCGATGGATCGAAGAGAGTAAACATAACCTGAGGATCGCGCAACTCGAGCCACTGTGACGTCCTCTCTAGGACACATCGATAGGTGTGGGGTCCACCACCACAACCCTTATCCCACCCCGAATCTCGTTCCCCTCACCTAATCTCGTCGTTCTCCATCACAAGTCCACATCCATCCATGGCTTCACGCACATCATCTCCACTGATCAAGTTCTCCGGCGAGCTTCCCTACTCCTCCCCATGGTGACGCATGTGCTCTATCCGCATTGCACTGCACTACTCCCCCTAGCATGCAACGTACGCTCCTTCCCTGCCTTTCTTCCTCCACGTGCACAACTTCTCTTGCTGGACATCGTCCCCGTTGTCATTATTCTCTCACCCAAGTGATTCCTCCATGGCTCCTCTCTCTGCTCTGGCCATAGCCCGCCGTCAACATCGTGCTCCGCGGCAGAGCTTGGAAACTCGCAGCCGAGAAATCCAGTGCATGCAAAACGCTGATGCATAGTGTTACGATGCTATTAGGGTCGATCGACGTTGCTGCAGACGTTGATCGCGTTTGCTACTAGGGGTGACCGATATTGTTGCATGTGTTAGCCATGTTTGCTACAAGGGACGAACGACATTACTGTGGACGTGAGCCGCCTGTGCTACATGGGGCAGTCGGGGTTTATCCCTTGGCTAGACAATGTTGTTATGGCCTTTAGCCGCCTGTGCTACAAGGGGCGTCCATGGTTGCTACCTAGGACGGTCGTCGGTGCTACAAGGAGCATGCAGCGCTGTTGGAAGCGACGACCTACGATGTTGTGACCCGCCGTACCAATGCTATGAGCCGCGGCAGGCAAAGCTGGGGTGACTTCTTCTCCAGAGAGTGGATGTGCTCACGAAGTAGCGAAAGGGGTGGGAGAAGGGGCATAGGGAGGCGCGGGAATGCAGTTGTCCTTTTTTTGTAGCTTCCGGGGATTTTTCCATGCACAAGGAGGACCTAGATGTGACACATGTCCAATGCTGGAGCTGGACGATCGGAAGTTCCTGTCCCTAGGGGAACGCTCAACACTTCCGTTTTTTTGAAAATCCATTACTTTGTTAATATACATGGCTTCGGTGATACAAAATTCATCATAAATTCATATGTAGGTGCTTCTGAAATAACCTAAGAGATTAAGTATTTGTTTGGTTCGCAGGATTTCCAAAGCACAGTAAGAAGAAATATCATGACATGTTGAATGCTATAGAAATTGAAAAACATCAAGACAAAAAGGTTGAAAACACATGAATGAGCATTACATGTTTGGTTGCGTTGTAGCAAAATCGTTTATTTTTTCCTTTCAAAATGATTATATGTATAGTGTATCCATTGGTGTCATAGAACCAAAGGGAAGTTTCTATGATAAGGTTGGACCTAAGGAATTTTCCTATGCAATTGCATATAAATTAGATCATATAAAATCCTACAAACGAAACAAGATCTCTGGAAAAAACTCCAGAGAAATGAATCCTCAAAAAATTTGATGGACTTCTTTGAACCGAACATGCTCTAAGTGTCATTAAGTATAAACCTAATGTTATCAATCTTACATACTAGGATGTTTTATATTAGTATAAAAGTTGTTGGTAAACCCTTGTCCAATAAAACTGGATATTTTCATTCTATATCTAGTGCTAAATCCATAAGTGAAGAAAATACATTCAACCTATTTCATCTACCACTGCCTACTATTGCAGCTGAACATTGTGAAGAATTACTCATCATTCTCTCAAGAAACTTTCCAGGTCAAAAGGACAGTTGGCAGTTCCCATATAAATGTGAGAAATAATCTAGCAAAAAGGTTTATCTAGCTCTCACAAATCATCCTAATGCTCCTGAACCATTTAAATGGATCTTGAAATCTTCATGTTTTCCTAGACAAAAGTTCTTTTTTGTATATTGATCTAGGACAAATTAAATACTAGGGAATTGATGGTTAGGAAAAACTTCTATGTGGAAGATAAAACTGTATTTTATATGAAGAAAGGACAGAAGAAAGCATGAACCGCCTTTTCTTTTTATGTGATTACATTAGGAACTTTTGGTGGAGAACTGGTATGGAATGGAAAGCATATCCAAATCATATTGATATGATGATGGATGGACATAGAAGAGGAGCAAAACCTTTTTTCTGAGGAAGTATGATTATTGGGAGCTAGGGTTTATGGAATCACAAAAATAAAATCATCTTTCACATGATACAAAGAGACCAACAAGTATGATATGATTCTTTCAAGGGATATCTTACATGGTTAGACATAGAGTTAAACCTCTTAGAGAGGGAACACAAGTATGGCTTAGCACTTTGTAACTTTCTCTTCTTTGTATCACCACCCTTCTATTATTCATTTTGTAAAATGAAAGTGACGCGGTTGGGGAGTGTGTATCACCAGTATATGCACATGTGCAACACTTAGGTTGTAACCATGTAGAAAATCCAAGGCCTATGCCATAACACCAGAAAAAGCTTTACAAAAATTGTATCTCTAGATTTTGTCTACTATTTTTAGTGAATTTGTTTCAATATCAAAATTAGAACCTTTATTAAAAATATCTACTTTGGTTAGTTTTTTCTTCAATATCTCTAGAAGATTCTTACTTTGCATTAAGAAATATTTTAGGTTCTTTGATGACAAATATCTATGTAACCATGATAGTTCAAAAACCATTCCTCACCATGAACATGAGATGGTTCTCGATCTACCAATATACACGATAAATAAATCACAATTTTGGTAAAAATGGGAGTCCTTTCCTAGGACCGACATACCTCATGCTTGTGGTGACGAAGCAACATCGTGAGGTTTGACTCGAGCATTATCAAATGAATTACATGACTATATGAAGGGTGAAGGTTCCTTGTAGATCAGAATATTCCTTTGGCACCTCGATGAAAAACCTCTTCCAATGAGTGTTTTACTTAAGAATCACAATATGGTTGTTCTAAGTACGTATGGTATATGTTGATCATTTGTTGAATCTTGGTGACACTTGATAAGTACAAATATGATGCATATTTAAGCATACAAATTATTTATGTTATCACTCATCACATGCTATATCTAGCTACAACTATGCCTATTATGCATGATTACTAGTTCTCATTCATTTTCATATGGACTTTGCACAAATAGTAGTTTTAGTAGGATTTTATTACCTTTCCTTGTCTTTGACTTGTGTGTAGTATAGACAATCATGGATAAAAGGAGCCAAGAGGATTCAACATGCAGAAGTTGCATGCGTCAGACTTAGCCATATAAGATGTGGAAAAGTCATATGTTTCCATCATCTCATATTGCTGATCCAAGACCATGGTGTTATAGCCCTCGTCCATACAATCCTAACGAGCCAAAAAAAACCTCAATTGGAGTCCGTATAAAGAAACGACGACTAAAATACCGCAGAGTACTGAGTGTTTAATGACCTACAACACGCTCCATTGGCTCCATTTCGTCAAACAGAACAACATTTGTGAAGGCCCGAGGGGCATATTCGGTAGGGATCTTCATCGGTTCACGAAACCGATCTATATAATAGCTATTTAAATAGGAAAACCCTAGCCACCGCACAAATCATCCATTCACATCTTGGGGCGCGGACCCTTACTGCTCCGCCACCTCCATAGCAACCGCACACAAGATCTCAATCACCATACCACTCAAGAGGAAGAGGAGACCTACATCTTGAAGGGCTACGCATCGATCTTCATCATCATCTTCATCAAAAACGTCTCCAACATCGATCCCTTTTGTTTACTTTGTTGTAATCCAAACTCTATTGTGCATTTGTACATGTATTCAATTTTACCTTCATATATCATCCATATTATTGCCATGATGTTGATCCCCTTCATGTATGATTAGTTGCCTTATTTTTGGAGAGAGATGGAGAAACCCTAGTATTATTATGCATTAAAATAAACATGATCTATAACTTTGCTTATTGATCTATTGATTTATAATATTGTGTTAAATCTCTCTCTTTAGATGGTATGTGAAGTCGACCACATAGCATTTGACTTCGGGAATAAAGAGAGTGAGCTACCCTTGGGATGTGCCTCTCAATCACATCACACAACACTTCATAAACACTCTCTTGCTTTGGTTTACATTTGTTATTTACTTTGTTACTAGTTATTTTAAATCTCTCTTGTTTACTACTATTCTAGCAACTTATAATGTAGACTATTTTCAAACACCGTTTTAAATGCGAACGTGGCCTCACCGACAATGTGGCTGCGAGGTTGTGTGTTTCCATCCGCAAAGGTTCGAAGGGATGAAATTTATAAATAATATTTGCTGCTACTGCAATAACCCTAGTTGATGTAGGTACCCAACCATGAACATTCTGATTGAGTGAACCATCAGTGTAATACATGGTGTGTGTGTGGTGGTGGTGGGGGGGGGGGGGCTATCTAGTGAAGAAGTAATAGGGCATATGTGCGCAATGATAGAGCCAAATGTTAAGTAGTTGATCTTTGCCATGGTGAGAATGATACCACCCGAGGATTTTGTGAAAACTTGTAACCCTATGTGCAACCCGGACAATGAGAATTAAGGTGGTCCATAAAATGAATATCAAAGCCCTATGTCTCCTCACTATTTCATCACGAGTTACATGTGTGTGTTTATCTAGTTTAGAGAAGATAGTGGTGCATGTGTCTCTACTCGGCAAATTCCGCGTCCTGCTAGCTGGATCAAATCCCTAGCGGTGATGGCTAAGATAAATGGTGACGATGTGGTCTCATAGAATGAACCAATTGGAGTTATTGGAGTTGTTTGCACATATTATGAATGTTTTATTGGGGATCTTGTACAATTGTTTTATGGTTTGCTTCTAATTAACTATAAAACTAGTATTATTTATCGACAATAAAGAGCAAGTTGTTAAAAAAATCTGTTTTGGGCTTGTTGTGATTATAAATTTTTGCTAAATGTTGTCGCCAAAACTCAATTTTCTCGGTAATCCTTTAGTACTAGGAATCGATGTATAAATAGTATGCCTATTGGTCTTGATCTTGAAAGATTTGTGGAAAATGAATGTAGGATTGGTGAATACAATGGTTCGGGGAGGGGATGTGAGGCGAACAAGGAGGTATGCACCATTGATGGACAAGAAAAACTGGCACCCCCAGAAATTTCATGTATGGGTAGAGGACGGAGTGGTGTGATCGGTGGAGGCGAGGATGGGTAGAACATAAAGAGAAGTCAATAATAGAAACACCAATGGTGGAACATAAATCGTTTTAACTCTCAAATATAATTTATGATTTGTATTTACTTTAAGATTTATTTCAACGTTGACTTAAAAACTAGATCTGTGTTGATAGGTTTCGATGACTTTTTTCCACCTTCATATTTTACCGCCTAGTGATTCATGAAGTTGCCACCATGTTGGTGCCAGAGTTACCACATGGTAATTGGGTTCATAATAGGTCAAAAAATGGTAAATTACTACCTCGTAAAAAAAGAGCATGGAAAAAGTTTACCGAAACACATTTGAGGGAGATCTAATATTTGGAGAGCTCATTGACACGAGGCAAATATTGAAAACAAAATACGAATCACGTATAATTTTGGATACGAAACGTTTTCACTCATAAACGCTTAGCTCTTAATTTGCCAACATCACCTGCGTGCAAACCGGTTGCTGCAAACAAATTCGCAAGTAAATCCAGGAAGACTCACGTACACGCTCGTCCTTCATGTTTTCAGTTCAATTAATATTGTCATATCTCAATTAAACATGACGCTTACTAGAAAGCATAATTTGGCATACATCGATCCCGGTGTAAGTAAATTCCCATCTGTACCAGCTAAGTAAGATCGTGACCATCACACTGACATCAGACACCGAGCGATTAACTAAATTAAATCACTTAGTAACTGATCGAAGTGGCGCCCGAGCTTGGCTAGCTCAGTTCCAACCCGGTGGCTTGTGGTGGTTGTTCGGGCCCGCGGGCGCGTAGTCCTGCGTCTCGAGTGCCATCCTCCCGCTGATGATCTCCGCGCCATCCTCTGGGATCACTCGCCCCATCTCCATCTGGAATACCATGATGTTATTCAACAAGAAAGAACACCATGATTTTATTGCACTCGTTTTATAATGTAACTCGGAGAACCACGGCAAAAAAGATAAAATGAAAAATAGCGCAAAATTTACATGCTTTCGTAGATATTTCCTGCGTGTCTTATGTTCCATGATTTGCCATGATTTTCAAACTTATAAATTTTAGGACGTAGCATTCAACCATTACCTCTGGCTTTGGAGTACTTTCTTCAACCCATGGCACCTCACCGGCATGTTGCAAGGGCACCAGTCTCTGCACTCCTACACGCCAAAGAGAATTAATGAAATGAACGCGGCACGGTGAGGATAAAATCAATACTGGATCTTAGAAAACAAACTTCACTTGAGTGAGAGATGTGAGCCTCACTTGAGAGAGGTATAGCATTGGAGGGAACCAGGAAGTAGAATGCCAACAAGGTGATAACTAGGCAGAGCGATGCTGAGGCGCCTCTCTCCATAGCTAGCATATGCACTGGTTTCTCTTCTCTTCAGCAATACTATTCCCTCAATTGATTCTCTCCAAAGGGATTGGGGAGTATATTGGATCACCGAGGGTGTTGATGCTCGCATGTGCCTTGCACTGCTTCTTGGTCATGCTTGCTGCCTTGGACCCCCCCTTTTATGGGCACATGTCATGCGACCTACATCACTCGTTTTTAGGTACCAAAGTCAAAAAGGTAATGGAAATTCACGAAGTCCAATGGTGGAATTGGACAGCAGCCCAACCATTTAGCTGCCTTTTCCTCCTCCACTACCTGTTGGAGTGTTCCTATTTGTCCATATCTCGTTGATCCGTTTGAAATTGGCAATCTTATGCCTTTTTTCCTGAATTGCAAACTCAATAATATAAGAGAGAGAGAGAGAGAGATCACAAGTTCGAATTAGATTATTAAATGTTTTTTGATATGCCTATATGTACAAACTTCTTCTGTGACTGTCCCTGTCAGGTTAAGGAATTACGTAGTCTTAGCGGCGATCACAATCAGAAAAAATGGGCGGTTTTCAATGTCAACATGCACTTATTGGGTATGGACATGAAAATCAGCATAAGTTTATTTTCCACCTTTTTTACAACTTAGTCTATATATGAATATTCTAGCATCCTTCGAACTTTTATTTCACATTTAGGATGTGTTAATAGAACACAAAACACAAGTTTGCGAGTAGTAAGCAATTACCCTCCGTCTCAAAATATAAGGCGTCCAAGGATTAGTCAAAAGTCAACATTTTTTAAGTTTGATCATGATTATACACAAAAATATAAAAAATTATAATACTAAATTAATATCAATAGATTCACCATAAAGTATATTTTCTTAATATGTCCATTCAATATTGTAGATGTAGATATTTTTTTCTAAATATTTGTTCAAAGTTAATAAGATTTGACTTTTGACCAATCCTTAGGCGCCTTTTATTTTGGGACGGAGGGTATCATTTTACTTTTCTTTTCCAATCTATGTCAAATTTTGTTAGTTTGAAATTGACACTCTATAGTAGATAGAGTAAATTGACAAGTACATTATAAAATCTATTCGGAGTTCCCCACAGAAAAAATTTATTCGGAGTTCTTCATGGAGATTTTTTTGGGGGGTCAAAACCAAAGGTTGGGTGCAGTGCAAACACGTGTTGCGTCTTTTGGTGATTGATGATATGCGCAATGCACTGCGCTGCCAATATCAAGATATTTCCGTTCAGAAGTTTGTGGATCATCCGTAGTGGGGCATGCACAAACATGTGAACCAGTGGCTGCAATTTCTTCATAGCTGCGGTGCAGAGACGTTTTGAAACATCCTATGGAAAGTGGAGGATCCTCTTGGTTCATTTCAGATCCACGAAGCTTTTGTTTATGTTGGCGTTGCTAAGTATAGTCAGTGTCCAAGATGAGTGCGAAATTCTGGTGCTAGAAAGGCTGGTCTCTCTCTACAATATTTTGGTTGACCAATGACGAGGTCTTCCGAAGTAGATCTTACAATGAGTGTAATGATTGGAGTTCACGAAGTCAAGTATGAATAACAACCCAGATGATTATTGGCGTTAGTTCATGAATTTTCTAGTGTACATTGTACCCCGAGCTCTAGCGGTAAGCAGGTAATCGACCTATTATTTAACCCTGAAACTCTTACACCATAGTACTACTAGTACTAGCCAACAAGAAAAGTCCGGTTCTTCGTTTCCCTTGATTTTGCGCTTTAATAAATAAATATATTAGTCCCGGATGCAACCTAGGACTATGAAATCGGGACTAGAGGTCAGACCTTTAGTCCTGGTTCTGTTATGAACCGGGACTAGAGGTTCACCACATGGCCCCACGTCGTGCTCTGGGCTGAAGAACATTTAGTCCCGGTTCTCCTACCGTGGCAGCGTTTTGGGTCATTTTGCTGCCACGGCAGGGAGATAGGGTTTTAGGGTTTTGTGTTTTCCTTTTCATTTTATGTTTTGTGTTCAATTATTTTTTATTCTGTGTTTTTATTTCAAACAAGTTTTCGTATACATACACGACGCTACTACATAGTACTTGTACACGTTGATGCATATATAATATAATTTCTCTTACGAGCATACATACATATATATATATATAATTTGGTATATGAGTCCCAACTGGGTCCAGAGCCCGTCTATTTGATTATATTGAGATCATTACATGGATGCTTTAGGGTCTTTCTAGATTGTATTCTTCGCATGGATCTATGACCTCGTCAACCAAAAATTTCACCAATTCCTCTTAAATTGCTAGTAGGCGGTCCTGTGGTAGGAGCTTTTCCCGCATCGGTTCCAACTAAAAAGAAGGAAATCACTATAGATATGTCAATCATCATAAAAAATATGAATGGAACTCACCACAAATTATGATAATGAAACTAAATTGTGAATATATTGTTTACGTACTTAAACAAATTTCCCCTTCTGCTCACGAGTGCAAGTGCGAATGAACTCGCAAACGTAGTATCCACATAGATTAGTCCCTTGTGGCTGCCTCAGGCACTTTATAAGAGTAGAATTCAATCAAATAATAATCAAGCATGTATGATAATTGTATTGCAACTAGAATTAAAGAGATGCCTGGACCTAGCTCGTACTACTTACCGAGATCGGTTTATAAATCAGGTCCTCGCGCCATTGACCACCGATCGCAGTCTTGAACCCTGTCCAAACACTGCCCGACAAAGAAAATAAATGAATGCGTTAATAATTACTTGATATCTCAGAAATTGAACGAAAGAGACCGATATAGTGTGATAATGATGGAAATTACTTATTGAGCATTTTGATCATGCTGCGGTACTCTTCCATGTCCATTTGTAATGAGTCCATGATATGAACTCTTTCCAAGTCAACGGAAATGCTTAGAAGAATCCAGTAAAAGCTGCGCAAGGTTTATATACGTCAGTAACTTGTCATTTACACTTAACATCAAGTAAGCAAAAGTTAATGTGTACAAGACAGTAACACTCTCATCCGAAGTGGTAAGAAAATAGTATTTCCTTACAAAAATGCTGCTTCTTGATAAACCGGAGCAAGTTACGCTCCGTGTACATGGGTTTCAACTTTAGCATAGCTTCATTAACTCGATTTGGGTCAATGAATCCAAATCCTTGGATTCTCCTTTTTTACATTCCAGAATCTTCATTCTCAGCATCATACCGTACAAAAGAATATAGTGAGGATAATTACCGGCTATGAATTGAACGAGCTGAGCTAGAGACTTAAGTACATAATAAACTAATCACTTATAGACAATAAAAACTGAGGATAGTTTTGTCGAGGTCCCTTTGATTGAATAACTGAAAGATTTCCAAAAGTTCAATATGGACCTTGTCTTTAATGAAGCAATGCTTCTCTCTAACTTTCACTATGATCCATCTTCGCCCTTCTTTTGCGTCTTTAATATACCATGCATGCAATTGTCGCATTTTTTTTGGAACTTGGAAGATCCCAGAGCGTCTCGGAACTGACCAAAGGCTGCCCGTAGACATATTTTCGTGCTAGAGGAGCCGTGGGGGACCAACAATGTCAAATATGTCATCAAGAGACATATTACACTGCTCGGCCAATGTAATAGCTATTTGCATATCCATAGGTTCTCCCCATATAGTTGATGTTCGGGTAGCACCTGGAGTGGGGGGGGGGGGGTCGATTGTTTTTCTTGTTCTCCGAGCTGGGGAACGTCGTTTTTAATGCTTCCTCTACTACTTGTTCTCTTCTGTTTCACTGTCTTCACAAGACAGTGTGTATAGTCATCTGGCGCATTTATCTGATCCTGGGATGGATGCTTCAAAGATTTCCTAAAGTGCTCCTTGACTGACGGATCTACTGGGACCTTTGGATCGGTTTGTTTCTTTTAAAAAAGGCATCTATGACCTCCTTGGTCTCCTCACCAGTCAGGTCGTAAACCCTCTTGGGAGGAGCCGGCGGTACTCTTGGGAGTGGCGACAACTTTTGCTTTCTGCGTCGGTTATCCCTCGATAAAGCGGTGGTTATCTTTCGCTTTTGGCCCTTAGTGGGTGGAGGTGACTGAGGTGCCATAGATCAAGATGGACTCGCGCTACGGTCCTTCTCGAGGAGGGGTGGACTTGGAGGTGTTGGACTTCTGCTGGGAGGAGACGGTGGCCTTGGAGGTGATGGCTTGCTTCTCGGTGGACACGGTGGCCTTGGAACTGAGCCTAGAGACTTGAGGTATTCCTTTTTCCAAAGAATGAAGCCACTCGTGACTTCTCCCAGTGTCGTCTCCGCTTCACCTCCAGGGATGTCAAGGTACAGTGACTGAAATATTGGTAGAACTTCATCCACACCGACACGAGCATAGCCAGTTGGAATCGGATTGCAATGGTAGGTCACTCCCTGTGCAGAAGGTAAATCAAAGCCGACCTCCACCTTCATGTATATTTTCTTTAGTTCAACATGCAACTCACAACTAGTCTTCTCCTTGATTGCATCCACGAGGTAGACATCCATTGTTGCATCATTAGCCTGGACCTCCGTGGAAGCCATGCTGCTTTTCCATTGAGATGGGCCAACCGTACTGTGGAGTGCAGGATCTTGCTGTTGGACTCCTCTAAGTTCATTAATCTGATCCTGCTGCTTCTGCAACAGGGCTTCAATCCTTGCCAACCGCTCTGCCTCCTCTGCTTGCTGCCGCTTTGTTTTCTCGCTCGGCTTCTGTAAGTGTCAATGTCCTCAGGAAACCCAATAGCCCATGGATAAGAAGGTCCAAAGCCTCGTGTTCGTAAGACCTTTTCAGGATTCCCTAGGGCCTTTGTCAGCTCATCATTCTCTTTGTCGGTAATAAACTTTCCCTCTTGAACCTCTTTTATCACTTTAATAAGTGCATTTTTGGGTTCAACAATTTCTTTGTTTGCAACAATCTCTCCTGTGTCTAGGTCATATGATCCCCCATCCCAAGTATCCAATTTAGAGACCTCAAGGGCCAACCACTTGTAGCCAGAGTGACTCCTTTAGCCGCTAGGTCGATGATGACTGCAAGTGCATAGATTGTTTATAGCTAGTTTTGAAATAAAGATATTGATCCCACAGGGAGCAGGAGTCTGAAGTCTAATAACTCTTGAATTAAATACGGAAATAGAAATGCTACATAAAGTTCTAAGTAACAAGATAAAATGCGAGTATTGTGCAAAAAGGTGTTTTGGGGGGTTTTGGTATATGAGAACAATAAGTAAAGTAAAATGACTGAACACAGAAAGTAAGTATCGCGTATGTGATAGAGATTTGAAACTGCAATGGGGAAAAGCGTTCTCAGGGAGTAGCAGATACTCCTCTAGCATTATAAAGAGCTAAGGTAAAGATTATTATCATGAACATTCTCAACTATGTATGTGTGGGATGAACTCTATATTTGGACAAATAGGTAGTAACCACTGCTCACATCATCCTCATAACCACAGCAAATAGCAATCGATATCGATCGAATTACTGCGCTATTAAGGGACTTATAATCCTGTAGGACGTATCCCATGGCATGGATAGTGTTCCGTGAGCTTCCTCGGTTCCCAAGTTGATACATAAGGGGTGCCAACAGCTTTATAGTCACTGTAAGTGCTAACACACCTCCATCTATCAACGAGTAGTTCCCTCCATCAAGTCCCCATACGAGGCAAATATTGAGAGGTCAACTTCTCTTAACATCAAGATGAAGACAATCTAACACATGTTCACAACAATGAATATCATAATAAACTTCATCTTATTTCAATCTCATACTAGGGTTTCACCATCTCCCCAAGAACTAATGATCTACTCAGACATGGAGGCAATTAATGTCATGGTAATAACAATGGAATCTATCATAGATGAATAGTACTTGTATAAATACACAACGAGTATGGAAATTAAAACAAGATCTAGACAAGATGTAGATGGGATGGATGGAGATGGTGGTGATGTAGCGGTTGATGATAAAGATTGATGCCTTAGCCTCCTGGATCTGCACAGGGCGAAGATGGATCCCCGGTGGACGAGTTCCCCCTCCAGATGCTTTATGGAGGTTAGGTTTCAGCGATTTCTGGTTGTTCTGTATGTCGTCTCTCCGATCCAGTTGCACGGGGTGAAACTATTTGAGGAGGCAGTGACGGCGCCAACTATACGGCAGGAATTATACAGCTGGAAAATTATTCCCGCCATATAGTTGGTCGTTAAACCGTCTAGATACCTTGATCGCTTCGGGTTTTCTTCTGGTGTTGTTGATATTTCCCAAATAAGCGATTTATGTTGTTTTGACTCCTTTTCTCCCTAATACAACTGATCCAAGAATTGTGTCTATTGTATCCATCATTTATCCCGATCCTGGCGAAAATAGACATACAATGTGTGCGCGAACGACGTAAAATGCCAAGATCCTACAACTACAATGCAAAATAATAATAAACATGATGTAAATATGCACTCATCAACTTCCCCAAGCTTAGACTCTTGCTCGTCCCGAGCAAGTTTAGCTTAATGGATGTGATCCTCATATTCATGAAGCTGAGTCGATAAGATAATGAGGCAGTTGCAGCATGTGTTTATCATATATGATACATAGGAATAAGTTCATGAATAGTACCTTACTCAAACCATCCGAATAATATTAGCAGGCTTCCACACCTTAGCATTTAACAGTTCACAAAAGATCACTCTCAATATGATGTAAAAGTATTCGGTTCAACTGAATGAATTAGCGAGGTAGTCCCAAGTGTTTTTGGATTAACATATTCACTTGGGATTTAAAATCTCCAACCCTTCTTTGTCATACTACAATATAATGGTGTATGCCTATTTTCTCTTTGCACATTCGCTCTTTTTCTTCTCTTTATATATATATATATATATATATATATATTTGCTCACACTTTTGTTTAAGTGCTGCGCGAAGGAGCTAGCCATACATTCCACTTCATGTAGGAATTCAAAGTTTTATGATCTCAATTACAAAATTCAAATTGTATATGAAACAATCTTTATAGCTTGAATATTCTACCTCGTCTTGTTCTCACTCTAATTTGATAGCACTTTTAATTTTCATTTGTTCAAGGTTTCTTTTTCAACTTAACTGATTAGATAATTTTTCTTTGTAAATCAAACCATGAACTTACAATATATCGACCAAATTATCTTTGTGTGTTCCATTAATACCAACGGTGTGGAAGGCTCCTATTGCTATCATCAAGTGCAAGTAAAATTATACTCAAGCCATTCATATATCTAATAGGACAAGCACAAACTCAGTATTGCTCCATATATGATAATAAACTCGGAATTTCATAAAAGGGATCGACTATTCCTGAAGGGAATTCTAATGATACAAACTTTATTTCTAATTTGAACTAATGCAAAACAAAAATAGTAATGTAAAACTTATAAGATAGATTACAAGGTCTTAAAGATCTCCCCAAGTTTGGAATCAAGCCAGGCGGTATCAAATAATCCCTTGTGATTATTTGATACCGTGATTATTGTAGATCACTATGGCGCCATGGCATGCGGTATCTTCTCTCCACAGGCCAGCCTGAGACGAAGGGATTGATTGACAGCCTCAAAGTCTTTAACACATAGCTTGTAGAAAAGATTATTCCTCTCCAGCACTTTCACTTGTTATTTAATGAGCTCATTGTTATCTTGAAGGGTTTGTATCGCCTTAAGACTCATAGAAAAACCTGATTCGGTTGTCTGCTTAATATGTTCATCAAGTTTATCAAGATAAAGTCGTAGCAACTTAAGATGTTTGGGTGTCCCTGGTGTCTCCTTGTCCATCTCTTCAATCTTTAGCTCGAGGGCCTTCAACTCCCTCTTCCGGCGTTCATTGTCGGCGTCGAGGAACTCCATAGGGACAATCTTGATCTCCTTGCCTTGCTCGCTATTGCTCCCGATCTCCATAGGAACTTTTCTCCTTGGCTTCTGTCCCTTGGTTGCGTGTTCTCACGTATGAATAAGAGGTAGATTGGTTTCTGGAGATTATGATTAGAGATAGAGACAGTGGCAGAATATAAGGGGGGGTCAGAGGTAGGTAAAACTCGCGAGAAACACCAAATTCATGCCCAAGAAAAGAATCTTAACGAAACAGGGAAAGAAATTGCGGATTTCGAGAAGTCCTACCGCGTAACGACCAACTATACAGGCGCGGCTCGTATAGCTCTGGCCGTATAGTTGGTTCCGGGCAAATATTTCCAAATATCTCGAGTCGAGGTCGATTAAGTTACGACTTGGAACCGACAAAAACCATATGTTTTTCATGAAAAAATTCAAAAAAAAGAATAGAAAATGTCTGGGAGTTTAACGACCAACTATACGGTGGGAATTAATTTTCCGGCCGTATAGTTGTGACCGTATAGATCCAGACATCGAAAATCGAAAATGTCTGAGAGTTTAACGACCAACTATACGGCGAGAATTAATTTTTCAGCCGTATAGTTGTGACCGTATAGTTTCTAGACATAAAAAAATTGCGAAGAAAGTATAGAAGGTTTAACGACCAACTATACGGCAGGAGATTTTTCTCCGGCCGTATAGTTGCGACCATATAGTGGTAAAAACCTTCAGAAACTTCAGAAAAACACGAGGAATTCAAAGGCAAAAATTTCAGAAGTAAAATTTGTGAAAATAGATCACCTATTTGATTAAGAACGCTTACCTTGAACTTACCTTTACTTAGTCGGGGATGATAAGCTCCTCCAATAGCAAAGACTTCTTCTATTTTGGAGGAATTGACCTTAGTTCATTTAATAATTCTCGTAAATGAAAATCACCAGGACTAAAGTTCATCTCAATAAGATTGGTGTCTTGCTGGGCAAATATGGACACTGCATCCAACATCTTTATTTCTTGTCTCTGCATAATCTGCAACTCAAATTCTTGAAGTAAAAGGATCCAATGGATCAGTCTTGGCTTATGATTTTTCCTCTCAAGGAGTTCTTTTAAACCATCACAATCCTTATGAACTCTTACTTTTGCTTCAACTATATAAGAACAAAATTTATCGCAAGAGAAAAATACAAAAGTTACCTTTCTTCCTTAGGATAATTCTTTTGAGCACTATTAAGAGTTCTACTAGCATGATGTATAATATTAAATCTGTGACCTATATGTTGTCCTAGAGTTACTCCTACAACATAATTACTAGCTTCGCATATTAAGTCAAAAGTCATATCCCAGATAGGTGGTTTAATGATAGGAGCATGTGATAAAGCATATTTAAGTTTATCAAAAGCTACAAGACATTTAACATCAAAATTAAATCTTACTCCCTTTTGCAGAAGGTTAGCCAAAGGTTTAGATATTCTAGAGAAATTCCTAATGAACCTTCTATAAAAACCCACATGACAAAGGAAACTTCTTATACCTTTTATACCCCTAGGTTGTGGCATTCTCTCTATGACCTCAACCTTAGCTTTATCCACTTCAATTCCCTTACCTGATACCTTATGTCCAAGGACTATACCTTCTTTGACCATAAAATGGCACTTCTCCCAGTTTAGAACAAGATTGGTTTCTTTGCAACGCTGCAAAACTCTTTTGAGATTATCCAAGCAACTAGTAAACGAAGTTCCATAGACAGAAAAGTCATTCATAAATACTTCCATTATTAGTTCTATAAAATCCACAAAAATAGCAGTCATGCATCTTTGAAAAGTAGCTGGAGCATTACATCAACCAAAAGGTATATGATGGTAAGCATGTAAACCATAAGGACTAATGAAAGTTGTTTTAAGTTGGTCATCGGGATGAACAACTAAGCCAGAGTATCCGTCCAAGTATCAAAAATGAGTGTGGTTTGCTAACCTCTCTAAAGTTTGATCTATGAACGGTAAAGGATAGTGATATTTCCTAGTTTCTTTGTTCACTTTCCTAAAATCTATACACATCCTATGTCCAACAATAGTTCTAGTAGGTATCAATTCATTGTTTTCATTAGGAACAATAGTAAAACCGCCTTTCTTAGGGACACAATGAACAAGACTTACCCATTCACTTTCTTTTACATGATAGATTATACCTGCGTCCAGTAGGCATACTATTTCTTTTCTTACCACTTCCTTCATTTCAGGCTTCAGTAGTCTATTAAATTTCGCAGCTAGTTTAGCACCTTCCTCCATGAATATTCGATGGACGGTTATCATGGGACTAATGCCCTTCAAATCATCCATTGAGTACCCAAAGGCCTTGCAATGATCCTTAAGTATTTTCATGAGTTCTTATTTTTCATCTCCTGAAAGTTTAGCACTAATAATAACAGGAAATTTATTTGTATCATCTAAAAATCTGTATTTAAGATTATCTGGTAGAGTCTTCAATTCTGGGGTGGTAATTCCTCGTCCCCTCTCTTTTATAGCTCTTCAAAAGCCTCATTAGTTGGAGGCCCTATAATGGGAAGTGAATCGAATTCACCTTCTAATTCTTCTAGGGACTTGTCCTCCATAACTGTTTCTTCATAATTTGAGTCTTCATTTATTTCTTCTTTTTGATCACTAAAGAAGAGAACTACCATTTCCTCAATAGTTTTCTCTTTCTCTTCTTCTTGTATTTGTAGAGGTCTGTCTTTAAATTTGGAAAAGTGGAATTCTTTTTTTGCTTCCCCAAGCTTAAGAGACACAATCTCCTTTTTGAAATCAACTTTGGCACCTACATCACTCAAAAAGTTTCTTCCAAATATAATTGGGAAAAGAGTGTCAGCTGGCATATCAACAACTACAAAATCGATAGGAAAGTTTTTATTGCCAATTGTGACAGTTGCATCTTCAACTACTCCCATTAGAATTTTAAGAGTTTTATTGGCTAACATGATCGTCATATCAGTATTTTCAATTTTAGCCGATTCTATTTCTTCTTTTATTTCTAAAGAGAAATCATAAGATATAAATTAACTTCGGTGCCAAGATCACATAAACCATAATGCGAGGTTTCCTTAAACATGCAAGGAATAATAGGCTTACCACATCTTTTATCTTTGTTTTACCTTCGACCAATACGGAAGTCTCTTTATCAAGTTCAACTATGTTACAATGTGCATACATAGCCATAATTGCTTCCTTGGTTACCTCTTCATCTTTGGTTTCTTCCAGATGTTCCTCAACTTCTAGCATACTTACCTCTTCCTTCCTCTCCTGTACTGCTTTGACCTGTTCATATTCAAAAATATGCTTCTATGCAATGTTAGGGAAAGGTATCTCATATATTGGTTCTAGGGAGGCCAGTGTTTCTTTAACTTATCTTTTCTTCTCAGGTTTGGGTGGTGGATCATACTTGACCAAACCCTCTTTTGGAGCTTTGATGTGTTCTGTAAAAGCTTTAACAACATGCAACACAAGATCCGAATCCAAAAGGTCTTTAGATAATTCTTTAACATGGCCCTTTTTATTATAGTAATGAATACAATCATAGTCTATTTATATGCCTCCTTCGCTTCCTAGACCAAAATTCCATGAAACTCTATGATCGCGAATTCTATTAAGTAAAGCCCAAGCTTTAGTTATAGGAAGATTCATAAAGGCTCCTTTCGTGAAAGAGTCTAGTTCAATTTTATTAGGTTCAATTAAACCGCCATAAAAGATATGCAATAAATACCATTCAGGCAAATCATGACGAGGACATAGATTAAGTAAATCTTTAAATCTGATATAAGCTTTTACTATTCCTTCATTAGGATGGTTCCTCCAAGTCATTATAAGACACCTGATTCCAAAAGATTTTGATAATGGATAATATTTTGCTAGAAACTCACAAGCTAAATTATCCCAAGTAGTAGCGGCTTCTAGGGGTTGGGATCTATACCATGAGAGAGCTGTACTTGTCAAAGTCTAACTTTTTTTTAACCCTTACCTCATTAGCAGTATATCCCGGTAATTGGAAAGTGCCACATATATCTTTGAAACACGCAATATGCTCATATGGATCAGGATCTTCTTCATCTCTAGTAAATTGCTTCTTGTGTAGAATACCAAGTAGTAGAGGATTTATTTCAAACCCCTTGTCCTCTCGTTGGAGTTGTCTCTTTTATTAATATCATAGGGCTTCCCAAAGTGGCTGAGTGGGCTAGCACTAGGCATATGCTCAAACTCCATCATGTAGACCTACAACTCTTAGCTCCCCGACAACGGCGCCAAAAAATAGTTCATGACTGCAAGTGCATACATTGTTTGTAGCTAGTTTCGAAATAAAAATATTGACCCCATAGGGAGCAGGAGTCTGAAGTCGAATAACTCTTGAATTAAATACGGAAATAGAAATGCTAAATAAAGTTCCAAGTAACAAGATAAAATGAGAGTATTGTGTAAAAAGGTGTTTTTGGTATAAGAGAACAATAAGTAAAGTAAAATGACTGAACAGAGAAAGTAAGTATCACGTATGTGAAAGAGATTTTAAACTGCAATGGGGAAAAGCGTTCTCGGGGAGTAGAAGATACTCCTCTAGCATTATAAAGAGCTAAGGTAAATATTATTATCATGTACATTCTCAACTATGTATGTGTGGGAGGAACTCCGTATTTGGAAAAATAGGCAGCAACCTCTGCTCACATCATCCTCATAACCACAACAGACAACAATCTACAACAATCCGTAGGATGTCTCCCATGGCATGGATAGTGTTCTATGAGTTTACTCGGTTCCCAAGTTGATATGTAAGGAGTGCCAACAACTTTATAGTCACTGTAAGTGCTAACACAGCTCTGTCTAGTTCCCTCCATCAAGTCCCCATAAGAGGCAAATATTCAGAGGTCGACTTATCTCAACATCAAGATGAAGACAATCTAACACATGGTCACAGTGATGAATATCATAATAAACTTTATCTTATTTCAATCTCATACTAGGGTTTCTCCATCTCCCTAAGAACTAATGATCTACTTAGACATGGAGGTGATACGTCCATTTTGCATCACTATTCTATGTCTTAATTCACTATTATTCATTGATATATTTCGTATTAAGAGGTGATACTTATGTTATTTCATTTGTTTTTGCATGGTTGATGACTTTTGGAGCATGGACCGCTGCAGTCAGGATTCTGATGGAAAAGGTGCTGTTTGGAGGCAAAATTCGCGAAGATCAGAAAATCTGGGAAAATATACGGAAAATTCTATTTTTCCAGAACATTCAAGATGCCAGAATATGGAGTGGAGGTGGGCCACAGGGGGCCCACACCACCCCATGGCGCGGGCAGGCCTAGGCCGCACCAGGGAGTGGTGTGGCCACCCTGGCCCACTCTAGCCTCTCCCCTCTGGCGTATATCTTCCTCCCGAAACCCTAAGACTCGGGGAGTGACCACAGAAAGATTCCACCGCCTCTGCGGGGCGGAAAACACCGAGAGAGAAAGATCTCTCTGGCAGACAGATTTCTGCCGAGGGAATTCCTTCCCGGAGAGGGGAGATCATCGCCATCAACACCATCATCAAGCTGGGCTTCATCGGGATCATCATCATCATCACCACCATCATCATCATCATCAGCACCCTCATCACCATCTCCATATTGCTGTAACAATTGCGTTGAATCTTGCATAGTTCATAGGGGAAACTTTCCCGGTGTTGATTACTCTTTGTAGTTGATGCTATTGAGTGAACCGTTGAATTATTGTTTATGTTCAGATTGTTATACATCATTATTCCATCTCTGATCATGATCCATATGATGTCTTGTGAGTAGTTCATTTTGTTCTTGAGGACATGGGAGAAGTCTTGTTGTTAGTAGTGGAGTTGCGTTCAGAAAGATTCAATAGATTGTTATTTAAGTTGTGGTGTACTTCTTCTAGTGGTGTCACGTGAACGTCGACTACATGAAACTTCACCTATAAGGGCCTAGGGGAATGCATTGTGTATTTGGCTACTAATCGTAGGGGTTGCCGGAGTGACAGAAACCCGAACCCCCGTTAGGAAACCATTGCACAAGGGACGTAAGGGTCTTAGAGTTTAAAGCTGTGGTTGGGTTTCTACCTTAATTACTTTCTTGTACTTACGGATGTTTGCAAGGGGGTTTAATCACAAGTATGTATCAAGTCTTGGATGGGACGATACATTAGCACAGGTTCACCTACACAACACTTAGCAAGCTAGAGAAGATTAATTGACTATATGAAGCGAAAGCACTTGATAGTCTTCCCATGTGTCCTCGAGAACGTTTGGTCATCTATAGAAATACAACCGGCTTGTCCTTTGCTGCATAAAGGATTGGGCCACTTGCTGCATTCATTCTTACTGTCTTTTATTTACTCGTACTTTGTTTACTTGCTTTATCGAAAACCCCTAAAAATCCGTTTGCTAAGTACTTGCAGAGAATTCCTGATCCAGACCACTAGCCAGCACCTTCTGCTCCTCGTTGGGTTCGACACTCTTACTTATCGAAAATACTGCGATACACCCCCTATACTTGTGGGTCATCAAGACTATTTTCTAGCGCCGTTGCCGGGGAGTGAAGCGCTATTAGAGAGTGGAACTGGTAAAGGAAACTTCTACTGTGAGTATTGTTTACTTCTGCTAGTTGCTTTATTTTCGTTATGGATAGTTCGCTGAGTTTCTTATTTGGTAATGCTACTACCACTGCTAAGGTAGTAGATAAGCCACCACCTGCTGAGAAAGATGTTTTCAAAATACCTACAAGAATTATTGATCGTGTTATGGATAACTACTATGTTGGGGATGAAACTGTCCATCCCGGTGATCATTTACTCTTTATACACGAATTATGCGGGTTGTTCAAGTGTGCAGGTATTACTACAGATCAAGTTAAGAAGAAGTTATTCTCATTATCACTAAAAGGAAGAGCTGAGGAATGGTATAAGCTGCTGAAGAATGGTCAAGCTCTGGAATGGGAGGAAATAGTGCCTCTCTTTTATTCAAAGTTTTATCCTCCTAGTGAAATTCATAAAAATCAGAATCAAATATACAACTTTTGGCCTCTTGATGGAGAAAGTACTGCTCAAGCTTGGGGGAGATTGAAGTTACTAATGCTCAAATGTCCCATTCATGAGCTCCCCAACAATATTATTATCAATAACTTTTATGCAAGGCTCCCTCTACATGATAAAGATTTATTGGATGCTTCTTGTGATGGATCATTCACTCGTATGGAAAAAGAAGTTAAACGGGACCTACTGGACCGTATTCAAGACAATGCTGAAGCTTGGGAGAACGACAAAGGTAGAAAGTCAGGTATAAATTATGACTATGAATGCATTGAATCTTTTATGGGAACTGATGACTTTCAAAATATTAAAAATGCTTATGGTTTAGACTCTCAAGCTATTGCTTCTTATTTCAAGGCCTTTGCTTCTTATATTGAAGTGCCTAAAAAGAAGTGGAATAAGTATCATGAACCTTATAAAGATATTGCTAAGAGTGTTCCTGCTAGAAGTACTGAAGTTTATACTACTAATCATGTTTTACCTGAACCTTATATTGAGAAAATGCCTTTACCAACTAAGGTAAAAGAACATTCTATGATGGCTAGTATGGTAGATGAAAGTATGAATAAAGCTGTTGAACCCGATAAACAAAGGGTTGATGAACCTATTGTAGCAAATGTGAAAGGCTTTGTTACCAAGTATGAAAAAGAGGGACACCCTATCCTTGGTAAGGATACCTCTAATATTGTTTCACATAGTAGTGTTATGAGAGCTAGTATTCCTGTGTTTTCTATTAGAATAAGTGATCATTGCTATGATAGTCCTTGTGATAGCTGTATTGTTAAGTTTATGCATGATACTGAAAGTTACTATGAGAGAGGGAAAAGTTTTCTTATGCATCTCAATAATATCAAGTTCCCTCGTTTTATGATGAAAGTTTTTATGTTGCACTTCTTTTGCCTTCTTATGCAAGTTGCCTTTGGTTTCAATAACTTGTTTGTTTACAAAATCCCCTTGCATAGGAAGTGGGTTAGACTTAAAAGAGTGTGTGTTTTTGCTTCTTAATGCTCTCTTTCACTTCAATTCATATCCCTATGAGAGCTTCTTCAAAATTATCATGCCCATCTTAATGGCTATAACGAAAGAGCTTTATGGGAGACAACCCAATTTTTTTTTTGCTTTCAGTTTTTTTTTGTTTCTTTGAGTCTTGGAAGTTATTACTTCGGTAATAAACGCTCTTTATCCATTTTGTTTGGTTTTTGTGTCAAGATCAACCTCTAATGATAGAGAAGTAATATTTGGGGAAGTTGCTGTCCCAAAACAGATTTTTGTGCTTCACCGTAAAAATTCGTGAGAGATCTCTGTATGTCGGATTGAGCTGTAATGTTTTGTGCTTCTGCCCCAGGTTGTTATTTAACTTTCGTTAGTTTTGCAATTTTTGATTTGACCAACAGAAGATTTTTGAAAAAATTGATCTTTACCTGCTGGTATGTTTTGACAGATTTTGCCAATCTTGCATTTGCTTCTTTATTCGATTTCCTTTTTGAATTCCTTTTGGGTTTTCGGAAGGAGTTGCTACAGTAGATTTTGTTTTGATGGTTTTCATTTGAAAGTTGAACTCAAAAGGTTTTGTCACTTCACTTATACTAATGTTGCTAATGAGAACTGTGTGAAGTTTTGTGTGAAAGAAATTTCCAGGAAGTGGAGATAATGGTGTAATAAGGAAGAGAAAGGTTTTATGACTCAAGTAATGAGTGTATGAAGATGAAGATATTGATAATTCAAGTGATGAATCCAGAAGGATCCACTAAATACCAACTTCAGAGACCTGTAGAGTCCGTTTCCAACTAGGTAACAGTTCTGGTAAGAAAAGCTCCGCGAAAATACAATCCAACTATATTTTTGCAGTTTTTAGTCAATAAGGGAAACTACGAAGCGAAAAAGGGACGGAAACAGAGCCAGGGTGGCCCACACCACCCCATGGCGCGGGCCCACCGCTGGCCGCGCCACCAGGTGGTGTGGCCACTCCAGACTCCGTCTCCGACCCGTTTTCTCCCAGTACCTTCCTTTTGATATGAAACTTCGTAATATATAATCCCCCGGATCTTCCGCGGTTCGTATATCATGTTTTCGTCGTGTTTTTGTTTCGATCTGTTTCTGCCAGGACATACTCTTTGAAAGCTTAGAAGCACAATGGTGTCCGCCAAGGATAAAGGGAAGGAACCCATGGAGGAAGACCTCCAAGACACCAGGAAGGAGATCAAGAGTGAAAGTGAAGAGGAGGCAAAGCACACCGGCACTACCGTTGCAAGCATTGGAGTAGTGGCAAACCCTGCCAGGATCAGAAGGACTGCACGGATGCAAACTGGGGGGAAAGCTCCTCGTCACTGTTTGGCACCAAGGACACCTTCTCCGAACACCAAGAGTACCTTCCATACCTTTGCTCATAACCATGCAGGAAAAGAAGACTCCAAGTGGGAAGAATGGAAGAAGAATCACAAGAGCTGGGATCCACAAACTGAAATGATCATGAGCCGCATTGAGCAAAACTCACAGCTGATTCGTAATCTCACCTTTGAGATTGAGGACTTGGGGAAACTGATCAAAGAGCTCATCAAGAGGATACCACCACCATCAAAGGAGTAATTCGTCATCAGGTTTGGCATCCCCTTGGTTTGTTCCAAGCTTAGGGGAGTGCCGTGGTATCATATCACTATCTTCTATCTTTTTACCTTATTAGTAGAGTCATATCATGAATAGAGGAGTTATTTTGTAGTATGGTTTGCATTATGGAAGTGTCCCCTCTCTCGTTAGATTTGTATCCCTTGGTGTGAGTTTCCGTTATGGAGTACTAATGAGAAGTTCTATCATTCACTATTTTGCAGAAGGTTATGTTAGTTTTCAATTTGTGGTTATATGATTGATCTTGTTGTTAGTATTGGTATCACTTTGGGATCATTGAGTTAATTTAGTTGGTTTTGGCAAACCTGGCTCGGTCAGTAGCAACACCTTTTTGAGAGTTGAAAAGAAAAACATAGAAGTACTCTAGAGAAAAATAATTTCATCATCTTTCTTTCTTGATTTGCTCATAAGTCTAGTATTCTCTAGTTAAGATCTTTTGTGCTTCCAAGGAAGATTGCATGTTTGTTTTTATCACTTGTATGTTTGTTTGTTTCCTTCAACTCTTATACTTGCTACCCAGCCTTGCTAGCCAAAAACCTGTACTGAGAGGGAATTCTTCTCGTGCATCCACCTCCTTTAAACCAAAACCTTTGCCATTTGTGTCCACCATACCTACCTAGTAGCATTATTGCTATTCCAAGTAAATTATTGTTTTATCTACCTCCTAAATTAAACTTGTTATGTGAAAATTAGTGACTAAAGCTCTCACGAACTTGATGGCACACTTTATTTTCCGCACTTAATAAACTTGAACCATTGGGTCCTTCTTTGTTGCGTATATGCTTGCGCTTTATAATTTGAAGTTAGCCGAACCATGTATCATGGGGACCGCTTTCAACACTTCATTGGTACTTGTACCTAGTTGATATCATGTTCTTTTGCTTATGGATCCCGGCAGTGTGAAATAAAAGTGGAACTTGTAAGATCATGGAGTTTATATGTGTGTTAGAGAAACGCATGGGTCGCTAGCCTAAGCCATGCCTAATCATGGTGGAAACTTGCAGCATAACTATAGTGAGCATTCTATGAAGCATCCTCAATAAAAACCTATGCAAATAGCAAATAAAAAAATCGCTCTGCGAAGGGCCTTTCTTTTACTTTGTAGTTGAGTCAGTAAACCTATTCCCTTCTATCTCAGCAAGTATTTTGAGTTGATGTGTTTCATTCATTTATATGATGATTTATTCAATCATGTTTCCTATGTTCCTTGTTTTGCACATTGCTCTTATCTTGAAGTTTACTACTTTGAAAGCTTTCTTTGAAAACCACTATTTGTGAACTCTAGCAAATTATCAACTATTCTTCGACCAAGAGCTAAGTTTGCCATTACCAATTATGATTCACTTTATGTATCTTTATTGTGTTTCCTTTACTCATTGCAAGTTGAGTTGTATAATAGTGAGTTGTCTTCTATTATGATCTATGTATTTGATGAATGTGATGCTTCTTGTCAGTATTCTTTTATCGACTCTTCACTCCATAAACTTGAGGTTATGTTTATTGAGCTCAGTTTCGCTTGGGGACAAGCGAAGTCTAAGCTTGGGGGGAGTTGATACGTCCATTTTGCATCACTATTCTATGTCTTAATTCACTATTATTCATTGATATATTTCGTATTGAGAGGTGATACTTATGTTATTTCATTTGTTTTTGCATGGTTGATGACTTTTGGAGCATGGATCACTGTAGTCAGGATTCTGATGGAAAAGGTGCTGTTTGGAGGCAAAATTCGCGAAGATTAGAAAATCCGAGAAAATATACGGAAAATTCTATTTTTCCAGAAGACTCAAGATGCCAGAATATGGAGTGGAGGTGGGCCACAGGGGGCCCACACCACCCCATGGCACGGGCAGGCCTAGGCCGCGCCAGGCAGTGGTGTGGCCACCCTGGCCTACTCCAGCCTCTCCCCTCTGGCGTATATCTTCCTCCCGAAACCCTAAGACTCGGGGAGCGACCACAGAAAGATTCTGCCGCCTCTGCGGGGCGGAAAACACCGAGAGAGAAAGATCTCTCCGGCAGACAGATTTCTGCCGGGGTAATTCCTTCCCGGAGAGGGGAGATTGTCGCCATCAACACCATCATCAAGCTAGGCTTCATCGGGATCATCATCATCATCATCATCACCACCACCATCATCATCAGCACCCTCATCACCATCTCCATATTGCTGTAACAATTGCGTTGAATCTTGCATAGTTCATAGGGGAAACTTTCCCGGTGTTGATTACTCTTTGTAGTTGATGCTATTGAGTGAACCGTTGAATTATTGTTTATGTTCAGATTGTTATACATCATTATTCCATCTCTGATCATGATCCATATGATGTCTTGTGAGTAGTTTGTTTTGTTCTTGAGGACATGGGAGAAGTCTTGTTGTTAGTAGTGGAGTTGCGTTGAGAAAGATTCAATAGATTGTTATTTAAGTTGTGGTGTACTTCTTCTAGTGGTGTCATGTGAACGTCGACTACATGATACTTCACCTATAAGGGCCTAGGGGAATGCATTGTGTATTTGGCTACTAATCGTAGGGGTTGCCAGAGTGACAGAAACCTGAACCCCCGTTAGGAAACCATTGCACAAGGGACATAAGGGTCTTAGAGTTTAAAGCTGTGGTTAGGTTTCTACCTTAATTACTTTCTTGTACTTACGGATGTTTGCAAGGGGGTTTAATCACAAGTATGTATTAAGTCTTGGATGGGACGGTACATTAGCACAGGTTCACCCACACAACACTTAGCAAGCTAGAGAAGATTAATCGACTATATGAAGCGAAAGCACTTGACAGTCTTCCCATGTGTCCTCGAGAACGTTTGGTCATCTATAGAAATACAACCGGCTTGTCCTTTGCTGCATAAAGGATTGGGCCACTTGCTGCATTCATTCTTACTGTCTTTTATTTACTCGTACTTTGTTTACTTGCTTTATCGAAAACCCCTAAAAATCCGTTTGATAAGTATTTGCAGAGAATTCCTGATCCAGACCACTAGCCAGCACCTTCTGCTCCTCGTTGGGTTCGACACTCTACTTATCGAAAATACTGCGATACACCCCCTATACTTGTGGGTCATCAGGAGGCAATCAATATCATGGCAATAACAATGGAATCTATCATAGATGAATAGTACTTGTATAAATCCACAACGAGTACGGAAATTACAACAAGATCTAGACAAGATGTAGATGGGATGGATGGAGATGGTGGTGATGCAGCCGTTGATGATGAATATTGATGCCTTAGCCTCCCGGATTTGCGCAGGGCGAAGATGGATCCCCGATGGACGAGTTCCCCCTCCAGATGCCTTCCGGAGGTGAGGTTTCGGTGATTTCTGGTTGTTCTGTATGTCATATCTCCGATCCAGTTGCACGGGGTGAAACTATTTGAGGAGGCGGTGGTGGCACCAACTATACAACAAGAACTATATGGCCAGAAAATTATTCCCGCCGTATAGTTGGTCATTAAACCGTCTGGATGCCTCGACCGCTTCGGGTTTTCTTCCGGTGTTGTTGATATTTCCCAAATAAGCGATTTATGTTGTTTTCTACTCCTTCCCCCCCCCAATACAACTGATCCAAGAATTGTGTCCATTGTATCCATCATCTGTCCTGATCCTGGCAAAAATAGACATAAAATGTGCGCACGAACGGCACAAAATACCAAGATCCTACAACTATAGTGCAAAATAATAATATAAAACATGATGCAAATATGCAATCATCAGTCGGCCTCAGTTTTATCCCACTTAGGCACGACACTTCTGTAGCCACCTGTCCCCATATGATGGTGATATTTATCTTTGGAAGAATTTAGCTTATTCTTTGTCGACCTTGCCTTAGCTGGTTCCGATTGCTTGTATTCCACAAATGTGGCCAAGTTATCTCGCCACTTCTCTAGTGGGCTAGTGAATTCATGAGCTTTTTTCTCCTTCAAATAGTATTGGTATAATCTTTTCTTCCAGTCCTTGAATTGTATGCCCATCTTCTTAAGAGCCCACTTCTTTACTTTCAACCTCATTTTCTGTGGGAGCTCATCTGTCGGCAAGACTGGTAGGGTGAAATGTGTCATCAGAGAATTCCAAAGAGAATGTTTGGCTCTACAATCGACAAAACTAGCTCCAGTTGGATCCCTTTTCCTTCCTGGCTTATTCCAGTCCCGAGTGGTGATCGGGATGGTGTCCCTAACAATCACTCTGCATTGATTTACAAATGCATTTACGCTCTCTATGGGCTCCAACGGTTGACCCATCTCAGAGACTAGGTCAATTGTGAAACGGACATTAGCGACCAACTTTTTGGCCGGACCTCGTTTATTTGCAGAAGATTGGCTCGATGTAGAGGTCTAAGAAAATAAACATTCGTCAGTATATATATACGAATCAATTAATGCATATACTAGTAATCGGAAGAGGCTTTATATACCTCGCCGGACTTTGTTATTAAGGTGTCTCCACCATCGTTTTCACGATGGTATTCACTATCGTCTCCACTATCATCTCCTCCAGACAAATTAAGATACTAGGAGCCATCATCTCCACCGCCGTCTGCTCCATCATAATAACAACCTCTGGTACCCTCATCTATCATGTCGAGCACCACCTCTTCATTGTCTCTACCGTCCATAGCTTAACTAATAAAGTAGATAAAATAGTTTTGCATTAAATAAAAGAATATTACAATTGCGACTCGGATACAGAAGAAAGATTAAGTACTAATAATGAAAACAATATAATACATCTCGGAAATCTAGATAATACAACAATAATATAAGATAAAGTACAATAATACATCTCGGATAATCTAGATAATACAACAATAATATAAGATAAAGTACATCTCGCTCATATCAAACTAGACGTTGACTACCGGGTCCTGAGCCACGGGAGGTGTACACCCAGAGATAAGGAACCATCACCAGAGAATATCTCGGGTGAGATCTATGAAGAACCTGCCACATATTGGAGAACCTAATCTCCAAAATAGCCATATATCAGCAGACGTGCTCGTCTTCCTCCCTAACATGATGACGTATCACCTCCTCAGGGGCCGACTCCCTCTGCACCGCTCCTGGACCACGCGACCGCCACCAAAGAAGCTCCGGGTCGACGATAATACTCAGATTCCTCCTAAGATATGAGTCCCGACAGGTAACACCTCCTAGTGCCAGCCCAGCGGATCCCAGGCTCGAACATCCCCGGACACGACGGAGCCTAGTACTCCGTTGTTGCCGCCGAGTGGATGATGAGGACGTGGCATAACTAAATCATAACATAAACAATCATATAACACACATACTAAATTAAACCCCTTAACCTAAACCCCGGCCCTAAATCAAATCCCTAAAACCTAACTAAACTAAACCCGATCCCGGGTTGCAATAAGTGGACTTTGGCGCTTCGTTCGACGACGAGGTATTCTCATCGTCAATGTATCTCTACCATGTACTGTATATTTGCTACTATAAATATATCGTGGTATTGATTGTCAAAAAAACTAAATCCCTAAGTAATTTCCCTAACACTAACGTACTAACCCTAAACCTAACACTAACTAAACTAAACCTAATTAACTAAGTAATTGCCCTAACACTAACTAACCCTAACTAGCTAACATAGTACTTATCCTAACACTAACTAATAACCCCTAAACCTACCACTAACTAAACTAAATTAACCTAATTAACTAAACTAAACTAAACCTATAATTAACCTAAACTAATTAATTAGATCGAGATTTCTCACCTACAAGGCGGCGACGGAGGGCGGCACGGCGGGACAGTGGCACGATGCGGCGGGACGGACGGCGTGGGCGACGGCGAGACAGACGATGTAGGCGGCGGCGAGCGCGGTGAGCTCCTCCACGAGCGACACGATTCCTCGAGGAAGATGGGTTTGGGGTGCTCTGGTTCATGTCTAGAACCGGGGTGGAGGGGGCGGTATTTATACTCCCCCCTTTAGCCCCAATTTGTAATACAAACCGGGACTAAAGGGACAAACCGGGACTAAATGGTACCCTTTAGCCCCAGTTTGTATTGCAAACTGGGGCTAAAGGTGTTTTAGGTCGCCGCTTTTCGTGCGCGGGCCGTACCCATTTAGCCCCGGTTTGTAACACAAATCGGGACTAAAGGGCACCTTTAGTCCCAGTTTGTGGGGCTAAAGGGTTTTTTGGAGCCAAAATGAAAGTTTTGTATAATTTTCAGAATATTATGTATTATATATCAACCTTTTCAGAAAAGGAAGATCTATAATTTTAATCTATTATCATACTCTGTTATACAACTTAAATGAAATAATTTATTGTTTAAAAAATATTCTATTTAGTATAAATCTTGGAAAAAATATTTTATTGTTAAAAAACAGAAAAATAATACATATAATATACCAAATATTCAAAAAAAAATCTACCCATTAGAAATATAATATTTCATACTAAAATTAGGACTAAATATATTTTGGGGGCCTTTAGTCCCGGTTGGAGCCACTAACCGAGACTAAAGATATTTCCCGCCACATTCTCAGAGCCGTCAGGCCATGCTTTCCCGCGATTTCCCCCACTTTCCGCCATGTTTTCTGACCATTTCCCTCTATATCTAGGCCGACCGCCATGGCTATCCATACATCCACACACCTTCCTCTCTCACAACAATGGACACCTCTTACTGGGCCTTTCTGACCCTCGATGAGACCGAGGCGCTGTATGCCTCTAGCTACCCATGCCCGCCGGGGTACCGGTTGCCTGCTGGCTGGATGCTTAGCACTGGAGGGGTTCCTGTCCCTCCCGTGCCTCAAGGTTCCACCTGCCAGGCGGCCATCACAAACCACTTCTACCTCGAGCTCACGCCGGAGCAGCGGATGGATCCCCATTGGGATCCTGACAACTACGGCACCTTGAATGCCTTCTTCACTAACCGGCGGAAAAGGGAGCTTGCCAGGTACGAGGGTGAAGGCCCACCCCTAGTGAACCACAATGAAGCCGACCGCCGCCCGTGGTGGGTGAACCGGACTATCACCGACGTGATGCGCTACATCGCCATGGGAGATCATCCTCGCATGTGGTACCCGCACTTGCACCAGCTGTAGAGCCACAAGAATGGTGGAAGTGGTGAAGGCCGAGGGCGTAACAGCATCATCATCCGGGAGCCCCTCCCCCACGCATCGTGAATCCGAGGCTGGAGTGGCAGGTGCCCCCTCCTCCGTTCCCCCGTGCATAAGCCGGGAAGGGCTGAGGATCTAACCACGTGCTACTAGCGACGACGATGACGATTCCGAAGACGACCCCGAAGTTGTGTATTATAGGGCTAGACATGATTATGACTAATTTTTATGTTTTAGTATTAATAAATGTCTTTGGTATTGGCCACAGCAAGTTGCAATACTACGTATTGATATCAAGACAGTTCATATCCATATATATAAGCAGATTACTAAAAATAAAGGTTTAATATTATACATCACCAACATCCACACATCTCTAGTGTTGAGGTTTTCTTCTAATCCGTAACCATAGAGCATCTTCCTTACTTAACGGGATGCTTGGGTCATCCTTCACTGTGAAGGGCGGAATTTCATGAAACTTATCATAATCTTCTGACATGTCTATCTTATCCTCCACTCCCACGATGTTTCTTTTCCCTGAAAGAACTATGTGGCGCTTTGGCTCATCGTATGTTGTATTCTTTTGCTTATATATCCTTTTTCTCGGTTTGGTAGACATGTCCTTCACATAGAAAACCTGAGCCACATCATTGGCTAGGACGAATGGTTCATCTCTATATGCAAGATTGTTGAGAACCACTGTTGTCATTCCGTATTTCTTGTCTACCTCAACCCGCCTCCTGTCAGCTTGACCCATTTGCACCGAAACAAAGGGACCTTAAAATAAGGTCCATAGTCAAGTTCCCATATCTCCTCTATGTAACCATAATATGTGTCCTTTTTCCCATTCTCGTGTGTTGCATCAAATCAGACACCACTGTTTTGGTTGGTGCTCTTTTTATCTTGGGCGATCGTTGTCGGGGGGATGACCCCTGGGTAGGCCAAGCCAGGCTCAGTTGGCCGGCTCCAGGGATGCCTGGCAGGATGGCCGCAAGACAAAGAACCACAACCGGGTGGACCGCCTCATCTGGTCCACCCTCAAGATTCCCCAGCTGGCCCGTCTAGCCAGGTGACCAGAAGAGCCGGCTGGTTGGCCACCTCTACCTAGCCGCCTCGGATCCATTAGCCAAAGATACGAAGGGGGTGACATTCCTTGCTGAGTGCACCCCTGACCGGACAGGCTGGCGCGCCGCCCTGCCGGTGCTACAAGAAAATGGCGCCAAAGCTCCAAGGCTGGAAGCTGAGGACACTGTTGTTGGCTGACCGCTAAAGCACCAGCTGACAAGTAAAGCACCAAGCTGATGAGTAAAGCGCCGGGTGATGCCCAAAGCAAAGGCGATGGGACACTGTAGCACTATCCCCCCTGTACTAGAGGCTTGGCCAGGTCCTGGCCCACCGGCTGGGCCTGTTCAGCCGGCCCACTTTGTAAACCCAAAGCCCAAACAGTAAACCCTACAGCCCACATTGTAACCTACCCCTCCCAACCAGTATATAAGGGAGGGTAGTGCGATGGTTCTAGGTAGAGGTTACAAGCTACAAGTTTACTAGTTTCCACAAGTTCAGTAGTTCATCTTCCTCTTGCAGGAGTAGGAGTGTTACCTCGACAAGAGGGCTCCAAACCTGGGTACATCGCTGTGTTTTGCAGTATCTGTGCCCAACCCGTTGTGAGTAGCCACCGATAGTGACATGGGTATGATTACTCGGATGTTCACTATTCGCAACCCTACATTGGGTAAAAGGCCTACGGCCCATAGAGATTCCAGATAAAAGCCCAAGGAAGCAACCGACAGAAACTTCTTATTGTATTAGGAAAGAAATCATGAACCGACATTATGTTGGTATTGTAATCACGCGTGTATGAAACCTATCCTCATATAGCTTTGAGACCCGGCCTATTATATATAGGGCGGGAGAAGCCCAAGCGAGGGTACCAAAATCTAGTAGACAACTTGTAATAGAGTGTTTTCCCAATATTCAGGCGACTTTGTCTTCACTGTTTTCCTGACATCCAACGAAATCCCCAACGTTCTCTTTTCCGCGAAAACCCAAGTCCATCATCATGGGCATTGCCGAGGTTACCCCTCGTCAATTGGCGCCGCCTGTGGGAAACTTGAATGCTGGAGACACGAATTCGGCAGAACGCTCTCCACCAAGCATCAACTCAACAAAATCAGAGTGGCTTGCAAACCCAATATGTGTTCCAAAGAAACACACTACGGAACTTTGGATGTGTATCGACTTTACTGAACTGAACAAACATTGCCCAAAAGATCACTTCCCATTACCGCGAATCGACCAAATCATCGATGCAACTGCGGGATGCGAACGTCTTTCTTTCTTGGATGCTTATTCAGGATACCACCAGATCAGGATGAAGGAGGAAGACCAGGAGAAAACAATGTTTATCACGCCTTACGGTGTTTTCTGCTACACAACAATGCCATTTGGCCTCAAGAACGCAGGAGCAACATATCAGCGGATGATGCAAAAGTGCCTGGGAAGCCAAATAGAAATCTCGATAGGTTCGATATCAAACTAAACCCGAAGAAGTGTTCCTTTGGAGTTAGGACAACTCCTTGGATATTTGGTATCAGCTAGAGGGATCGAGGCTAACCCCAAAAAAATACAAGCTATCCTCACAATGAAGAAGCCAACAAATCTGCATGGTGTATAGCAATTGGCGGGACAACTGGCAGCATTGAGTCGTTTTATTGCAAGATTAGGAGAAAAAGCGCTGCCATTCTACGCACTCATGAGAAAATCAGAAAAATTCGAGTGGAGGGAAGAAGCTCAGCACGCCTTTGAAGATCTTAAAAGGATACTTTCGACATCCCTTATCGTCGTGTCGCCAAAAGAGAATGAACCTTTACTTCTTTATATTGCTACAACACATCAGGTGGTTAGCACAGTCCTGTTCGTAGAATGACCCGAAGAAGGAAAGATGCACGGTGTGCAGAGGCCAGTATACTTCCTGAGTAAAGTTTTATCACCATCTAAACAAAGGTACACACACTATCAGAAACTAGCATACGGAGTATTTATGACAGCACGAAAGGTATGCCACTATTTTTCGGAGCACCCAATCGTAGTGGTCAACGAGGCACCTTTGTCAAGCATCCTCAACAATCCAGAAGCAACTGGGCGTGTTTCTCTATGGGGCATCAAATTATCCCCTCGGGATATCACTTATGAGAAGCGCAAAGCAATTAAGTCACAAGTTCTGCCAGATTTCATCACAGAATGGACGAAATTGCAATGTGCGGGTCCACTAGACCTTTCTAGCACATGGACAATGTACTTTGATGGATCAAAAAGAATAGAGGGAGCAGGAGTAGGAGTCATACTAATATCACCTCATGGCGATAAAATGCGATATATTCTTCGGATGAGCTTTACAAATGCATCCAATAACGAAGCGGAATATGAGGCCCTATTGCATTGCATGAGAATGGCCAAAGCCTGCGGTGCAACTCGCCCCAAAATATTCAGAGATTCCAACCTTGTGGCACAATAGGCAATGAACAAATGTGACGCTGTTAGCAAAACTATGGTCACTTATCGCGACTTATATGGCATCATGGAGGCTCAATTTGATGGGTGTGAAGTATCGCATATAGGAAGAGAAAGTAATGAGGAAGCCGACAATCTAGCAAACATCGGATCATTGTGTTTACCAATACCACCTGGAGTTTTTTGGGAGGAGATAGTGGAGCGATCAATCAAGGTGAAAAAAGTCTCGGAAGTCATATCACCAAAGACTGGGAAAACGAAGCATCCACAAAAAGAGTCGGGGGCTACTTCAGAAACCAAGAACATAGAAGAGGCCATCAAAGAAAAAGAACAAGAAATCAAAGAGGTCATGCTAATTGAACCAGCTTGGATGCAGCCGTATATAGCATATATGGTTAAGGGAGAACTACCAGAGGATGTGATAGAAGCTCGGCTAATTACCCGACGATCGAAGTCTTTCATGATAATTAATGGAGAATTATACAAAAGAAGTATTTCGGGTGTGTTGCAATGTTGCGTAACACCCGAAGAAGGAAAAATTATACTGAAAGATATACATGAAGGCCTCTGTGGTTACCACGCTAGTAGCCGAGAAATTGCTGCAAAAGCATTCAGGGCAGGATTTTATTGGCTCACTGCAGTACAAGACGCAAAAGACATTGTCAGAACATGTGAAGCATGCCAACGATTAACAACAAAGCCTAGAGAACCAGCCACTAAGCTAAATCCCATACCCTTGGCTTGGGCTTTTGCGCAGTGGGGACTCGACATGGTGGGAAAACTTCACAAATCACCAGGAGGACACGTCTTTTTACTAGTAGCAGTCGACAAATTCACTAAATGGATTGAAGCAATGCCTGTCACCACCCAAGATGGAACTTTGGCTGTGAATTTTATCAAATCCATAGTGTTTCGGTTTGGCGTACCGAACAACATCATCATGGATAATGGGACCAACTTCACTTCCAACGAGTTCAAGGAGTACTGCCAGGAGATGGGCATTAAAATAAGCTACGCTTCGGTAGCTCACCAGCAAACAAATGGACAAGTTGAAAAAGCCAATGGACTAGTTACCGCCGGACTTAAAAAGAGACTACTGGCACCACTTGACAGAGCAAAAGGAGCATGGGTGGATAAATTACCATCCGTGTTATGGAGTTTGCGTACAACTCCAAATAATTCAACACAAGAGACGCCTTTCTTTTTGGTCCATGGTGCAGAAGCCATGCTTCGAGTTGAAGTATCACATGAATCACCAAGAGTAGATGCATATAATGAAGAGGAATCAAGAGAAGCACTTGAAGATGATGTGGATGCGCTTGATGAAGATTGAGACGAAGCCCTCCAAAGAGCAATTATGTACCAGCAAAACCTGCGCAATTACCATAGCAGAATATTGCGTCCTAGGTCCTTCGCAATAGGGGACCTAGTTCTTTGCCTCAAGCAAGATGGCCATAAGAAACTAGAATCGCCATGGGAAGGACCATACATCGTCACATAAGTTATTCCTGGAGGAGCATATCGACTACAAGACAAGAAGACATGAGTAAATTACTCAAATCCATGGAACATAGCACATCTACGACGATTTCACGCATAAGATTATTTGCAAAATGATAAGAGTATAGTTCGGCTTAAAAAGCCAAGATTTCCAGGAGAAAAGGCTAAAATAGCCATCCGCTCAAAGAATAATGTACCGACGATTTTCGCCTTATATATGAAGAGAAGTTATTTGTATCTTAATCTTTGCTTTCAAAGATCAATGCTTTTCATCAAGTTAAATAGCAGTTATGAGCCTATGTCCAGATACATGCATCCGAACATAGCCTCGGGGGCTACTCCCATCGGGAGTGCTAACGCACACCCGAAGAAATACCATTGTGTATAAAGTACATTGACAAACTGCAAAACCTTTTGAGTTTTACATTAGTGTATCCTGAAAAAAGAGTTACTCCCATCGGGAGGTAGTATAAAAATAATAAAATTATCTGATATAAATCATAAATATTGGCAGCCCAGCAGGCCAAACGTCAAAAAAGCCAAAAACCTCGGATCACGCTCAGAGAAAATCCGAATGCCGTGTTCAGAAACATGAAGGTAAGACCCCCGGATTCATCCTGTGTGGCCTGGTAATCGCACAAGAATGCGCTCTGCCAGCAAAAATCTATATCAACGATATGATGCAAAATCCCAACGGATGCGTTGGGTATCCAATAAAAAATAGAAAACTAGGATTCAGTATTCTGTAGGACCTCAGCGGCTCGAACTGGATTACGCTAGTAACGAAATTCCGGATTCAAGCCTGGGGACTTGAGTTTGATGTAGGACAACCTTGTTTTTGCCCAGGAGCAATTAACTGATCCCCGATCTGTCGGAAGCATCAGTCTCATTGTACCAAAATCCCTACAAAAATAGAATAAAAAAAGAAGAAAGAAAACTCTGAGACTCAACCTAAAAACTGCGGATTCAGGTCGAGTCTCGGGGGCTACTGACATGGGTATGATTACTCAGATGTTCACTATTCGCTACCCTACATTGGGTAAAAGGCCTACGACCCATACAGATTTCAGATAAAAGCCCAAGGAAGCAACCGACAAAAACTTCTTATTGTATTAGGAAATAAATCATGAACCGACATGATGTTGGTATTGTAATCACGCGTGTATGAAACCTATCCGCATACAGCTTTGAGACCCGGCCTATTATATATAGGGCGGGAGAAGCCCAAGCGAGGGTACCGAAATCTAGTAGACAACTTGTAATAGAGTGTTTTCCCAATATTCAGGCGACTTTGTCTTCATTGTTTTCTTGACATCCGACGAAATCCCCAGCGTTCTCTTTTCCGCGAAAACCCAAGTCCATCATCATGGGCATTGCCGAGGTTACCCCTTGTCAGATAGCATCCTGATTATCTCCTCTCATGCCATCCCCGATGGCACTCTCGTGTTCCACACTATGACAGTTGACGCCCACCGTGGGGCATAACACTTCGGCTGGGGTCATATTTCGCACGTGACTTCCACTCGTCGCCTCTGTCCTCGTCCTCACTCTCGGCTCCTTCGACTGCATCATCGACAACACATCCTGCTTCAATGGGGAAACCTTCCCAAGCGATGGCTTCATCATGCACTTCGGCGAGCACCGTGTATACGTCACCACCATCACCGAGGATTTCCCTCACGAGGTCATCACCGTCTCTGGCGCACCGCCTGGCTTCTCTGCCCCACGCGTTGCTAGTGACAGCGTCGAGGTCATGATGGACGGTTCAGGCGAAGGCCGCCGCCCGTCTATGGAGCGCGACACAGGCTCCAGCAACACTGCTCTACGCGAGCAAGACCCAGATCCACTGGCCGCCTCCATCCAAAACCTTCGCATCCCCATCGCCCCCGAGGTGGATCCAGCAATGGCCATATCTGCGCTAGAGGCCACACACCAAAACCTCCTAGAGGAAGCCAACAAGGTTGCTGCATGCTAGTGCCGCCTGGATGCGACCATGCGTGGATAAAACACCGCGCACGGCTTCACCGCCTACCCGGTGCCAACCGGAAGATTCCGCCCCAGGGTCATAACTTGGGCTCGAAACTGGACCGTGCTACTGACTCGCTGGTGGACTGGCTGGTGGACTACACCGAAGTACAACGGCACGGTCAAGCCGGAGGACTGGCTGGTGGACTACACCACCGTGGTGGGTATCACAAACAGAAACCACCGGGTAGCCGTGCGCTATGCCCCCTCATACTCCGACTCGGCCAAAACATGGCTCAATAGTCTCCCTGACAATAGCATCAACGCTTGTATTGACTTCGAGCATGCGTTCGTCCGCAACTTCACCGACACGTACAAGCGCCCGGGTCGCCCCAGCGAGCTCACCCTCTGTGTCTAGGGCAAAGATGAGTCCGACTGCTCCTACATCACCTGGTGGACAAGCATGCACAACTCCTGCGAGGGGGTGCGCGAGCACCAAGCAGTTGACTTCTTCATTAACGACTACATCGACATCACAATGCTTAAGCATAAGCTCCGTCAGGTGGAGCCCACCACCATGGCCTAGACCATGAAAATCACGGACAAGTACGCCACCGCTGACGCGGCAATGAAAAGATCCATCCGGGTGGACGACCAGGGGTAGATCATCGTGGATGTCACCTTAGGGTGCAGGTGCGACTGCCCGCGGAAGTCCCGTATACGCCCACACAGTTCCACACAATTTAAGTGGGTGTCCCGCGGGATCCCGCAAAACTGAAGCAGGTGTCCATTATCCCATGTATACCCACATATACCCGCGAAATATGACTAGATATATTCAAATCTAGAAAAATGTAAAAATATTAATTTGGATCGAAATAATTTTATTGATGTTCGCTCGATCGCGGGCTTCCCACGGAAGCCCACCAATTTTTCTTGTTTACCCGCGGGTGTCCCGCATAGTCTTTTATGTGGGCTTGGGTAGTGGGCTCCGTGGGCAGCCCACTCCCGCCTGCACCCTGAATGTCACCATGACGCCTGCCGGACGGAAACAACAACAACTCCAGGAGGCATGATAACCTCCACAGCAAGAGGAATGATGACTGGCCAGATAACCAATATGGTTCCAGGAAGGTGGTAGTCGTTCAAGAGGACCCGGCTGCAGGCGGCAGCCAGAGGAAGAATCCCGATGACTGGCCGCCTCGGACCAAGGACACCATCAAATCGATGCTTGATGGCCCGTGCAAGTTCGACAGTGGCAGCAACAAGCTGGCTACATGCACAACTCGCCAGTGCACCTGGACAAAGAAGATGGTCGAGATGTGTGGGCTGCCACCACCGCCCCCGCCTCCGCCAGCCGGTGGCCAGCAGGACAACCACAACCGCTAGAACTGCCAGGACAAAGACGGTGGAGACTATCCTCGCTAGGTAGGAAACTATCACATCTTCACCACCGAGCCGGAAACCAAGCATAGCAAGAGGCGCCATGAGGTGGAGGTGAACGCAATCGTCCCCCCCGCCGCTCAGTACCTAAACTAGTCTGAGCAAGAGATCATGTGGAGCCGGAAGGACCAACCGGATGTACTACCGCATCCAGGCACCTAAGCGATGGTTTTGGACCCTATCACCATCTCCTAGAAGCACTCATGCAGATTCTCCCGCATCCTCGTAGACGGAGGTAGCAACATCAACCACGTGTACCGCAACTTGTTGGACTGGCTTGGCATTAGCGAGTGCCAGCTGGAGCGGTCCAGTACCTCCTTGCATGGAGCCGCCCCGGGTCCATCACACTCATCCATCAGCAGGATCCGGCTGGATGTCATCTTCGGCACAGAGGACAACTTCCACCGCGAGCCCATCTAGTTCTAGGTAGTTAACCTCTGCAGTGCGTATCACGCCATCCTCGGACGCTCAACACTAACCAAGTTCATGGCGGTTCCGCACTATGCATACCTCAAGATGAAGCTCCCTGGTCCAAAGGGAGTAATCACTGTCGCTGGCGACTACAGGCGGTAGGTGGAATGTGCCACTGATGGCTCCAAGATAGCCGAGGCCCTGATCATCACGGAAGAGAAGCGCATTATCATGCAGAATGTGGCGGCCCTACTGGCAGACATGCTGGCTAGCGAGCCAAAGCTAGCCGGAGAGGCGTAGTTCAAGCCATCAAAGGGTACCAAGAAGATCCTGCTCAATGACGCCAAGTCGGACAAGTTCGTCCTGGTCGGGGATGGCCTTGACAGCAATTAGGAAAGCGCGATCGTCGACTTCCTCCGTGAGAATCGGGATATCTTCGCATGGTCCCCCAACACTACTAGGAAAACAGCTATAGGTAATCCGCACGGCCATGGCGTACATGCAAGGTAGTGCCCCATGGGCAAATAGCCGTGGCGCACCAGCTTGAAGTGCCCCACGGGTTGGCCGCACAGCTGTGGCGCATATGGGTGAGGTGCACCACCACTATGTGTGGGCTAGGGTGCGCGCGATCGCACCCCACTTGCTCGTGGTGCATGGGCCATATGTGCGCCACGCCTATCTCAATATCTGTGGCGCACGTCCTGTCCATGTGCCACGGCAAGTGGGGTGTGGTCAACCCGTGAGTCTAGGCCAACTTGCCCGTGGCGCATTGGTTGGATGTGCACCACGGATGCTCCAACCATCTGTGGCGCATAGGCTCATGTGCGCCATGCCTAAGTCGAGCTCCACTATAGATCAGCACATGCTGGCCATAACCCCACTTCACTTTCCCCTTTCTTCCTTCTTGGATCTGGTCGAGCTCCTCCTCCTTCCCACCTTATTTCTTCATCTTTTTCACCGGTTAATAGTTTGTTAAACTTAACTTGGATTCTACATACATAAGAGAAAAGATCTCATGCAACTCTCTTAGCTCTACTACCTCTCCTTCGATCTTCTCGACCTCTCATATCGGTAAGTTGTCCATGTGTATGGAGGATGCTCATGTGTTTGTATGATGCTCTCTTGTGTGTAGTAAGAGGATTATGTGCATGTGTATGGAGGATCGATGTGATCTGTGTATGGAGGATATGAATGCTCATTTGTGTGTATGATGCTCTCACATGTGTGTAAGAGGATTATGTGCCTGTGTGTGGATGATGTGCATGTGTGTATATGGAGGATTCTCATGTGTTTGTATGATGCTCTCTCATGTGTATGTGTGTGTGAACGAGTTGCCAATGTTTTGCGGAAATGTTGATTCATTTCCGTTTCGGTACATCTCTGGCATTTCTCGCAAAGGTGCTACTTTCAGGATAGGTCATGCCAAAATTTTTGGGTGACCTTTTTGCATTGCATGCATATGCATGCATTGTATGCATGGTTCTAAACTTCTATTTACACTGATTACTGCTGTGTGTAATAGCATGTAGGGCAACCATGGTCCGCATAATGAGCGAAGGCACTGTGGCTAGATATTTGCAATGCGCGATGGCTGACATGATATAGAATAACATGGCAGAGATAAGATATCCCTGTAGAAGATGCAAACTCAAGTGGTTGATCGATCCTGATTCTGGACAACTACGGGTGAACCTGCTCCATCATGGTTTCATGGACGGCTACACTCAGTGGATAAGTGATGAATACGATGATGATGACGTCAATGATGGGGCGAAAGGAAACGAGGAAGTAAAATAGGATAATAACGAACATGATGGATGATATCTCGGCCAAGATCAAGATGCCGAAGTAGATCAGGATGATTATGAATATCTATACGTCGTCGGAGAAGATGGACCATCGCTAGGCTAGGTATAGGACCCTTATGTTCAAGAACCTCCACTCAAGCAGACGAGTAATGCAAGAGCTGCCGCTAGAGAGAAAGCCAAGCTTATGCAACTTGAGAAAGATGCGGTTACTCCATTGTATGAAGGATGCAAGCCTGATGATACCCGCTTGAATGTAACGCTCAAGGCTATGGAGATGAAGGCAAAACACAAATGGACCGACGCAAGCTTCAACGATATGATGGCATTCTGGCACGATTGTCTTCCGGAGGGGAACACGTGTCCAACTACTATCGAGGCGGCCAAAAAAATCATGTGTCCTCTCGATCTACCGCATGTTAGATACCATGTCTGCATCAATGATTGCATCATTTCTCGGGGCGAGGATGCAGAGAGAACCACATGTCTGGTATGCGGCGTCAGTAGATACAAGAAAGGGAAGAAAGCTCCTCGAAAAGTGGTATGGTACTTTCCCATCACTCCTCATCTGCAGCGGTATTTCGCAGACCCTAAGGAAGCAAAGCTCATGCGCTGGCACACGGAAAGAAAGAAGACATATGTTGATACAAAAAGGACGAGATGCTAATGCACCCTTCAGATGCTAGCTAGTGGAAAGCACTGGACCTCGAATTTTCAGAATTCGGGGGGGGGGGGGGGGAGGGATTCAAGGAACGTCAGGCTAGGTGCAAGCACCTATGGACTCAATCCGTTCGGCAGCTAGAGCAGCACGCATAGCACGTGGCCCGTGTTTGTATGGATGTACAACCTCCCTCCATGGTTGTGCATGAAGAAGAAGTACATACAAATGAGTATGCTAATTAAAGGACCGAAACAACTTGGTACCGACATCAATATGTATATCAGCCTGTTGAAAGAGGATCTAGCCATGTTATGGTAAGACGGAGCCAATACGTACGGCGCTCGCACACACGATTATTTCACTATGAGAGCCGCTTTGCTCACTACGGTGCAAGACTATCCCGGTTGCGGATATATCTCAGGGCAGGTGATCCAAGGATTCTTCGCATGCGTTAGGTGCATGGATAACACAACTGATGGCTCTGAAATATAGCCATATATGTCCACATTTAAACTGGATATTGTTCATATTTTGATGAAATATCTCTCTAAACCCTGCCACTAATGCCTAATGATCAAAGGGGTATGCAATCCTTTCTTGCTATTTTTCTCTAAGGAGATAATGATGTTTGATGATGGGAATCACTACATTAAAGTCAAAGATACAAGATTTCTAACAACCAAAGAAACCAAGAGTCGTGAAGTGGAGGCAGACGCTTTAACGACCAACTATACGGCAGGAATAAAATTCTGGCCGTGTCGTGGTATTGCCGATGAGTACGAAATGGAGGGGTCCTCACAATGCGTGTTTAGAGACGTGGGGTAAGGCGGAGAGTTGGCGGGTACGAGGTAACACGGCTTACCCAGGTTCAAGTCCCATAACTGTGGCGGAACTCTACTCCTGCTATAAATCACTATAATGGCAATACACCGAGTTACATACATAGGTTCGATGTGCGAGGTGTTGCACGTTGTATGTAGCAATCTAAGAGGTTGTGCCCTAAAGGCTCCCACAAGTCTGGCTTATAAAGGCACTAGAACCTAGGGTTTACAGGGAAAGGTCCTTGCCGGACAAGGTAAAGAGTCCTACACTAATATGAACTAGTCTTTCATGTCTTGCACTCCAAAGTTCCGAGTATGTTGGTGACTCCTGCGTAGCCTTCCTTTATCCGGCACAGGCCTCCCTTCTGGATCTGTCTAACTGGGCCGCCCAGTAGGCCATAGGCCTTGCTACCAACTATGGGCCACCCAAGTTAGGCGGATTGGTGACATGCTATGAGGATACCCATTTAGCATATCCCCAACAGTAGCCCCCAGATGACTTTGAAATCTTGCACCGTCTTGCCCATTGATCTTTGAATATCCCGTCTAGGTGATGCGGGCAATTCCTCAAGCAATATCTCAAAGGTCTCCCAATGAACCCTGCAATCCTCTCCGGCTTCGTAATGTAGCCGAGGATTCCTTGAGTCTTCGTTTCCAGAGTCGGATAATCTCCTCCTTCGATGGAATCTTCAGACGTGACACTTCACCACAGCTATCAGGATGATGACGTAGGGTGCAACCTATGCTACCTCGAAACTCACAAACTAGAGAATTAATCATCAACTATTTTCACACGCGTGAAATCTGAAACGACGAAGCGGCAAAGACGGAAGATGTGGAGAAATTACTGTGCACGTTCGTCTCCACATCAACAAACGCTCCATCCATTAGATCCCTTAGCACGAATCTTGACGCAGGGTCTATCTATTTTCACAACGGTCAGTTTATTTTCTTTTTACCCGCATTCGCTTCCTCGTCTTCGTCTTCCTCCAGCCGTGCCCCCGTTCGAGCTCTTCTCCGGAAAACCCTAGCCAGAGCCCTCTTCTTCTCCACCCACTCCTTTGTCGCAATGGCTTCCAGCAGCTCCATTCCTTTGACGGCGGCGTCCCCCGAGGCTATCCCAAAGCCATCCCAGGGAGTAACTGTCCCACCGGAGGGGGTGGTTGTCCCTGTCACCGCTGTGGTGGAAACCACCGGCGATGACCAAGAATGAGAGGTGCCAGAAGCTGCTGAAGAATATAATGAATCCCACAAGGGGATGTGGAGAGGCTCTGACCTTACCGCCAAAGATCTGCAAGAACTGGTCACCGAGGGGTATCTCCCCACGGAGAAGGATTTAGTCTGGCGGGAGGCGCCGGCCGACGAGGTGGTCCCTTCTCCCCAAGCCGGAGAGAAGGTGTATCTCAAGGCTCAGCCGGTACGAGGCGTAAGCCTGCCAGTCCCCGACTTCTTCTTGGACGTTCTCCGGCACTTCCAGGTACTTCCCCACAATCTCTCTCCCAACAGCATCTTAGTCCTTAGCAACTTCGTAGATTTGTGCGAAGGATTTCTAGGCATCAAACCTAGGTTAGATATGTTCATGTACTTTTTTACTGTAAAGAGAGAGTCCGTAGAGTCCAAGGACAAATTGCGGATTTGTGGAACCATTAGCTTCAAGATCCGTCCTAGCCGGCACTTCCCCGACATCGTAGGGAATGAGTCATGCAAGAACTGGCAGCACACATATTTCTACGGTCCAAATATTCCTCTGCCTGACCGCCTTGAGACATACCCGACTTTGTCGATGGAGCCACCACCAAGGTGCCCGCATGGCGGATACCAACCTCCCTTCCATCTGACGACGAGGCTACCCGCGTCGTAAGGCGGATTGAATGGCTCGTGGTCGGAGGTCTGATGGGCTTGGACCTAGCCATGTGCTGGTTTGTTAGGCAGATCCAGCCTCTGTAGCACCGCGCTGAGTTGATGTGCAGATACTCTCAATTCATGAGGGATCCCATGCAAATTTCACGGGATAACTTCTCCATTGACTCCATCAAACTCCGGCTAAAGGACATCGTCAAGGTGAAGGATAGGAAGTGTGGCTTCAAGATCACCTATGACATGTTCGATTGTGGCAAATGCCCAGAGGTAGCTTTTGTTTCCTTTGTTGCTCATTATATACTCTAAGGTTTTTCCAACTTGAAGTTGTCAGTCTAACACCCTTCTGTATTCTAGCTAGCAACCTTGGCGGTGGATCAGATGGCATCCTAGGTCTATTATCCCAAGATGAAGGATATCCAAGTGGTGTCTGGCGATGACGCCCCCAAGGTTCAGCCAGCTCCAGCAGCGCGAAAGTGGAAGAGCTCCACCTCTAACGCTGTTGCCGAGGCCAAAAAGAAGAAGAAATCAGAGAGTGGAGTCTCCAGAAGATCCACCGCTGCCTTAGAGGCGGAGAATAAGAATTCCATCAGCATCCCTCTCACCAAGGCTTCTGTCGTGGAGTAAGTATATCGATTCTCCGAATTGTACTTTTCAGCTCATACCTTTTTTCAACTCTTGTACTTATACTGGTGCGAGTTTGAAGCGATCCTCCAGAGATGTTGGAGGGTAAAAAAAAATTCGTGACATGCTGACCAGAGATGTGGCCGCCAAGCCCTCTCCCGCTACTGCTCCCCCTACTCTTGCCGCCAAGCCTTCTGCTGGCCCCGCTGGGCCTTCATCTCCCGTCATCCCTGAGATCTCCGCCATGGAGACAGATGTCAATCCAATCCTTGATATCTCAGGATCTGTCAAGGCAGACGTTGCTCCCAGCAGCCAAGCGAAACAGGAGAGCACTTCCTCCAAAGTGGCTGAAGCTCCGACTAAGGATGCCGCCGAGAAAGGGAATAGGTGATGGAAGAGGTGGAGGCGGAGACAACGGTCAAGGCAGGAGCCGCTGAGCCATCATCTGTTCTGAAAACGCAACAGGTGGCTAGGGCATCATCCATGCCTCCGACTTCAACATCTCCATTGGCAGCAACTCCTCCGACATTGTGCCTAGATGACCTCATTGCGCAGGCGGATGCCGTGTATAATAATTCTAGCGTCTTCCACACCACATATGCCAATCTGGCCAACAATCTCAAGCTTATTGACATCATAAGTCTTTTGAACTTCACTTCTTTTATCTTGTGTAGTATATCCCTCTGTATCCCCCAAGCTCTTAGGCGGATAAACCCAAGTTATTGGCCTAAGTGCTCCAAAGAACTAAGAGTAGAAATTGATAGTGTAGCCCCTGAGCGTCTAGGTAGAAACTTAGAAGAATTCTAGCTAGATGCTCTAAGAGTAGCATACTTGCTGATTAAAAATCTTATGCTGTAGCCCCTAGCGTGTAGTTGAAACTAGATAGTTTTGACTAGATGCTCTAGAGAAACTAAGCTTGTTTACTTGTTGCAGAATGAGAATAGACGGAGGATACCAATGAGAGGTTTGCTGCTTTGCGGAAGGAGCTGGACCTTGAACATGGTAAAATAGCCTTTCTGAAGCAACAGATCAAAAATAGCCAGAGTCTGTTTCTTGTAACAGCTCCTTGCTTTTTCTCATGGGTTCATTTCTGCCATCTTCTCATAGTAATTTCTGGTTTCCATTTTACAGAAGACATTGCCAAGGCCAAGAGCATTGTCGAGCAATCCAAGCATATCCAGGAGCTTGACGATGAGAACAAAATCTTGAATAAAGACCTAGCCAATGCTGTCAAGGGCCATGAGGAGGCGATGAAGGTGCTACAAGAATCTACTGACGCCGAGATGCAATGCCTCAAGGACAAAATTGCACAACTCAAGGAGCAGAACCAAGCTGCCAAAGAGAAGAATGCACGGAACCTTGAGGTGTACAAGACCGTCCAGAAGGAGCGGGATGTCTTGGCGGAGACATGCAAGCAAGCGGAGACAAGCATATTTGGTAACCTTTCTCCATCTTGGTTAATTCTGTAGTTTGGATAACCATTTGATTTGTTTGTATTCATGGTCCTTGTATCTTACGCAAACCACATCTCCCATTGGCTTGGAAAACTTGGGTGAAGGTGCTCCAGATCCCAATGAATGCATGATTATTGTCGGCAACTTCGTCAGCACCGCCATTGCCTAGGCCAAGGAGATAGCCCAACCTCTAGGGATTAACATCAAGGCGGCATACTCAGCGGCCAAGTACTCGGAAATCCTGCACCAGTCCCCTGAGAAAGTCAAGGACTAGAAAGCCTCTTGCGTCCTGGTGCAAGGATGGCCTTGTCCTTGGTCAAGGCACACTACGACAACACCGACATCGATCTGGTGACTTCTGGGTTTCCCAAGCTGGACGAGGAAGGGAAAGAAATTGACAGTGAAGCCATTTGGAATTCCCTCACAGGCTTCGACACCAGGATCGCCAAGATGGTCAATGCAGATGTCTTTGTGCTTACCGAGATTCTTGATGAAGACATGGCTTCGTCTGAGTCTAGCCCATCTCCCTCCGAGTTTGACGAGCTCTCCTGGCCTGGCTCTCCTGATGATGCCACCATGAAGTCCCCTGCAGCAGATCCATGGAAAATAATGTTTGTATTAAATGTATCTCTACAAAGTGTATGTAGAAAAACTTATGTGTTAGTAAGGCGGAAAAATTTGTACTTAAGTTTCCTGCTACTTATCTGTTTCTAGCATGTGTATATTTTTAAAGAAAGTGTTGGCTTATCCATTATTTTGGTTCGTATGCTTGACCTTTCGTGAGACGGAAGACTCGTAGCACAGAACTATGCCCTTTGGTGATGATGCTTAATAGCACCGTTAAGAACCTAAGAGAAAAAATGCCGGCTTTGAGTGCCAAGCAGTCACTACTCCAGAATCCACATAAAAACTTCAGAAAACGTGTAGACCAGAAAACTTAAGCTAACGCCCATAGGCGGAATTTTCACAAGTACAAATGCAAACTTGCACATAAAGGGTTTATATGATCCAAAAATGAACAACTAAAGGAGGTAAAAGACTTAGAGAGTATGAGTGAACCAAATGCTTTATTTCATTGATCATATAAGAAATTTATTACATAATATAAATGTGCTAAGTGTAAAAGGGACGCAGATGTGCTATGTTCCATGGCCGATCTGTCTCCGGGTAATCATCATCGGAGTCACATTGCTTGCGCTTGCGATTTTTTGGCCTATCTTTCAAATCGCGAATATCAACGAGGTAATAGGAACCATTTAGAAATTGTTTGCTTATGATGAACGGTCCTTCCCAAGGTGGGGATAGTTTGTGTGATTTCTCCTGCTTGAGTCTAAGCACCAGATCCCCTTCTTTAAACGAGCGATGCTTTATGCGGTGACTATGGTAGCCGTGTAGCTTCTACTAGTAGACGGCGGATCTTTGGCATGCCATCACATGCTCTTCTTCAAGTAGGTCCATAGATAGGCGTCTGGATTCTTCAGCTGCATGCTCCTCGTTGGCGGAAATTCTTGGTGCATCATGGAGGATGTCGAATGGAAGGACCGCTTCTGCTCCATAAACCATGAATAAAGGAGTCAAGCCGGTGGATCTGTTGGGTGTTGTTCGTAAAATCCACAAGGCAGATGGTAATTCTTCCACCCAGGATACAACTGCTCTATGTAGAGGTGCCTCTAAGCGTGGCTTGATTCCGTGCAGAATTAGTCCATTGGCCCTTTCAACTTGCCCATTTGACTGTAGGTGTGCCACAGATGCTAGGTCAAAGCGGATGCCTTTTTCATGACAGTACTCCTCCTCTTCTCCGAGAGACAAATTTCTGCCATTGTCGGTGATGATGCTGTGTGGGAGACCAAATCTCACCACTAGATCCTGGACAAATTTTAGGGTTGTTGCCCCATCAAGCTTTGTAATGGGTTTAGCTTCAATCCATTTTTTGAATTTGTCCACTGCTACTAGCAAGTGTGTAAATCCACAGGATGCTGTCTGCAAAGGTCCCACCATGTCCAGCCCCCAGACTACAAACGGCCAAGTTATTGGTATGGTTCGCAATTCTTCAGCTGGAACACTTGGTTGACTTGCATAGAACTAACACCCAAGGCATGTTTGTACCAACTTTTCAGCATCCGCCGATGACCCACAAGTATAGGGGTGTATCACAGTATTTTCGATAAGTAAGAGTGTCGAACCCAACGAGGATCAGAAGGTGTTGACGAGTGGCTTGGAGCAGGAATTCTCTGTAAATACTTAGCAAACGGATTTTTAGGGATTTTTGATAATGCGGATAAATAAAGTACGAGTAAATAAAAGACAATAATAATAGATGCAACAAGTGGCCCAGTCCTTTCTTTAGCAAAGGACAAGCCGGTTGTATTACTTAAGATGACCAAACATTCTCGAGGACACACGGGGATATCATCAAGTGCTTTCACTTCATATAGTTGATTAATCTTCTTTAGTTTGACAAGTGTTGTGTGGGTGAACCAGTGCTAATGTACCAACCTTCCTAGGACTAATACATCCTTGTGATTATACCCCTTGCAAGCATCCACAAGTACAAGAAAGTAATTAAGATAAAACCTAACCATAGCTTTAAACTCTAAGACCCTAACGTCCCTTGTGCAAAGGTTTCCTAACGGGGGTTTAGGTTTCTGTCACTCCGGTAACCCCTACGATTAGTAGCCAATACACAATGCATTCCCCTAGGACCATATAGGTGAAGTGTCATGTATTTGACGTCCACATGCCACCACTAGAAGAATAACACCACAACTTAAATAACAAACTAATGAATCTTTCTCAACACAATTCCACTACTAACAACATGACTTCTCCATGTCCTCAAGAACAAAACGAACTACTCACAAGACATCATATGGATCAAGATCAGAGATGATATAATGATAAGCAAGAATCTTAACATAACAATAATTCAATGGTTCACTCAATAGCATCAACTACAAGGAGTAATCAACATCGGGAAAGTTTCCCCTAAGAACTATGCAAGATTCAACCCAATTGTTACAGCGGAATGGAGTGGTGATGATGCTGTTGGTGGAGATGATGGTGGTGGTGATGATGATGATGATCCTAATGAAGTCCAGCTTGATGGTGGTGTTGATGGCGACGATCTCCCCTCTCCGGGAAGGAATTTCCCCAGCAGAATTCTATCTGCAAGAGAGATCTTTATCTCTCTATAGTTTTCCGCCCTACAGAGGTAGCGAAATCTTTCTGTGGTCGCTCCCCAGGTATTAGGGTTCCGTGGGGATAATATACACCAAAGAGGAGAGCTAGGAGTGGGTCAGGGTGGCCACACCACCTGGTGGCGCGGTCTAGGGTGGCCCGCGCCAGGGGGTGGTGTGGGCCCCCTGTGGCCCATCTCCACTCCCCCTTCTGGCATCCTTTGTCTTGTGGAAAAATAGAATTTTCCATGTATTTTCCCGGATTTTCTGATCTTCGCGAATTTTGCCTCCAAACAACCCCTTTTCCATCAGAATCCTGACTGCAGCGGTCCATTCTCCAAAAGTCATCAACCATGTAAAAACAGATGAAATACCATAAGTATCATCTCTTAATATGAAATATATCAATGAATAACAGTAAATTATGATATAGATGAAGGAAATACGCCCTGGAGGCAATAATAAAGTTGTTATTATGTATTCCTTATATATGATAGATGTTTATTTTGCATGCTAGAATTGTATTGATTGGAAACATCAATGCATATGTGTTTAAGAAAAAAAGGGTTCCTAGTTATGCCTCTCTTATAGACTAGCTTGTTTATTAACAAGATGATCAAGGTTTCCTGATCATGGACATTGGATGTTGTTAATAACAAGGTCACATCATTTGTGAAATGATGTGATGAACATTCATCCGAAGTATAGCATTACGATCAAGTCATTATGTTTATATTGCTATAACATCATATGAAGTAATCTTTATCCTTAGACCATGAGATCATGTTAATTGCTAACACCGGAAGAGTATCTTGATAACTTCAAACGTCACACCGTACCAGGATGACTATAAAGATGGGTTCGATACTACGAAGGTGTTATATTGAGGCTCATGGATCAAGAGTGGAATTTGTCAATCCCGATGACGGATAGATATGCTCTGGGCCCTCTCGGTGATATCACATTGAGATAGCTTGCAAGCAAGTGATGTGATCACTAGAATGTTATATCACAGGAACGAGAAAAGAGTGCATGTCGGTAACGAGATCAAACTAGGTATTTGGATACCGATGATCGAATCTTGGACATGTATTATATCATGAGACAAAGGGATTAAATTACAAGCGTTAAAGGTTCTCACGATCACAGAAGTCATCGTTGAATATGCGGGAGTCAGTATGGATCTCCAGGTCCTGCTTCTGATTATTGATCTGAGAGGATTCTCAATCATGTCTGTATTATTTGCGAACCGTAGGGTGACACACTTAAGAGTTACCGGACACCATTTTGGAGCACATATGTTTCAGACGAAAGAATTGCAAAGCGCAGGAATTGTTTCGATAGAAACCGGAAATTGTTTCGGGTGAAATTGTAGAAAGTGGTTCTACATGTGATATTGAAATATTGCAAGGGGTTATATGTGAATGTTTGTTAATTAAAGTAATTAACAAAATTCTGAATAAATTTAATAAAAAAGTTTTATTAAATGAGAGAGCATTAAACTTAGAGAATTTTAATGCATTTAAAGTGGGGACTTTAAAAGGGAATGTGAAGAGGCATTTTAATGTGGAAGGGTTACCACCACATGAATGGGGGAGGTGAGGGGTCACCCCCATGCGCCGGCCATGGAGGGAGTACCCCCTCCTCCTATAAAAGGCCACCCTCTCCCTCCTTCTTCCACACACCTCCTTGTGAAGGATCTCTCTCCCCCTCTAGAATTATTCCCCCATGGCCTCGGATTAGCGAGATACATATTCCCGGTGGCATTTCGTCTGGAAGGAGTTGCTGCTTCTGCTAGATCGATGGAGGGAGGAGGTGGAGGTTGTCCGGTGGCTTGAACGTGTGTGCGAGTACGGATGCGCTGTTGAGTTGCAGCGCTCGGACTTCCACTTGATCTTGAGATCGGCAAGTGTACGAGTACATCAACCATGAGTTCCTACTCGTTAACAAAACTCTTTGTCTTTGAGGGTATGTTCTCGATGGATGTATGTCGACCCGTTGCTCTGTACCTAGTAGATAGATCTTGTCGTGTAGTTCTCATCGTGGGAATTTTTTGTTTTCTATGCTGCGGACCCAACAGTGGTATCAGAGCCTGATCTATGCGTAGGTGCTTTGCACGGGTAGTACACATATGTTTATATGTGAGCGATGATGATCATGTTATTGCATCTTCTATGTATTTTGGATATTGGTTGCATAGTGGGATGAAGCAGCCCGGACCAACCTTACATGTCATCGTACATGAGACCGGTTCCACGACTGACATGCAACTTGTTTTGCATAAGTGGCTGGCGGGTGTCTGTCTCTCCTACTATAGTCAATATCTGATTTACAACGAGTTGCTAATAACTTGGTTATCCTCGTTGTGGTTCATGTTCATAGGTAAGAACAGTTCTATCTCTGAAAGCCCTAAGCCACGTAAAACTTGCAATTGATAAATTAGAGGCGTCTAGTTTAGATCGTTGCTGGGCTAGTGTATTGATATGGTATTGTTGTAAGTAGATGTATGATAGATACTCTTACAACACATTCAACATGTAAGTTCCATAGACCTTCGCCTTACACACAAAGGAATGATAGAGATCATACCACGATGCAAATGATAGAGATCAAATGCATGGACCATATCATCTCACTTTACACATTAGATGTTAGCATCTTATACTGCTAGTTGGCGCTTTTTGTAGCATTGTAAGATGATCCCTCATTTAGATATCAAGATAAAAATGTGTTCTTCCTTAAGTATGCACCGTTCTGTGGATCGTGTTTCGAGACATTACGTGATGATCGGGTGTACTCGAATCTACGCTTTCATAGGAACGGGTGTAAGACAGTTTTACACACGCGAATACTAAGGTTCTTACTTGGCGAGCCTAGCATGTACAGACATGGCCTCGGAACACGGACCGAAATGTTAAGCATGAGTCATATAGCTGATATGATGCCCATATAGATGCTCGCCTTTGAAGCTACATCAACTCACGTGATGATCGGACTTGGTGTAGTGGATTTGGTTCATGTAATCACCAAAAGGACACGAGGGATGTCATTTTTGAGTGGGAGTTCATTAGTAATTTGGATTAGTTGAAGTCACTCTATCATAAACTTAGTCTAAATAAACTTTACAAATTCTGTTGTAGATGACACAACCTGCTTTTAATTTCAATGTGTTCATGGAGAAAGAGAAACTTGCTGTGAATGGTAGCAACTTCACCAACTGGGCTATGAATTTGAGGATTCTCCTCACTGCTGCACAAAAGCAATATGTGCTAGATGCGCTGCTAGGCCCCCCACCAGCTCCTGATGCCCCTGACGAAGAAAATAATGTCTATATGACTCGTCAGGAGAACCACAACTTAGTTCATTGCGGCATACTGTATGGGCTAGAGCCAGAACTTCGAAAGCATTTCGAAAATGGCAATGCCTTTGATACCATGGGAGAATTGAAAATGATTTTTGGTACCCATTCTGCCGTAGAGAGTTATAATGCTACTAAAAAGTTCTTTAGCTGCATGATGGAGGAGAACAGCTCCGTTATTGAGCACGTACTCAAAATGTCTAGGTACGCCGATAAGCTTGTGTCCTTGTGAATAACGATTCCCATTGACTTAGGCATACATCGTGTTCTGCAATCTCTGTCACCTAGCTACAAGAGCTTCATGATGAACTATAATATGCAGGGCATGAAGAAGTCTCTTCCCGAGCTTCTGTCAATGCTTAAGACTGCAGAAGTGGAGATTAGGAAAGAACATCAAGTGTTGATGATCAATAGGACCACCGGTTTCAAGGACAAGAAAGGCAATCATAAGGGAAAGAAGGGTGGCAAATCTGTTGCTGCACATGAAAAGAAACCCCGAGCTAGCCCTAAGTCTGACACCGAGTGTTATATTGCAAGGGGCTGGCCATTGGAAGCGCAATTGCCCCAAGTATTTGGCGGACAAGAAGTCCGGCAAGGCAAACAAAGGTATATATGATATACATGTTATTGATGTGTACTTGACTAGTACTCGCAGTAGCACCTAGGTATTTGATAGGGATCGGTTGCTAATATATGTAACTCGATTCAGGGGCTGCGGAACAAGCGACAACTAGCAAGGGATGAGGTCAGGATGCGGGTCGGCAATGGATCAAGAGTTGATGTGATCGCCGTCGGGACGCTACCTCTCCATATGCCATCGGGATTAGTTATAAACCTAAATAATTGTTATTTGGTGCCTGCACTGAGCATGAACATTGTATCCGGATCGTGTTTGATGCAAAGTGGTTATTCCTTTAAATCTGAAAACAATGGTTGTTTGATTTATAAGAATGATATCTTTTATGGTCATGCACCTGTGTTGAATGGTTTATTTCTGTTGGATCTCGATAGTAGTATTACGCATATTCATAATGTTGATGCTAAAAGGATTAAACTTGATAATGATATATCTACACACATGTGGCACTGCCGTCTATTTCATATTGGTGTTAAACGCATGAAGAAACTCCATTCTGATGGACTTTTGGAATCACTTGATTTTGAATCATTTGATACATGTGAGCCATGCCTTATGGGCAAGATGACTAGAACGCTGTTTTCCGGTTCAATGGAACGGGCGAAAGATTTATTGGAAATCATACATACTGATGTATGTGGACCAATGAGTGTGTTGACGCGAGGTGGATATCGTTATTTTGTTACTTTCACGGATGATTTAAGTAGATACAGGTATATCTATTTGATGAAACACAAGTCTGAAACCTTTGAAAAGTTCAAATGAATTTTAGAATGAAGTGGAAAATCATCGTAATAGAAAGATCAAATTTCTTTGGTCTGACCGTGGAGGTGAGTATCTAAGTTACGAGTTTAGCACGCACATGAAAGAGTGTGGAATAGTTTCACAACTCACGCCTGCCGGAACACCACAACGTAATGGTGTGTCGGAACATCGTAATCGTACTTTATTGAATATGGTTCGATCTATGATGTCTCTGACTGACTTGCCACTGTCATTTTGGGGTTATGCACTGGAAACAGCTGCATTCACTTTAAATCGGGCACCATCTAAATCCGTTGAAACGACATCGTATGAATTATGGTTTGGAAACAAACCTAAGTTGTCATTTGTTAAAGTTTGGGGATGCGATGTTTATGTGAAGAAACTTCAGCCGGATAAACTCAAACCCAAAGAGGAAAAATGCGTCTTCATAGGATACCCTAAGGAAACGATTGGGTATACCTTCTATCACAGATCCGAGGGCAAGGTTTTTGTTGCCAAGAATGGATCCTTTCTTGAGAAGGAGTTTCTCGCGAAAGGTGTGAGTAGTCGGAAGGTAGAACTCGAAGAGGTTATTGAACCTTCTCTTCATGAAATGGCGAGTAGCGCAGCACCGGAAGTTGTTTCGGAGTTGACTTCACCTAATGAAGAGAGAGCTAATGATATAGATCATGAAACTCCGAAAGAGGACACTACCGAACCTCGCAGGTCAAGTAGGACATGTGCAGCTCCTGAACTGTACGGCAATCCTGTGGTGAATTTCATGGTTGATGAAATGGATGACCCTGCGACGTATGAAGAAGCGATGATGAGCCCGATTTCCAACAAATGGCTAGAAGCCATGAAATCCGAGATGGAATCCATGTACAAGAACCAAGTTTGGACCTTGGTGGACTTACCTCACGATCGAAAGGCCGTTGAGAATAAATGGATTTTCAAAAGAAAAACTAATGCTGATGGTAATGTGACCATCTATAAGGCTCGACTTGTCGCAGAGGGGTTTCGACAAATTCAAGGAGTTGACTACGATGAGACATTCTCTCCCGTAGCGATGCTTAAGTTGGTTAGGATTATGTTAGCAATTGCTGCATATTTCGATTATGAAATATGGCAGATGGATGTAAAAACTGCGTTCCTCAATGGTAATATTGAAGAAGAGTTGTATATGATACAACCTAAGTGTTTTGTCGATCCTAAGGATGCTAATAAGGTATGCAAACTTCAGCGATCCATCTATGGACTGAAGCAAGCATCCCGGAGTTGGAATCTCCGCTTTGATGAGGTGATCAAACAGTTTGGATTTGTCCAAACTTATGGAGAGGCTTGTATTTACAAGAAAGTGAGTGGGAGCAATGTGGTATTTCTTATATTATATGTGGATGACATATTATTGATTGGAAATGATATAGATCTTTTAAACAATGTTAAAAGTTATCTAAATAGCAAATTTTCGATGAAAGACCTTGGTGAAGCGTCATATATATTAGGCATTAAAATCTACAGAGATAGATCAAGGCGCCTAATTGGGCTATCGCAGAGTACATACCTTGATAAGATATTAAAGAAGTTTAATATGGACAGAAGTATGAAGGGGTTCTTACCTATGTTGCAAGGCAAGACATTGAGTAAGACTCAAAGTCCGGCTACGCGGAAGAAAGAGAGATAATGGATAAGATCCCCTATGCCTCGGCCATAGGATATATTATGTATGCCATGCTATGTACAAGACCGGATGTGGCACATGCTATTGGTTTGACTAGTAGGTACCAATCTGATCCAGGTTCGGAACACTGGGTAGTGGTCAAGAACATCCTCAAGTACTTGAGAAGAAATAGGGTTATGTTTCTTATATACGGAGGTGAAGAAGAGCTAGTCGCTAAGTGTTATGTCGATGCTAGCTTTGACACTGATCCGAATGACTCTAAGTCTCAATCCAGATACATATTTCTCTTGAACGGAGTAGCAGTTAGTTGGAGGAGTTCCAAATAACCTGTGGTGGCTGGATCAACGACGGAGGCGGAATATGTTGCTGCTTTAGAAGCGGCGCATGAAGCGGTTTAGATGAAATAATTCATTACGGAACTAGGTGTGGTTCCTAGTGCATTGGACCCAATGTTGATCTATTGTGACAACAATGGAGCCATAGCCAACGCCAAGGAACCGAGGTCTCACAAGAATTCCAAGCATATTAAGCGCTGGTTTCACTCCATCCGCGAACATGTCAAAGATGGAGATATAAAGATTTGTAAAGTACACACGGACCTAAATGTAGCAGATCCGTTGACTAAAGCTCTCCCTAGGGCAAAACATGATCAACACCAGAACTCCATGGGTGTTAGATTTATCACTATGTGAACTAGATTATTGTCTCTAGTGCAAGTGGGAGACTGAAGGAAATATGCCCTCAGAGGCAATAATAAAGTTGTTATATGTATTCCGTATATATGATAGATGTTTATTTTGCATGCTAGAATTGTATTGATCAGAAACATCAATACATGTGTGTTTAATAAACAAAAAGGGTTCCTAGTTATGCCTCTCTTATAGACTAGCTTGTTGATTAACAAGATGATCAAGGTTTCCTGATCATGGACATTGGATGTTGTTAATAACAAGGTCACATCATTTGTGAAATGATGTGATGAACATTCATCCGAAGTATAGCATTACGATCAAGTTATTATGTTTATATTGCCATAACATCATACGAAGTAATCTTTATCCTTAGACCATGAGATCATGTTAATTGCTAACACCGGAAGAGTATCTTGATAACATCAAACGTCACACCGTAACAGGGTGACTATAAACATGGGTTCAGTACTACGAAGGTGTTATGTTGAGGCTCATGGATCAAGAGTGGAATTTGTCAATCCCGATGACGGATAGATATGCTGTGGGCCCTCTCAGTGATATCACATTGAGATAGCTTGCAAGAAAGTGATGTGATCACTAGAATGTCATATCACGGGAACGAGAAAAGAGTGCATGTCGGTAACGAGATCAAACTAGGTATTTGGATATCGATGATCGAATCTCGGACATGTATTATATCATGAGACAAAGGGATTCAATTACAAGTGTTAAAGGTTCTCACGATCACAGAAGTCAACGTTGAATATGTAGGAGTCATTATGGATCTCTAGGTCCTGCTTCTGATTATTGATCTGAGAGGAGTCTCAATCATGTATGTATTATTCACGAACCGTAGGGTGACACACTTAAAAGTTACCGGACACCATTTTGGAGCACATATGTTTTAGACGAAAGAATTGCAAAGCATAGGAATTGTTTCGATAGAAACAGGAAATTGTTTCGAGTGAAATTGCAGAAAGTGGTTCTACATGTGATATTGAAATATTGCAAGGGATTATATGTGAATTTTTGTTAATTAAAGTAATTAAAAAAATTCTTAATAAATTTAATAAAAAAGTTTTATTAAATTAGAGAGCATTAAACTTAGAGAATTTTAATGCATTTAAAGTGGGGACTTTAAAAGGGAATGTGAAGAGGCATTTTAATGTGGAGGGGTTACCACCACATTAATGGGGGAGGTGAGGGGTCACCCCCATGCGCCGACCATGGAGGGGGTACCGCCCTCCTCCTATAAAAGGCCACCCTCTCCCTCCTTCTTCCACACACCTACTTGTGAAGGATCTCTCTCCCCCTCTAGAATTATTCCCCCATGGTCTGGAAGGAGTTGCTGCTTCCGCTGGATCACTGGAGCGAGGAGGTGGAGGTTGTCCGGTGGCTTGAATGTGTGTGCGAGTACGGATGTGCTACTGAGTTGTGGCGCTCGGACTTCTACTCGATCTTGAGATCGACAAGTGTACGACTACATCAACCACGAGTTCCTACTCGTTAACAAAACTTGTTGTCTTCGAGGGTAAGTTCTCGATGGATGTATGTCCTTCCGTTGCTCTGTACCTAGTAGATAGATCTTGGCGTGTAGTTATCATTGTAGGAAATTTTTTGTTTTCTATGGTGCGGACCCAACAATAGAATAGTGATGCAAAATGGACGTATCAACTCCCCCCAAGCTTAGACTTTGCTTGTCCCCAAGCAGAAACTGAGCTCAATAAACATGACATCGGGTTTATGGAGTGAAGAGTCGATAAAAGAATATGGACAAGAAGCATCACATTCATCAATACACAAATAATAATAGAAGACAACTCACCATTATATAACTTAACTTGCAATAAGTAAAGGAAACACAAGTAAAGATACATAAAGTAAATAACAATTGGTAATGGCAAACTTAGCTCTTGGTCGAAAAATAGTTGACAATTTGCAGGAGTTCACTCATAACGGGTTTTCAATGATAGCTTTCAAAGTAATACTCTTTAAGATAAGAGCAATGTGCAAAACAAGGAACATAAAAAACATAATTGAATAAATCATCATATGAATGAATGAAACACAACAACTCAAAATACTTGCTGAGATAGAAGGGAATAGGTTTACTGACTCAACTAAAAAGTAAAAGATAGGCCCTTCGCAGAGGGAAGCAGGGATTTCAAGTTTCATAAAGAGCTTCCAAAAATTATGGTACTTATTAGCTTTCAGCTCTCATTGCCCCTATCATAGACATCTTCAGGTGATGAAGGTTGAAGTGATCAAATATGAGGATATGCTTGACAAGTTGTAAGTTGAAAATCTCATGTCCTTTGAATACGAGGGCCGCTCCTCATGCTACTCAAGTTTAGTTACCGGTAAGTTCTTATCATAGTAAGTATATGTGTATCAAAGAGAACCGCCAACGAGGTACCCCTTGCCCAATGATACAGAAGAATCCCCATATCAAAATGACAAGGCAAACAGACAACGAGCATCTCAGCAATCTTCTTATTTACCACGGGAAAATGGTGTTTTTTTCTCTCTTTCCTCTTTTCTCATCTCTTTTTTTATTTTTTCTCAATCTCTATCTCTTTTTTTATAAGAAGAATGCTTCATAAATTGCTCATTATGGTTACGCTGCAAGTTTCCACCATGATTAGGCATGGATTAGACCAGTTTCTCTAACACACATACATAACTGCATGGACTTACAAGCTCCGCTTTCATTTCACACCAATGGCATCCATAAACAAAAGAGCATGATATCAACTAGGTACAATGTATAAGTGCAATGTTGAAAGCATTCCCCATGACAGCATGGTTTTGCTAATTCACAACTTACAAAGCGCAAGCATATACACAACATAGATGGGCACAATGGTTCAAGTTTATTAAGTGCAAGAAAGTAAAGTGTGCCATCAAGTTCGTGATAGCTTTAATCACTAATTTTCACATAACAAGTTTAATTCGGAGGGTAGATAAAAACATGAATTTACTTGGAATAGCAATAATGCTAATATGTAGGTATGGTGGACACAAATGGCATAGGTTTTGGTTTAAGGATTGGATGCACGAGAAGCTTTCCCTCTCAGTACATGTTTTTGGCTAGCAAGGATGGGTAGCAAGCATAAGAGTTGAAGGAAACAAATAAACATACAAGTGATAAAAACAAACATGCAATCTTCCTTGGAAGCACAAGAGATCTTAACTAGAGAATACTAAACTTATGAGCAAATCAAGAAAGAAAGATGATGAAATTATATTTCTTTAAGAGTACTTTTATCTTTTTATTCAATTCTCAAAATAGTGTTGCTACTAACCGAGCCAGGTTTGCCAAAACCAACTAAATTTACTCAAGGATCCCAAAGTGATACCAATACTAATAACAAGATCAATCATATAACAGAAATTGAAAACTAATATAAGATATGCAAAAGAGTGAATGAAATAACTTCTCATTAATATTCCATAACGGCAACTCACACCAAGGGATACATAGATATCTAACGAGAGGGGGGACACTTCCATAATGCAAACCATCCTACATGGTAACTTCTCTATTCATGATATGACTCTACTAAAAAGGTAAAACGATAGAAGATAGTGATATGATACCGTGGCACTCCCCCAAGCTTGGAACAAACCAAGGGGATGCCAAAACCTGATGACGAATTAGTCCTTCGGTGGTGGTGATGCTCTCTCATCATCGTCCGCCTTCCAAGCTAAGGGCTCCCCATCAACAAAAGACATCCTGGTCTCCATCATCCTAAAACCAGCCGCACAACTTATGCGTTTAAACCTAACCTCATACTCACAGTTTTGATTTTGCACATCGTAGAGCTGTGCTTGTAGTTGGTTGTTCATTTGGTGGAGTGACAAATTTCATCCTTAAGCTCAGCAGTCTCCTTTTGGTGCTCGGCGATGAGTTCGGAACAGATCTTATGGATGATTTCCACTTCGCGTTCCGCTATCTTCTTGTACCTAAAGACTTCTTGCTCTAGTGCTTCCATCCTGTCCTGCAGACTTCCTTCACCTTTAGGGCCCTGAACCTCTTTTATTTGTTCCTCCCCATCTTCAAGCAACAACTCCTTGGGATGAACCTCCAACTCACGCATGTATGGGTTGATGATATCCGCGGAGGAATCTTCCTTGGCTAATCTAGAGGAAGACATTGTGGCTCCAAAACTAGGACTCTATCTATCAGAAATAGATCGAAACGAAAACATGACGAGAGCATGATATACGAAGCTCGGGGGATCCGGGGGATTATATATTACGAATTTTTACAACAAAAGGAAGGTACTGGGAGAAAATGGGCTGGAGACGGAGTCAGAGGTGGCCACACCACCTGCTGGCGCGGCTAGGGGGACCGCGCCAGGGGGTGGTGTGAGCCACCATAGCTCCGTTTCCGTCCCTCTTTCTCTTCGTTGCTTTCCTTGTTGGATAAAAACTGCAAAAATATAACTGGACGGATTTTTCATGGACCTTTTCTTACCAGAACTGTTACCTATTCGGAAACGGACTCTGCAGGTCTCTGAAAATAGTCTTTTAATAAATTTTCCAGAGTTACCATTTGAATAACATCAATATCTCCATCTTCATACACATATTGTTCGAGTCATGAAACCTTTCACTTTCTTATTACACCATTTTCTCCACTAACCTAGAAATTTCTTTCACACAAAACTTCACACAATTCTCATTAGCAACATTAGTGTCACAGAGGTAATAAACCTTTTAAGTTCAATTTCAACTGAAATCCATCAAAACATAAGATACTGAAATAACTCCTTCTGAAAGCCCAAAGAATTCAAAAAGGAAATCGATTTAAGAGGCAAATACAAGAGTGGCAAAAATCTGTCAAAACAGACCAGCAGGTAAAGATCAATTTTTTCGAAAATCTTATGTTGCTCAAATCAAAAAGTGCAAAACTAACGAAAGTTAAATAATAACCTGGGGCATAAGCACAAAAAATTACATCTCAATCCGACATTCAGAGATTTTTAACAAATTTTTACAGCAAAGCACAAAAATCTGTTTCGGGATAGCAACTTCCCCAAATCTTACTTCTCTCTCATTAGAGGTTGATCTTGACGCAAAAACCAAACAAAAAGGATAAGCAGAGGTTATTTCCAAAACAATAACTTCCAAGACTCAAAGAAACAAAAACAAACTGAAAGCAAAAATATATTGGGCTGTCTCCCAAAAAGCTCTTTATTTATAGCCATTAAGATGGGCATGATAATTTCAATGATGCTCACATAAGAATATGAATTTAAGTAAAAAAGAGCATCAAGAAGCAAAAATACACATATTTAAGTCTAACCCACTTCCTATGCAAGGGAATTTTGTAAGCAAACAAGTTGTTTAAACCAGGGACTGCTAGCATAGGAAGGCAAAACAAGTGCAACATAAAGACTTTCAGCATAAAGCAAGGAAACTTAATATTATTGAGATGCATTAGAACCGTCTTCCCTCTCTCATAATAACTTTTAGTATCATGCATAAATTTAATGATATAACTATCACAAGAACCATTGTAGCAATGATCACTTAACTTAACAGAAAACACAGGGACACTAGCTCTCATAACACTACTATGTGAAACAATATTAGGGATATTCTTACAAAGGATAGTGTTTCCCCTTCTACATATTTAGTGACAAAGTCTTTCACATTTGCTATCATAGGTTCAACAGCTACTTGTTCATCAGGTTCAACAGCTTTATTTGTACTTTCATTAACCATACTAGCTATCATAGAATGTTCCTTTATCTTAACTGGGAAACATATCTTCTCAATGTAAGGTTCAGGTAAAACATGATTAGCAGTATAAACTTCAGTATTTCTTGCAGGAACATTATTAACAATGTCTTTATAAGGTGCATGATACTTATTCCATTTCTTTTTATGAATTTTAGTATAGGAAGCAAAAGCCTTAAAATAAGTTGCAACAGCTTGAGAGTCTAGACCATAAGCATTTTTAATATTTTGAAAGTCATCAGTTCTCATAAAAGATTCAATGCATTCATAATCATAATTTCTACCTGACTTTCTTCCTTTATCATTCTCCCATGCTTCAGCATTGTCTTGAATACGGTCTAGAAGATCCCATTTAGCTCCTTCTTCCATGTGTGTAAATGATCCAGGACAAGAAGCATCCAATAGATCCTTATCATGAAGAGAAAGCCTTGCATAAAAGTTATTGATAATAATATTATTGGGGAGCTCATGAATAGGACATTTGAGCATTAGTAACTTCAATCTTCCCTAAGCTTGAGCTATACTTTCTCCATCAAGAGGCCAAAAGTTGTATATTTGATTCCGATCTTTATGAATCTCACTAGGAGGATAAAATTTTGAATAAAAGAGAGGCACTACTTCCTCCCATTCAAGAGCTTGACCATTTTTCAGCAGCTTATACCATTCCTCAGCTCTTCCTTTCAGTGATAACGAGAATAACTTCTTCTTGACTTGATCTGTTGTAATACATGCAGACTTGAACATCCCGCATAATTCGTGTATAAAGAGCAAATGATCACCAAGATGGACAGTTCCAACTCTAAAATAGTAGTTATCCATAACACGATCAATAATTGTTGTAGGTATTTTAAAAGTATCATTCTTAGCAGGTGGTGGTTCATCTACTACCTTAGCAGTGGTAGTAGCATTACAAAATAAGAAACTCAACGAATTATCCATATTGAAATAAAGTAACTAACAGAAGTAAACAATACTCACAGTAGAAGTTTCCTTTACCAGTTCCACTCTCCAATAGCGCTTCACTCCCCGGCAATGGCGCCAGAAAATAGTCTTGATGACCCACAAGTATAGGGGGTGTATCGCAATATTTTCGATAAGTAAGAGTGTCGAACCCAACAAGGAGCAGAAGGTGTTGACGAGTGGCTTGGAGTAGTAATTCTCTATAAATACTTAGCAAACAGAATTTTAGGGGTTTTTGATAATGCAGATAAATAAAGTACGAGTAAATAAAAGACAATAATAATAGATGCAGCAAGTGGCCCAATCCTTTGTTTAGTAAAGGACAAGCCGGTTGTATTACTTAAGATGACCAAACGTTCTCGAGGACACACGGGAATATCGTCAAGTGCTTTCGCTTCATATAGTTGATTAATCTTCTTTAGTTTGACAAGTGTTGTGTGGGTGAACCCGTGCTAATGTACCGACCTTCCTAGGACTAATACATACTTGTGATTATACCCCTTGCAAGCATCCACAAGTACAAGAAAGTAATTAAGATAGAAACCTAACCACATCTCTAAACTCTAAGATCCTGACGTCCCTTGTGCAAAGGTCTCCTAACGGGGGTTCAGGTTTCTGTCACTCCGGCAACCCCTACGATTAGTAGCCAAATACACAATGCATTCCCCTAGGCCCATATAGGTGAAGTGTCATGTAGTCGACGTTCACATGACACCACTAGAAGAATAACACCACAACTTAAATAACAAACTAATGAATCTTTCTCAACACAATTCCACTACTAACAACATGACTTCTCCCATGTCCTCAAGAACAAAACGAACTACTCACAAGACATCATATGGATCAAGATCAGAGATGATATAATGATAAGCAACAATCTGAACATAACAATAATTCAATGGTTCACTCAATATCATCAACTATAAGGAGTAATCAACATCAGGAAAGTTTCCCCTAAGAACTATGCAAGATTCAACCCAATTGTTACAGTGGTATGGAGTGGTGATGATGGTGCTGGTGGAGATGATGGTGGTGATGATGATCCTGATGAAGTCTAGCTTGATGGTGGTGTTGATGGCGACGATCTCCCCTCCCGGGGAAGGAATTTCCCTGGCAGAATTCTATCTGCCGGAGAGAACTTTCTCTCTCTGTAGTTTTCTACCCTGTAGAGGCGGCGAAATCTTTCTGTGGTCGCTCCCCAGGTATTAGGGTTCCGTGGGCATAATATACGCCAAAGGGGAGAGCCAGGAGTTGGCCAGGGTGGCCACACCACCTGGTAGCGCGGCCTAGGGTGGCCCGCGCCAGGGGGTGGTGTGGGCCTCCTGTGGCCCATCTCCACTCCCCCTTCTGGCATCCTTCGTCTTCTGGAAAAATAGAATTTTCCATGTATTTTCCTGGATTTTGTAATCTTTGCGAATTTCGCCTCCAAACAGCCCCTTTTCGATCAGAATCCTGACTACAGCGGTCCATGCTCCAAAAGTCATCAACCATGCAAAAACAGATGAAATAACATAAGTATCATCTCTTAATATGAAATATATCAATGAATAACAGTAAATTATGATATAGCATAGTGATGCAAAATGGACGTATCATCTGCCTTGGCAGTTAACCAGTAGAATCCTTGTCGGAAGGCCTTAGCCACCAACGATCAGGGAGCGGCGTGATGCCCGAAATCTTCGAGATGTATTTCTCTAAGGATTTCAATACCTTGCTGCTGGGAGAAGCATCGAAGGAAAACTCCCGTGGTACTTCTTTTGTAAAGCTGGCCGTCAATAATGACGTAGCCTTTTTCTCTCTCTGCATACTATTTGTTGGATTTCGACTTCGTCGGTGGGCAAAGTTCTGTCTTGTAGATAGTCCATGAACAGTTTCATCCAAGCCGGAGAGGTCACTGTTATTGTATTAACAAATGAATCCCCTCTATCTGGGTTGTCGGGGTCCGCTCCCTTCACGGATGGGGTCTGTAAATGTTTCAGGAAAACGCCTGGCAGAATTGGTCGATGAGCTGATCCAAGCTTTGACAGCAGATCTGCCGCCTGATTCTCCTCCCTTTTGACGTACTTGACTTCATAGCCGTCGAAGTATTTGGCTATTTCGTCTACTTCGTCTCGATATGCCACCATCATAGGGTTCCGCGCGTTCCAGGTGCCAGCTACTTGCTAGGCAACCAAGTCGGAATCTCCATAGCAAACTATGCGCTTGATGCCAATATCTTTGGCTACACGAAGTCCGTGAATGAGGGCCTCATACTCTGCCATGTTGTTGGTAGCATTGAAGTAAATCTGCAGGACATATTGCAACTTTTCTCATGTTGGTGATTGCAATAATACACCAGCCACCGAGCCGTTGAGTATCTTTGATCCATCAAAGTGCATGACCCAATATTCTGGCTCTGGCACATGAGTGTTTTCTGGCAGTTCTGTCTAATCTGCACGGAAATTCGCCTATGCTTGTGATTTGATAGCGTCGCGTCTCTTGTAGGTGATTTCAAATTCAGCAAGTTCAAATCCCCACTTTGCCACTCTTCCTATAGCGTCGCTGTTGTTGATGATGTCGGACAGTGGAGCTTTTCTTACCACTGTGATAGGGTGCTCCTGGAAATAATGTCTTATCTTGCGTGAAGCAAGGAAGACTCCATAAGCTATTTTTGGTAGTACGGGTAACGCTGTTTGGATTCCGTCAAGACCTCGCGTACATAGTAAATGGGCTGCTGAACTCCGTATTCGTGCATTGGTTCTTTGCGCTCCACCATGATGATGATGTTGATTACTCGGTTGGTTGCCGCCATGTAAACTAACATAGGCTCCCTTGACACCAGTGCTGCAAGTATTGGTGGGGAGGAGAGTATTCTATTCAACTCCTGAAGTGCTGCATTAGCCTCGTTCGCCCATGTGAATTTGTCCGCCTTCTTGAGCAACTTGTAGAGCGGCATAGCCTTCTCACCAAGTCGGCTGATGAACCGGCTTACTGCTGCAACGCAGCCTGTGAGCATTTGTATGTCCTTCAGGCATGTCAGATGTTTGATGTTGAGGATGTCCTTGATTTTCCCCGGGTTTACCTTGATTCCACGATGCAAAACGATGAAGCCCAACAGTTTGCCAGAGGGTACCCTGAAGACACACTTCTTGGGGTTCAACATCATGTTGTATTTCCGAAGATTGTCGAAGGTTTCCTGCAAGTCAGCAATAATATCATTTGATTTCTTTGACATTACCGGAATGTCGTCCACGTAAGCCTATACATTGCGACCTATTTGGTCGTGTAGGCAACGTTGCATTGTTCGCTGGTAAGTAGCACCAACATTTTCAACCCAAAGGGCATCATGACGTAGTAATATTTGACGTAGGGTGTGGTGAACAAAGTGGCCAGTTGGTCCGACTTTCACATCCGAATTTAGTGGTATCATGAGTAAGCATCGAGAAAACACAGAAGTTCCGAGCCAGCCGTCGAGTCAATGACTAGGTTAATGCGAGGCAAAGAAAATGGATCCTTCGGACATGCTTTGTTCAAGCCGGTGTAATCAACACACATTCTTAATTCATTGGTTCCCTTTTTGGGGACAAGTATAGGATTTTCCACCTATCGGGTGTGAATAGCTTCTCGATTAAAGCCAGCCTTAAGTAACCTGGGATTGATTTAGCCTTTTCATGAGCACCAGCGCATCGAGCGGTCATGCCAGACGCCTCGGTGCTCGCCATCCTACTCGCCAGCCACGCGCGCAAGCTCCGCCATGACCGTGCCCGTCTGCATCGGCCCCTTCCTGCTTCGGCCCCTCCTGCTCGGCCACGTGGGACTCTTTCTCCGGCGCATCGACCAGGCCGTCCGCCTCCTCCCAACATCACCGCGTGGTCCGGCGAGGCCATCGACCTATAGGAGGTGCTGCGCCGCCGCTTCACCGAAGAAGTCCTCCCTGTCCACCTCGGGCACCACCTCCTTCCATTCCTCGACGCCGCCGCATGGTCCGGCGAGGCCGTCGACCCGTAGGAGGCGTTGCATCGGTGTGAGGAGGGAGGGAGGTGAGCGGAAGAGCCAAGCGATGAAATTGTGGACGAAGGACGCATTTGTTACCTAGATGTGGTCTTTGGGGAAGAGAGAGGACCACGGGCACGCATGTGACCGCGGACCAGGGCCACATGCAGCAGCACAAATCGGTGAGGAGGCGTGGCAAGTGCCCTGAAAATGCTCGCCTTTTAACACGTTTAAGCTATAGAATAATAGTAACACATGTCATAAATGGACAAAACAGATTTTCCACATGTAAGAGGGGTCCCCGACACCATCTCTGCCACACGTTTGTTGGAGATTCATGCAAAGTCAACACAGTAACCGCCCACAACATTTTTGCATTTTAGCCCCCCTGCTATTTCGGATTTATCTGGCAGTCTAGGAGCTAAAAACCACCGCAGCCCTCTCGACCAGTCGCCCCCACCTCTTGTTGCCCCACCCTCATCGCCTCCATGTAACATCCCAGCATTAAAGCTTAGAAATAAGCTGAATACAGGTGTGTGCATTGCATTCATGCATAGAAAATCCAGATAATTTTCGTGCTTTTAAATAAAACTTGTCAAAGTGATTGAAGCTTCTTTTAACTTGGTGGAACTGAAGTAGATCATCAAGTTGACTGCGATAAGTTTCAATATGATCTTTGTTAAACACCTTATTTTGGGTAATATAATTTGATCTAAGGGTAGATCAAATAAAACTAAGTCACAACACACTACTTAATAAGGAGTACTTGATCTCCTAGAGATCATTACATGGTATTCCAAGCAACAACTCAAGGATGAATACTTAATACTCTAAAGATGATATCAAGGTATTATCTACAATAAACTCTATATACCAAGTTAAGGTTATAACTTAAGAAGAAGAAACTCATGACTAAAACTTGAAACACTTGTTTGCCATAGTTATTCCTACCATGGGTATCATGGTAGTTCTTAAACATTTACTCTTATTACAAATAGAGTAGAAAGGAAAGTCAAGCCAAGACCATCCAGCACATATTCTTAATATGATATTAATAGACGACAATCCTATTTAACCAAGTCCTAGTGTTTGTTGATCATCAGTGTGTGTGATCATTCATGACCTAGAACTTACTGACTCATAGCCTTTGACCTATTGTGTTGACCTTCCAAATACCTTAAGTAAATTAATCTGAAGGAAGAACTAGATATGGTTGAGTGTACCATCATCAATGGAATGTGATCCTTAGTGGAGATCAAACCATTTGATGTTGGAGGAGTTAACTCACTCATGAGTTAACTAGAAGCAGTACCTAAACTCAAGGGTTGAGCTAGTAATTGAGGAGCTATGAGAAAGCTAGTAGTATTAGTACATTAGATAACAATCTTGTTAGGACAAGTGGATATAGACTTAGAATAAGCTTGCTTAACAAGATAAGTCTATAGAGTGACTAATACAAGTTTACTAGTTAGTTGAGTATAGATCTTGATCAGACAAATAGAAGCCTGATGTGCTCGTCGTAGACGTGGGAGTCTCTTCTTCTTTTGATCTCCGGGTCACGGCGCCAGAAAATATCTTGATGCGCTCGATCGATGTAGAGCTCGTTGGGAACCCCAAGAGGAAGGTACGATGAGCACAACAGTAAGTTTTCCCTCAATTATGAAACCAAGGTTTAATCGAACCAGTAGGAGCAAGGAAACACCCCAAAGGTGTTACTAGCTGAGCTTTGGCAGGGCGCACTACCGGTGCTAGTAGCAACGTGGAGACCTGCACAACACAACCACAGAACTTTGTCCCTAACTTGCGATGAGGTTGTCAATCTCACCGTGTTTTGCGGAAAACAAAGGATTAAACGTATCGAATGGAAAGAAGTAAAAGTTTGCAGAAAGTAAACACAAAGCAGTAAACAGTTGTAGATTGTATGTAAAGTAAAAGGACCGAGATCCATAGTTCACTAGAGGTGGCTCTCCTTAGATAGATAACATGTTGGGTGAAAAAATTACAGCAGGGCAATTGACAAACACCGAGAAAGCAATACATGCATATACTAATCATCTTGACTCCTTTCAGACTTGATTGGGCATTAAAACATAATACATAGACCGCCATCCAACTGCATCTATGACTAATAATCCACCTTCAGGTTATCATCCGAACCCCCTCCAGTATTAAGTTGCAAGCAACAGATTATTGCTTTACGAACTACGTGTAAAGTAAACAATACAATTGTTCTATAAACAAAGGATCGTTGTTTTCTCCCTAGTAGCAACATCACATCTAGTACCTTAGAGATTTCTGTCACTTCCCCAGATTACCAGAGGCATGAACCCACTATCGAGCATAAATACTAACTCTTGGAGTTGCTAGCATCTACTTGGCCAAGATAGCTACTAACAACGGAAATCATGCAATATCTCAAATAACAAAGACATGATAGAATCAATAATCAATATGAAATATCATCTCAATATCCATCGGATCCCCGCAAACACAACATGTATGGATTACAAATAGATGATCTTGATCATGAACGGATCTCACAAGATCTAAACATGAAAGCACAAAGGAGGAGAAACCAGCCATCTAGCTACTACATGGATCCGTAGTCCAAGGATGAACTACTCACGCATCACACCGGAGGCTTGCATGGTGATGAAGAAGGCCTCCAGGGTGAACTCCCCTCTCCGGCAGGGTGCCGGGAAGAGCTTCAGATCCCCCCGATCTAGGGACAGAGACGACGGCGGCTATAGACTCTTTCGTGGATTTTTGATCGGGTACCTAGGGTTTTCGTCCTGAGGGCAACTTATAGGCGGAAGCAGAGGCTGAGGGGGTGCTAGGGTCGGCTAGACCACCCCCTGGCGCGGGCCAATCCTGGCCGCGTGACCAGGTGGTGTGGCCGGCCCCTGGCCCCTCTCCGTCTCGTATTCTGGCACTTGATCCCTTCCAAAAAAATAGGCACTTTGGCTTTTGTCCCGTCCAATTCCGAGAATATTCATTTTCTGACTTTCCTGGAACCAAAAACAGCAGAAAACAGGCAGCTGGCACTGTGGCTCTTGTTAATAGGTTAGTCCAAGAAATCATAATAAAAGTACTCTAAAGTTGGAACAAAACACAAGAAAGTGGATAAAACTAAGCATGGAACATCAAAAATTATAGATACATTTGCAATGTATCAAAGCCTAAGCTTAGTTTGATCAAATGATGGTGGTCATTATTCCCAAGTCATCTGAGAATAGATGACTAGGTGTTGAAGAAGACTTGTGAGTATACCAAATTAGGTAAAGCCCTAGTAAGAAGAATCATATAGCTTGAACATGAGAAGTCAATCTAGACTATGATGAAGTATATAACATGAGTTGTATGGAGTAGCTGGAGGCATAGTAGCTTAACCAAGTTAATATAAGGACAACTGGTATTATGGGAGTAGTACTATACCTATTTCAAAGGATTGATATCCTTTGTATGTATAGTAAGGATTGTAGTCTTGCAAACCTTGGAAGTAGTTGCAAGATGAAGTTAAGGAAGTTAATAGATGGAGTTAGCAGTAGATACATTGATAGGTGCATCAATGGTAGTTAATTAAGAGGAGTCATATACTAGGAATACGAATGGAGTAATGTTGAAGTGGCATGACCATGTCATCATATGATGATGGATATGGTGGAGACATATGATTGTCTTATTCAGGAAGATGTGATCTTTGTGAATAAGATAAGGGAGATACAAGGAATATATTTTGGAAAGGAATTCCTTATCTAAATATAACCTTGGTGAGGTATTAAGGTAAGGATTCTTGAGAAACCTTTAACCAACAGTACATAAAATTAGGATAAGACCCATGTCCACCTCTTTGTTTAAAATCCCAGAATAAAGAGGGTAGTTAAGACAATTCCTATCTTTAGGCAGCTAGTAGATAGTATCTCTTAGTCAATTGAAATGTCTAAGAGATAAGTAGAATATCAGGTGAGTGCTTATGGAGGAAAACCTTGTTTGCTTTATTATCATAAACCTTAATAGAAACCAAGTCTCATAGAACCATCAAGATCACATTAGGTAAGTGTTTTGTGGTAATTCTAAACTCTACAAATCAAGTAGAATTGGATTTGGCAAATCACCAAGTTTGGAGGACCATGAAACTTATATCACCCTTTATGGACCACCAAGATTAATACCTTCTTATGTATATATGTAAATCCTTTATGAATATAAGTAGGAACAAGATTCTATATACATGAATACACATTTCAAACCAGTACCATTAAGATTGTCAAGTAAAATCAGAATCATCTTTGTGAAATCTTATTAAAGAGAAGCAAATCCTAAAAACCTAATTTCTATTAATATTTCTTAATAAAAAGAACCCTTCATATAATTAGGGATATTTTATACATAACAAAAGAAAATAAGGAGTAGAGGGTCATACTTGCTCTAGACAATGATATTCTTGACCTATTATATCTCTGAATATTTAGAACTTTGTAGAAAGTCATATTTGAAATGAAATGGTGCAAAACAGAAATAAAAATGGAAATAGAAAAGGAAAAGGGGAAATAGAGCCAGCAGCCCATGACCCATTGCTTCTTCTCGTTAACTGACACCCGCTTGCGTGCCCCTCTGCATCCCGCTCACTCTGCAACGGCCTAGTACCGGCCACGGCCCACTTACCGTTTCGTCGCTGCTATCGTCGTCATCCACCTTGCGACGCCCCCGAAGCAGGTGCGTGTCGCCGTCCGCCGCGTCGGGGTGCACCAAGATGCTCGCCGCCGTTGCCGGGAGGGCATAAGGAGGCCACCGTGACACCCTTGTCCATCCTCATCCTCATTCTCCCTCTCGCTCGCTCTCCATCTCCCTCTGTCTCTAATCCCCACATGGCCGAAACCCTAGCTGGCCAGAGCCAACCGCCGTCGTCGGTAGGGGTCGTCCCAGAGACCGTGGAGTAGTCCGGAAGAAGCGCCATGATCTGAAGATCCTCTAGGCAAAACACAGCAACAAGGGGAGCTCGGTGGAAGAAGAATTTCATCGATCACTTTCGTCGGTTGTCACCAGAGTTCGTAGCCATTAGCGTGTATCGGGGCACCATCCTCATCGTTGACCACCGCAACAGACTCAGGGTGAGATACTGATCCTCACACACCCATTCAATCATGCCCTTTCGATCCGTGTCTCGCTGGCGTCTCGCGCCGCCGCTGGCTGATGACCCACAAGTATAGGGGGCGTATCGCATTATTTTCAAGGGAAGTGAAACCCAATTTATCGATTCAACACAAGGGGAGCCAAAGAATATTTATCAGCCTTAACAACTGAGTTGTCAATTCAGCTGCACCTGGAAACAATCTTGCTCACAGTAGTTTATCAGTAGCAACAGTTTTGTAGTAGGAATAGTAAAGTAACAGCAGTTTAAGCAAAGACAGTAGTAACAAAAGCAGTAAACAGTGGGATATGAGTGCGGTAGGCATATGGATGGATGGACGGGCGTTGCACGGACAAGACAATTCACATAGCAAGCAGAACATAGGGCAATTGCAGATAAATAAGATAAAGCACCCAAGTACTAGATAATCCTAGGCATGTGTTCCATATATAGTCATACGTGCTCGCAATGAGAACTTGCACAACATCTTTTGTCTTGCCAGCCCGTTTGCAACGGGGCCTCTAGGGAACTACTGGCAATTAAGGTGCTCCTTTTAACAGAGCACCGGAGCAAAGCATTAACACTCCGTGAACACATGTGATCCTCACATCAAAGCCTTGCCCTTCCAGTTATCCCGATTTCTGTCACTTCGGGGCCATAGGTTCTGGACAACAACGTGTGTATACAACTTGTAGATAAGACCAGAAACAATACTATCATAATGAATCAATAATAAGTTCAAATCTGAAATCATGGCACTCGGGCCCTAGTGACAAGCATTAAGCACAACAAGTCGCAAAAAGTCATAAAGCACTAATAAAAGATACTAGGCACCATACCCTAACAATCTGATGCCATTACATGAACGATCTCATCCAATCCCTACCATCCCCATAGCCTACAGCGGGGGATTACTCACTCATAGATGGGGGAAACATGGATGGTCGATAGAGAAGCGATGGTGATGATGATGGCGATGATCTCCTCCAATTCCCCATCCCGACAGGGTGCAGAACGGAGTTTCTGGTGCTGTTTCGTGGAATCTGGTGGTGGCGGCGGAGCGGAACTCCTTCTGGAAAAACGTCGACCCCCCCGAAGTTTTTAGGTCATAAGGCTTCTTATAGGCAAAGAGAGAGGCCGAGGGGGTGCCTGGGGCCACCACACCATGCCTTGGCGCGGCCAGGCCCAACCCGCGCCTAGGGGTGGTGTGGCCAGCCCCTGGCCCTCCTCCGTCTCGTATTCTAGCTCCGTGAGTCTTCTGGAAAAATAGGCACTTTGGCTTTTGTCTCGTCCAATTCCGAGAATATTCATTTTCTGACTTTCCTGAAACCAAAAACAGTAGAAAACAGGCAGCTGACACTGTGGCTCTTGTTAATAGGTTAGTCCAAGATATCATATGAAAAGTACTCCAAAGTGTGGACAAAACACAAGAAAGTGGATAAAACCAATCATGGAGCATCAAAAATTATAGATACATTTGCAATGTATCAACATCCCCAAGCTTAATTCCTGCTCGTCCTCGAGTAGGTAAGTGATAAAAAGAATAATTTTTGAGGTGACATGCACCATCAAAGACTTGATCAAAGTATTTGTAAAACATTCAAAGCTAGGATCATAGTACTTCAATCATAACATGAAAGACGAAGTTCTAGCAATAAGACGAAGAAACTATGATGCAACATGAAAAGGCACAAACAAAAGATTCATGAATAACAATGCTTTGCAAGACGTTTGTTTCACATAAAGAAAACAAAGCATAATGGCATTCAGCTTGTCCCTCAAAGAGTAGCAAACATAAATGCATAGGACACCTTCAAAGTTCACAAGCGTGACTAGATACAAATAGTTTAAAACAAGCAATATCAAGGTATGCATCAATCAACAAGTCTTGGGACAATGCACAAAGAACTAAGAATGGCCACTATGCTCTGAACAAAGTGCTCATAGAATGTGTGGAGACTCAACAAGGAAATGAAAAGGTTTTGAATAGTTTGAAAGGCTTCCAAATGCTGAAAGTATGGTACTCATTAACTTTGAGCTCTCATTGCCCCTATCATAAGCATCTTTAAATGGTTAAGGTTAAAGTGACGCAACTACGAGGATATGCTTGACAAGTTATAAATCAAAGTCTCATGCCCCTTACTTACGAAGACCGATCCTCATGCTACTCAACTTTAGTCACGAGTAAGCTCTTGTCATTGTAAGTATATACGTATCATAGAGAACCGCCAACGGGGTACCCCTTGCACATGATACAGGAGCTATCCCATAATCAAAATGACAAGGAAAGCAGACAATGAGCATCTCAACGATCTTTTTTATTTACTATGTGCATAGATTTTTATTGAGGATGCTTCATAGAATGCTCATTATGGTTATGCTGCAAGTTTCCACCATGATTAGGCATGGCTTAGGCTAGCGGCCTAGGCGTTTCTCTAACATACATACAAACTCCATGATCTTACAAGTTCCACTTTTATTTCACACCACCGGGATCCATAAGCAAAAGAACATGATATCAACTAGGTACAAGGTACCAATGAAGTGTTGAAAGTGGTCCCCATGATACATGGTTCTGCTAACTTCAACTCATAAAGCGCAAGCATATACGCAACAAAGAAGGACGCAATGGTTCAGGTTTATTAAATGCAAGAAAATAAAGTGTGCCATCAAGTTCGTGAGAGCTTTACTAACTAACTTTCTCATAACAAGCAAACATTTTATTCGGAAGAAAAACAAGGCATATTGAATATGCACGGAAGTAGCAAATGATGCTAATAGGTAGGTATGGTGGACACTTTGGTAATATTTGGTTTAGGGAGTTGGAAACTTGAGTAAAACATACTCAGTGAAAGTGAAGGCTAGCAATAGTAAGGGAGCAACAAACAAGAGAGCAATAATGGCCATAATCATGCAGAGCGACAAAACATCATTGATCAAAGCATAAAGTGATACTACAAGTTGAAAACTAAAGGATCATAAAGGCTTATGGTGACTTGAGATAGTCACAACATGCTGTGAGCATGTGCCAAGTCAACCCAAATAAAGCATCAAAGGAGAATACCACAATTCTATGCTTTAATATGCTAAAACAACGCATGATTCATCCAAGGCACATTAAGCAATCTCAATTGTTTATAACAAGTCATGCTACAAAAAAGAATACTAAGCATAAAGCCAAAACAATATCAAGGATGGCATGACAAAGCATAGGCCACAGTCAAAAACAAGCTCTCTTTACCACTTAAGCATGAGCTTTCCTACTCTTTTCCAAACCAACCCAAACCAAACTATTTGAACACCAATGTAAGAGAGAGGGGGTCTGACCAATTTATTCAGAAAACTAAGAAAACAAAGCAAATGAAAAACCAAAACGAAAACGAAAAAGAAGACGCTCAAAGAACAACACAATTGTGCATGAAACAATAAAAATGAAGCGTTTGGAAGAAACCTGAGATTTTTATTGATGAAGAAGAGGATGCCTTGGGCATCCTCAAGCTTTGACGCTTGTACTTCTTAGATATTTCTTGGGGTGACACGCGTGGCATCCCCAAGCTTGAGCTTTAGTCCATTCTTCATCTCATTACTCATTCCTTCCATACACCTGAAAATTTTCCTTCATACAAAACTTCACACAATCTTTATTAGCAACATTAGTGCCCTTAAGATAAATAAGTCTTAAGGTTCAGTTCTAACACCAAATAAACTTCCATTAGAACACTAGCTACTGTAGCACTTCCCTCAAAAAGCTCAATTCCCCAAAAGAACTCAAGAAGGAACTAACAAGAAGCAAATGCAGAAAATGGCAGAAATCTGTCAAAACAGACCATCAGGTAAAGACGAATTTTTTCGAAGACCTTCTGTTGCTCAAATCAAAAAGTGTTGAACGAACGAAAGTTAGATAACAACCTGGGGCAGAAGCACAAAAAAGTACAGCTCAATGCGACATAGATAGCTCTCTCAAGAATCTTTACGGTGAAGCATAGAAATCTGTTTTGCGATAGCAACTTTCCCAATCATTACTTCTCTCTCATTAGAGGTTACTCTTGGCGCAAAAAGCAAATAAAAAGGATAAGGAGCGGTTATTACTGAAGTAATAAATTCCAGGACTCATCTAAAACTTTTGGGTTATCTCCCAATAAGTACTTTTGTTTAACGCCTTTAAGTTAGGCATAAGCAAAAACTGAAATGGATAGAATAGAAGTAAGCGGAGATAATCATGGTGAAAACATTGTTTTGTTCAATGAAATCCTTTTGTTAACAAGGTTGATCAGGTCTTGTTACCAAAACAATTTCATATGAGACAAAACTTTGTATTCCACTAATGATTATGTTACATCAACCTTGATAGCAATGGTCCCAATCATAATAGTTTCAAATTTTTCAGTTGGTATGGGACAATATATTTCTCCAACTTGAATACCCTCAACATGTTCAATTGAATTAAAACCATAAGTCCTTTCAATCTTCTTGGGGAAATAGACAGTATGTTCCTTGTCATTAACATTGAAGGTCACCTTTCCTTGATTACAATTAATAACAGCTCCTGCAGTATTAAGAAAAGGTCTCCCAAGAATAATAGACATATTATCATCTTCAGGCATTTCAAGCACAACAAAATCAGTTAATACCAAGCAATTGTGAGCCACCTGAACAAGTACATCCTCACATATACCCACAGGAATAGTGGTAGATTTATCAGCCATTTGCAAAGATATATCAGTTGGTATCAATTTTTCAAGCTAAAGCCTCTTATAGAGAGAGAAATGCATAACACTAACTCCAGCTCCCAAATCACACAAAGCAGTTCTAACATAACTGTTCTTAATAGAGCAAGGGATAGTTGGAATCCCTGGGTCTCCAAGTTTCTTAGGAACCTTACCATTGAAAGAATAATTAACAAGCAAAGTAGAGATTTCTTCATTAGGGATCTTCCTTTTATTCGAGAGAATGTCCTTCATATACTTTGAGTAAGGAGGCAATTTAATAGCATCAGTCAAAGGAATTTGCAAGAATAAAGGCTTCATCCACTCACAAAACTTATTATAGTGTTCATCTTCCTTTGACTTGTGTTTCTTATCAGGGAAAGTCATAGGTTTTTGGACCCAAGGTTCTCTTTCACTACAATGTTTCTTAGCAATAAAATCTTCTTTAGTGTACTTAGTATTCTTAGTGTGGTTTTCAGGTTCTTCTTCAACTTTTTCTTCATTAGGAACTCCATTTTCCTCATTACCACTTTCAGTTTCAGCATCAGAGATAGATATACTATTAGGATCTATAACAGGTTTAGAGGGTTCTACAATAGTTTTATGTTTATTTTTCATTTTCTTACGAGTAGAACCACTATTTTCAGCTTGTTGAGACTCCTGCTCAATTCTTTTGGGATGCCCCTCAGGATATAGAGGATCCTGGGTAGCAGCTCCACTTCTAGTTGTAATTTCATAAGCATGTTTTTCTTTAGCAGCATTAACTAGCAAGTCGTTTTGCACTTTAACGAGTTGATCTATTTGAGTTTGAACCATTTGAAAGTGTTTAACAATCATTTTAACATCATTAGAGGTTCTTTCCACAATATCTTTCAACTCAACAATAGCTCTAGTGTTTTCCATTAGATGATTTTGCACCCTTTTATTAAAGTTATATTACTTAACAATAAAGATATCAAATTCTTCTAAGCATTGATCAGGAGGTTTCAAGTAAGGGATATCACCTTCATCAAAGTGTTGGAGAGAGTGTACCTTAATAGTGGATGAGTAGGGAATAGGCTTACATAATTCTTCTATAGGAGGTAAATTCTTGACATCTGCAGCTTTAATTCCCTTCTCCTTAAGACATTTCTTAGCTTCCTTCATCACTTCATCATTTAATTCAATAACTCCCCTCTTCTTTGATGTTGGAATAGGCATAGGAATAGATGGTTTAGGTACAATTACTTCAGGTGTAATTTGTTTAGGAGGAGTCCAATCTTCATAATTCTTGTTTATTTTAGCCATTAATTCCTCAGCTTCCTTAGGAGTCCTATTCCTGAAAACACAATCAGCACAACTATCTAGGTATGTCCTAGATTCTTCGGTTAGTCCATTATAAAATATATCAAGAAGCTCATTCTTAGGCCATGGACTTCCAGCTTGTGCATGAATCAAAGCACAAAACCTTGCCCAAGATTCAGGCAATACCTCTTTTTCTCCCTGTCTGAAATCATAAAGTTCCTGCAAAATAGCATGTCTAGCACTGGGAGGAAAATATTGCTGCAGGAAATTACTAATCAAGCACTCAGGGCTATCAATAGATCCAGGAGGTAAATTACTAAACCAAGTTTTAGCTTCTCCTTTAAATGAAAACGGGAAAATCTTAGCAACAAAGTAAGTACGCATCTTAATATCATCAGAAAACAAGCCACTCATGGTAGAAAGTTCATTCATATGTGCTACCGCACTTTCATTCTTAGTCCCACAAAAAATTTCTTTCTCGACAATAGCTATGTTAGATAGATCGAGAGAGAAATCATAATCTTCATCTATAATGTTTATGGGAGAAGCAGCAAACTTGGCAGCAAGAGATAATTTGGGTCTAATAGTACGCCTCTCAAGGAGACTCTTAGCAGCACTCCTATCATGGGTGTTCTTACATTCTTTAATAAACTCATCGGTCATCTCAAGATAATCTTCTTAAATATCATAACTCTCACTAGACTCAGGTGAGCTAACATGTGTGGTAGTGTCTTCATTAGGAGTTTCGGTATTTCCAGCTATAGTTCTAGAAATCGTAGCATCTAGGAAAGGACCTAATGAACCACTCTTATCAAGCATAGTAGAAGCAGTATCATAAGCATCAGAAGTTTTAGATTCAGCAGTAGTAGTAGTATGTGTAGCATGTGTATGTGGTGGTGTAACGAGCTTACTTATAACAAATGGTGAATCATGAGCAGTAGAGGTGTTCAGAACCGTACCTCTTCTTGTAGTGGATGGTAAAATAGGAACCGTGCCATCACGAGACTTACCCATGATGCATGGATAGCAGCGAACAATAGAGAATCCAAGTGAACTTGATAAATAAAGCTATGCTCCCCGGCAACGGCGCTAGAAAATAGTCTTGATGACCCACAAGTATATGGGGTGTATCGCAGTATTTTCGAGGGAAGTGAAACCCAATTTATTGATTCGACACAAGGGGAGCCAAAGAATATTTATCAGCCTTAACAACTGAGTTGTCAATTCAGCTGCACCTGGAAACAATCTTGCTCACAACAATTTATCAGTAGCAACAGTTTTGTAGTAGGAATAGTAAAGTAACAGCAGTAGTAAAGCAAAGACAGTAGTAACAAAAGCAGTAAACAGTGGGATTCGAGTGCGGTAGGCATATGGATGGATGGACGGGCGTTGCACGAACAAGACAATTCACATAGCAATCATAACATAGGGCAATTGCAGATAAATAAGATAAAGCACCCAAGTACTACACAATCCTAGGCATGTGTTCCATATATAGTCATACGTGCTCGCAATGAGAACTTGCACAACATCTTTTGTCCTGCCAGCCTGTTTGCAGCGGGGCCTCTAGGGAACTACTGGAAATTAAGGTGCTCCTTTTAATAGAGCACCGGAGCAAAGCATTAACAGTCCGTGAACACATGTGATCCTCACATCAAAGCCTTTCCCTTCCGGTTATCCCGATTTCTGTCACTTCGGGGCCATAGGTTCCGGACAACAACGTGTGTATACAACTTGTAGATAAGACCAGAAACAATACTATCATAATGAATCAATAATAAGTTCAGATCTGAAATCATGGCACTCGGGCCCTAGTGACAAGCATTAAGCACAACAAGTCGCAACAAAGTCATAAAGCACTAATAAAAGATACTACGCACCATGCCCTAACAATCTGATGCCATTACATGAACGATCTCATCCAATCCCTACCATCCCCATAGCCTACAGCGGGGGATTACTCACTCATAGATGGGGGAAACATGGATGGTCGATGGAGAAGCGATGGTGATGATGATGGCGATGATCTCCTCCAATTCACCGTCCCGGTGGGGTGCCAGAACGGAGTTTCTGGTGCTGTTTCGTGGAATCTGGTGGTGGCGGCAGAGCGGAACTCCTTCTGGAAAAACGTTGACCCCCCCGAAGTTTTTAGGTCAGAAGGCTTCTTATAGGTGAAGAGAGAGGCCGAGGGGGTGCCTGGGGACACCACACCATGCCCTTGCAGGGCTAGGCCCAGCCCGCGCCTAGGGGTAGTGTGGCCAGCCCCTGGCCCTCCTCCGTCTCGTATTCTGGCTCCGTGAGTCTTCTGGAAAAATAGGCACTTTGGCTTTTGTCCCATCCAATTCCGAGAATATTCATTTTCTGACTTTCCTGGAACCAAAAACAGCAGAAAACAGGCAGCTGGCACTGTGGCTCTTGTTAATAGGTTAGTCCAAGAAATCATATGAAAAGTACTCCAATGTGTGGACAAAACACAAGAAAGTGGATAAAACCAAGCATGGAGCATCAAAAATTATAGATACATTTGCAATGTATCACTGGACACCGTCAGTCGCCGTCACAACTAGTGCTCCGATGACCTAGAAATGCTGGCGCCGCCACCAAACTACTCAGCGTGCTCGTCCGCATCCAACACAACCCCTCTCGCGAGCCGGGGTAATCGGGGTCGCCGCTAGTGACCTCGATCTGGTGGTGGAACCCGTCGCTAGCGTCACCACGACGTCATGCCGATGTCATCCCTGCCAACTCAGCGCAGTTTGACCTGGTCTTGTTCATGTGGTAGCAAACGTGGTCCAGGGCCCACCAGTCAGTGCCTCTAGGGTAGAGTAGATTAGGTATAAAAAGTCTTTATCTCGTGTGGCAGATGACGTGGCCATGTACCCATTAGTCAGTGTCTGTGGCTAGGTTAGATAGCAGTGTAAAAAGGATTTTCTGTTTAAGTAATTAGACAAATGAATACAAATTTAAATATAAATAAATTTCAGGAAGTAATCAAATTGTTAAATCTTATAAATTCAATAACCTTTGTTTTCTAATTCAGAAAAATACATATTATTTATAAAAATGTTAAGAAAAATAAAATCTATAATAACTTTATTAACAAATATTATTGTGTTAACTATTTAAATAATTAATAGTTAATAAAGATTTTATAAGTAATAATACTTTGAAAATTCATATTTTAATATTGGTAAATGAGAAAAATATAAACAATATACCAAAATTCTTATAAAAACAAAATCTACATTTACAAACTTGTTTCAATTATTTGTGTATCATTTAACTAATATTTATTATTTATTTAGTTTTATAAAGTGATTAAACTTATAAAAATCATATCTTATTATTTAAAAATCACAAAAATACTTATAATATACCAAAATGATCACAAAAATAAATTCTACACATTAAAAATATCAACTATCACTTTTGAAGAAAAATGAAAGATAAAGGTGTAACAAATCTTATTTTAACTCTTTTCTTTTATTTTAATTCATTAAAAAATATATAATACTTACTATTACCTCTAGTATTATTTGTTTAAAGTTTAAAAGTGTAATAATAAATGCAAGCTATGATTAAATGAAGTTAAGATAGGTCTAACCAATTCAACTTGTACTCACTAAAACTACCATTTAAAATTAAGTAAGTCTTACTCTCCAAAAATATTTTATCAATTATAAAATCATCAAGATTTGTGCATTAATTCTTTTACAAGTTTGGGAATCCACTTTAAAGTCTAAACAAAGTACTTAAGTATATAATCTAATGCCATTCCCATGTTCATAAAAGTGAGTATTAATTCTATAATAAGTAAGTGATTCTATCCACTTATAAAATCAAGAAAACACCACTTCTATCAAGGCATAGTACTTTTGTTTCACCTTCATGGAGTGTTAAAAGTCTCCATTTACTAGTAGAATAGCTACTCAACAATACTAGTTATCTCCTACTTTAGTACTTATATTTATAAGAAAACCTTAAAGTATTAGCTTTAAGTTTGAATACTTTTTACTCTATAAAGTAATATTTTCCTCAAAAGTTATTCGTTTAAGCAACATTAAAAATAAACCTTGAACACTTATTTAAAAGTTCTAATTGATTCTTAATCTTGTTTAAGAAATATTCTAGATACCATGATTCGTTGAAGTGATTTAATATTGCATATTACTTGCTGTATCTACATATGTTCACACACTCTCACAAGCCTTAATAAGAAGCACAAGTGTGAATCTGTTATAAAAGTGCAACACATTCTAAAGAACTCATTCCCAGTTTTCAAACCCTAGATCAGATACGATCCGGGGATTCGTGTTTATCAAATTGCATTACATTACTTATGCATCACTACATCTTGCTTCTTTAAACATTAGTTCTTACCGGACAATGATGTTGTTTACAGAATTTGGATCTTCTATTATCTTGAAGACCGTGAGTGCATAGTCTTGCAATCACAAAAGGCAAGTTCACAACTTTCTCATGTCCTTTGATTATTTTCTATCAAATGCTTGTAACTCAAATGTTGTCATCACATGCATTCCAAAAAGGTCAGAAAACACTATTTTCATAATAATATGATTATGGATTATTTACTAGATGGTAATAATCTACTGATACAGTTCCAGTGGTAAAGGAACATAATATCTAGGACTTAACAACCAATGTTGCCAGTGATTCTAGCGCCGTATATTACACGTCAACCATGAGATTTGGAATGGGACGGAGAAGTCAGCTGGATCTTCTCCCTTTCGCATGGACGAATGACCTTATCGTGAGGCTGTTGATTTCTTGTGGAGTTCCAGAGAATCTAGCACATGGGTGGGACCCCTTAGTTCCCTCTAGATTATCTGTGCATCTATGTCTGGGTCTGAGTTCACCATAGCTGATGGTGACCGCCAGGCAGAGCTGCGTACTGAGTCTCCGAGGGGCTACCCAAAGAGTAACCGTGGTAGTTGTCTCGGGGGATCGTGTCTTCATACGGGGTGGCGGAGAGGGGCAGTGATTGGCTTGGATCTTAGACTAGGCCCCACACCAAGGAAGTGTGGACGAGAATGCAACTCAGATGTGCAACAAAGCTAAGGTCTCTTGTGGAAAAAGTGACGCACCTCTATAGAGTGTAAGAATTGTGACATATTACTCCATGTTCCGTGAAGGAGCTACGAACGTGGCAGGAAAGGAACTCCATGAAGTTTTGGTCAACTTGTGAAGGCTGTCGGACATAGTTTTCAGAATAAAAGAAATCTTTGAAGAAATGTTTACGAAAACCTGCATTGCCTATGACCTATGGTATGTGGCTGTAGAGATAGTGCATCATACACTCCTTTTTAGTGAACTTGCTGAGTACGCCCGTACTCAACTGTACCTTCTTAACCCTTGCTAGGTTCTAAGCCATTGAAGACAACGTCAACATCAATTTCTGCTCAAGAACCATCATCGACAACTCAAGTTCTTCAATAATGTCAATGAAGTCAACATATACATCAGCTGAAGTGAAGATAAAGTGTCAGTTTAGATAGGAGTAGATACTCTAGCCATAAAACCTACTTCTGTAGAGAATTGCATTAGTAGCAATGGCAGGCCAAATAGTTTAGATAATAGTCTTAGTTAATAGATAGTTCTGAGTTATTATTTTTGGTTCTTCTTTGTAAGAAGTTCTTTCTCTCTCTTTAACTTAGAGTGTTCTCTAGATCTTTGTAAAGAGTCGAGTTGTAATCTATAGTCATGTCTTGGACCTGCTGTGTTTCTGTTCTACCACTCTGAGGGATGTAATACTAGTGAACAGTGTTTCATTGGTGGTATGTCAACGACTATAGTGCACTACATCATGCGGTGGTATGCTGGGTCACCGCAGCTGGTATCAGAGCATATGCTTTGACCTTAGGACTAAAACCCTTTTAGGAAGATCTGTAGGTTGGATAGTGACTATAAGAGCCATCTTATCTAAACCAAGAATTGTGATGGGTATCCACTTGAGGGTAAACCTTGTTACACTTAAGTTGGATGTTCTTGTAATCTTTCTTAAGGATTAGTGATATGTATTCTCTAGAGAATTGTCATTTTAGTGTAGCTCTAAACAGGTATAACACCACTAAGATATCTTAAGTAAGATAAAATATCAAGTAAGATTAGGACTAAGATCAGGATACCATGTGGAGTAGTATTAGTGATGGAGTCTATATTTAGAATCCATGGGAAGTAGCAGAATCTTATCACTAGTAGATACTACCATACCACTTAAGTTAGACCATCAGTTTATGTATAGATACAAATGTAAGTAAATCATGTGGCATCCACTTGATAATTCCATGTGATGGAGTATAATTTTGTAAAGAATCATTAAGAGTAATCCAAGAAGAAGAGTTGTCATGGTGAGATTAGCTCTTTAACCATGATGACTAGGTAAATCTGGAAAAGTTCGTGGTGAGAATAGCTTCGAGACCATGATAAGTCTGTAATTAGGACAAGTATTTGGTAACTAATCTAGTAATAACAGTAAGTAAAGAACATGGTAGGTCTATAATTGAAGGCATAGGTGTCATAATATGGTGATAATTTTAGGATTAAGATAGTGAATACAATTTTGTTAGTAGTTTTCAGAGACCATGTGAGGATAGCTTACGATAGAATAGAAGATTGGTAGTCTTTAGTTGTTCCGAAAGAAAGGTAAGAGATTAATTAGAACCAAAGTGAGACCACTTTGCTCAAATTTATCCTGTTGCATCTGAGCAATTTGGGTAGATGTTGAGATGAAAATTAGTCTAAACCCTAAGTGCTAAGTAACACAAAGTAAACTATACTAGGAGGTGTCATATACTACACAGCTAAGCCTGAATTCTAGAGGTATTATACTCAACTACTAAATTACGGGCTTAGAATGATGTGTGTTATATGTACCACATTTGGATTTCTTGGTTTTTCTTGCATCTTCTAGAATGACTAGATCTGTGCATGAAGTTTGACTTGATGTGCAAATGCATGTTGCATCATCAAGTTATTACTTGATGTTATAGACCTAGATAGAAAAGGGAATTCGTGTAAGGGAGTGACGAGTTCCGAAGATGAAGTTGAAGACTTGCAAGAAGAAAGAAGCTAAATATAAGGAGTATCAACACTATTTTGCAGGATGGATCGATCCCAACTTATCATTAGTTGGCAACAAGAAGGATTATTAGTGTAGAAAAGGTGTGGAGCAACATGAAAGAATGAATTTTACTTCACTCAAGATAGGTGATGTTGCTCATAAGATAATGAAGTAGTCGTACCAAGTTCATGGAAGTATCATGAATTAGTGCAAAGAAGAAGTTTTGGAATAAAGGTGGTATTCAAGCTCTGACAACTCGGAGAGAATGCCAATATTAAGTCAAGAACCTATAGGGTAATCCATATACCCAGGAGGATCCACAGCTAGTATCCGTAGTTGGTATCCGCAGCTGGTATCCTAGTGGTTTAGCTAATTAGGTCATCTTTGTGTAATCTAAAGAGTATAAAACTTGGGCTAAGTTAAGTTAGACCTAAGGAAGTATGAAATTAAAAGATCATCTTTCGAGACGCTTCGTGAAATCAGGCTTACCAAAGTGAAAATGTCCAAAAGGTTAGAAGTAAGACAAATATTGTCGGAAGATTCATTTCGGGGATCCACAACTGTGTGGGTGTACCGCAAATTCTTTCGTGAAGCCTTATAGAGATGAGGTATAAGATGGACAGAGACCAATACCTTAGCTAACGGATATTATACATACAAATTAGAGACCATTAGGAAACCCCAAGGGGGAGAGTAAACAATAAACACTGAAGTGTTGTTGTCTAACTTTCCGACTAAAGGTTGGAGAAGAAGTACTAAGCTATGATGAGATTAAGCATTATTCTCATAAGGTTATAAGAAATCATTTGTATAAGAGTACTCTCAAGAGTATGTCTAGATGAATGAACGAAGTAGACATATCTGCTTGACCCTAGAGGACTAGTATGAAGGGGAAACAGCTGGTCAGTTGCCCTTCAGAAGGAGTAGATCCTACTAAAATAGTCTAGTGTAAAATAGTAGGAAAGTCTGATTGCAATGGACTAAATGTGTCCTAAACCAATTCTAAATAGGATTGTAAGGATATACTCCAAGATATTGTAGTAACCGAAACCATAGGATAAATTAGAAGTGATAGTGGCTATTGTCAAAAATCAAGAGGATTCAAGGAAAAAGATCTAGATATGGGATACCACGGTTATCCACAATTGTGATCACAATGGAATTTGAGACATGGCGTGATCAATACAAGTCAACTCCTCATTCCGAAACGCAAGAGAGTACGAACTTCAGGGACAAAGTTTATTTTAAGGGGGAGAGTCTGTACATCCCAGCATTGGAGCTTAGAAATAAGCTGAACACAGGTGTCTGCATTGCATTCATGCATAGAAAATCCAGATAATTTTCGTGTTTTTAAATAAAACTTGTCAAAGTGATTAAAGCTTCTTTTAACTTGGTGGAACTGAAGTAGATCATCAAGTTGACTGTGATAAGTTTCAATATGATCTTTGTTAAAAACCTTATTTTGGGTAATATAATTTGATCTAAGGGTAGATCAAATAAAACTAAGTCACAACACACTACTTAATAAGGAGTACTTGATTGATGACCCACAAGTATAGGGGGTGTATCGTAGTATTTTTGATAAGTAAGAGTGTCGAACCCAACGAGGAGCAGAAGGTGCTGGCTAGTGGTATGGATCATGAATTCTCTGCAAATACTTAGCAAACGGATTTTTAGGGGTTTTCGATAAAGCAAGTAAACAAAGTACGAGTAAAAAAAAGACAGTAGGAATAAATGCAGCAAGTGGCCCAATCCTTTATGCAGCAAAGCACAAGCTGGTTGTATTTCTATAGATGACCAAACGTTCTCAAGGACACATGGGAAGACTGTCAAGTGCTTTCGCTTCATATAGTCGATTAATCTTCTCTAGCTTGCTAAGTGTTGTGTGGGTGAACCTGTGCTAATGTACCGCCCCATCCAAGACTAAATACATACTTGTGATTAAACCCCCTTGCAAACATCCGTAAGTACAAGAAAGTAATTAAGGTAGAAACCTAACCACAGCTTTAAACTCTAAGACCCTTACGTCCCTTGTGCAATGGTTTCCTAATGAGGGTTCAGGTTTCTGTCACTCCGGCAACCCCTACGATTAGTAGCCAAATATACAATGCATTCCCCTAGGCCCATATAGGTGAAGTGTCATGTAGTCGACGTTCACATGACACCACTAGAAGAAGTACACCACAACTTAAATAACAATCTATTGAATCTTTCTCAACGCAACTCCACTACTAACAACAAGACTTCTCCCATGTCCTCAAGAACAAAACGAACTACTCACAAGACATCATATGGATCATGATCAGAGATGGAATAATGATGTATAACAATCTGAACATAAACAATAATTCAACGGTTCACTCAATAGCATCAACTACAAAGAGTAATCAACACCGGGAAAGTTTCCCCTATGAAATAATGCAAGATTCAACCAATTGTTACAGCAATATGGAGATGGTGATGAGGGTGCTGATGGTGATGATGGTGGTGATGATGATGATGATCCCGATGAAGTCCAGCTTGATGGTGGTGTTGATGGCGACGATCTCCCCTCTCTGGGAAGGAATTCCCCCGGCAAAATTCTGTCTGCCGGAGAGATCTTTCTCTCTCGGTGTTCTCTGCCCCGCAGAGGCGGCGGAATCTTTCTGTGGTCGCTCCCCGAGTCTTAGGGTTTCGGGAGGTTGATATACGCTAGAGGGGAGAGGCTGGAGTGGGCCAGGGTGGCCACACCACTCCCTGGCGCGGCCTAGGCTTGCCCACGCCATGGGGTGGTGTGGGCCCCCTGTGGCCCACCTCCACTCCATCTTCTGGCATCCTGAGTCTTCTGGAAAAATAGAATTATCCGTATATTTTCCCGGATTTTCTGATCTTCGCGAATTTTGCCTCCAAACAACACCTATTCCATCAGAAATCCTGACTTCAGCGGTCCATGCTCCAAAAGTCATCAACCATGCAAAAATAGATGAAACAATATAAGTATCACCTCTCAATACGAAATATATCAATGAATAATAGTGAATTAAGACATAGAATAGTGATGCAAAATGGACGTATCATTGATCTCCTAGAGATCATTACATGGTATTCCAAGAAACAACTCAAGGATGATTACTTAATACTTTAAATATGATATCAAGGTATTATCTACAATAAACTCTGTATACCAAGTTAAGCTTATAACTTAAGAAGAAGAAACTCATGACTAAAACTTGAAACACTTGTTTACCATAGTTATTCCTACCATGGGTATCATGGTAGTTCTTAAACATTTACTCTTATTACAAATAGAGTAGAAAGGAAAGTCAAGCCAAGACCATCCATCACATATTCTTAATATGATATTAATAGATGACAATCCTATTTAACCAAATCCTAGTGTTTGTTGATCATCAATGTGTGTGATCAATTCTTGACCTAGAACTTATTGACGCATAGCCTTTGACCTATTGTGTTGACCTTCCAAATACCTTAAGTAAATTAATCTGAAGGAATAACTAGATATGGTTGAGTGTACCATCATCAATGGAATGTGATCCTTAGTGGAGATCAAACCATTTGATGAGTTAACTAGAAGCAGTACCTAAACTCAAGGGTTGAGCTAGTAATTGAGGAGCTATGAGAAAGCTAGTAGTATAGATAAGTCTATAGAGTGACTAATACAAGTTTACTAGTTAGTTGAGTATAGATCTTGATCAGACAAATAGAAGCCTAAGCTTAGTTTGATCAAATGATGGTGGGCATTATTCCCAAGTCACCTGAGAATAGATGACTAGGTGTTGAAGAAGACTTGTGAGTATACCAAATTAGGTAAAGCCCTAGTAAGAAGAATCATATAGCTTGAACATGAGAAGTCAAGCTAGAGTATGATGAAGTATATAACATGAGTTGTATGGAGTAGTTGGACACATAGTAGCTTAACCAAGTTAATATAAGGACAACTGGTATTATGGGAGTAGTACTATACCTATTTCAAAGGATTGATATCCTTTGTATGTATAGTAAGGATTGTAGTCTTGCAAACCTTGGAAGTAGTTGCAAGATGAAGTTAAGGAAGTTAATAGATGGAGTTAGCAGTAGCTACATTGATAGGTGCATCCATGGTAGTTAATTAAGAGGAGTTATATACTAGGAGTAAGAATGGAGTAATGTTGAAGTGGCATGACCATGTCATCATATGATGATGGATATGGTGGAGACAGATGATTGTCTTATTCAGGAAGATGTGATCTTCGTGAATAAGATAAGGGAGATATAGAAAATATATTTAGGAAAGGAATTCCTTATCTAAAGATAACCTTGGTGAGGTATTAAGGTAAGGATTCTTGAGAAACCTTTAACCAACAGTACATCAAATTATGATCAGACCCACGTCCACCTCTTTGTTTAAAATCCTAGAATAAAGAGGGTAGTTAAGACAATTCCTATCTTTAGGCAGCTAGTAGATAGTATCTCTTAGTCAATTGAAATGTCTAAGAGATAAGTAGAATATCAGGTGAGTGCTTATGGAGGAAAACCTTGTTTGCTTTATTATCATAAACCTTAATAGAAACCAAGTCTCATAGAACCATCAAGATCACATTAGGTAAGTGTTTTGTGGTAATTCTAAACTCTACAAATCAAGTAGAATTGGATTTGGCAAATCACCAAGTTTGGAGGACCATGAAACTTATATCACCCATTATGAACCACCAAGATTAATACCTTATTATGTATATATGTAAATCCTTTATGAAGATAAGTAGGAACAAGATTCTATATACATGAATACACATTTCAAACCAGTACCATTAAGATTGTCAAGTAAAATCAGAATCATCTTTGTGAAATCTTATTAAAGAGAAACAAATCCTAAAACCCTAATTTCTATTAATATTTCTTAATAAAAAGAACCCTTCATATAATTAGGGATATTTTATACATAACAAAAGAAAATAAGGAGTAGAGGGGCATACTTGCTCTAGACAATGATATTCTTGACCTATTATATCTCTGAATATTTAAAACTTTGTAGAAAGTCATATTTGAAATGAAATGGTGCAAAACAGAAATAAAAATGGAAATAGAAAAGGAAAAGGGGCAGTAGAGCCAGCAGCCCACGGCCCATTGCTTCTTCGCGTTAACTACCACCCACCCGCGTGCCCCTCTACATTCTGCTCGCTCTACAACAGCCCAGTACCGGCCCGTCCCACTTACCGTTTCGTTGCTGCTATCATCGTCGTCCACCTTGCGACGCCCCCGAAGCAGGTGCGTGTCGCCATCCGCCACGTCGGGGTGCGCCAAGATGCTCGCCGCCGTCGCCGGGAGGGTATAAGGAGGCCACTATGACACCCCTGTCCATCCTCATCCTCATTCTCCCTCTCGCTCGCTCTCCATCTCCCTATGTCTCTAATACCCACACGGCCGAAACCCTAGTTGGCCAGACCCAACCGCCGTCGTCGGTACGGGTCGTTCTAGAGACCGTGGAGTAGTCCAGAAGAAGCGCCATGATCAGAAGATCCTCTGGGCGGAACACAGCAACATGGGGAACTCGGTGGAAGAAGAATTTCATTGATCTCCTTCGTCAGTTGTCGCCGGAGTTCGTAGCCATTAGCGCGTATCGGGGCACCATCCTCATCGTCGACCACCGCAACAGACTTAGGGTGAGCTACTCATCCTCACAGACCCATTCAATCATGCCCTTTCGATCCGTGTCTCGCTGGCGTCTCACGCCGCCGCTGGCCACCATCAGTCGCCGTCACAACCAGTGCTCCGGTGACCTAGAAATGGTGGCGCCACCACTAAACTGCTCAGCGTGCTCATCCGCATCCAACACAACCCCTCTCGCGAGCCGGGGTAGTCGGGGTCGTCGTCGGTGACCTCGATCTGGTGGTGGAAGTCATCGCTGACGTCACCGCGATGTCATGCCGACGTCATCCCTGCCACATCAGCGCAGTTTGACCTGGTCTTGCTCACGTGGCAGCCAACATGGTCCAGGCCCACCAGTTAGTGGCTCTGGGGTAGAGTAGATTAGGTATAAAAAGTCTTTATCTTGTGTGGCAGATGACATGGCCACGGGCCCATTAGTCAGTGTCTGTGGCTAGGTTCAATAACAGTGTAAAAAGTATTTTCTATTTAAGTAATTAGATAGATCAATACAAATTTAAATATAAATAAATTTCAGGAATTAATAAAATTGTTAAATCTTATAAATTTAATAACTTTTGTTTTCTAATTTAGAAAAATACATATTATATATCAAAATGTTAAGAAAAATAAAATCTATAATTTAACTTTATTAACAAATATTATTGTGTTAACTATTTAAATAATTATTAGTTAATAAAGATTTTATAAGTAATAATACTTTGAAAATTCATATTTTAATATTGGTAAATGAGAAAAATATAAATAATATACCAAAATTCTTATAAAAACAAAATCTACATTTACAAACTTGTTTCAATTATTTTTGTATCATCTAACTAATATTTATTATTTATTTAGTTTTATAAAGTCATTAAACTTATAAAAATCATATCTTATTATTTAAAAATCACAAAAATACTTATAATATAACAAAATGATCACAAAAATAAATTCTACACATTAAAAATATCTACTATCACTTTTGAAGAAAAATAAAAGATAAAGGTGTAACAAATCTTATTTAAACTCTTTTCTTTTATTTTAATTCATTAAAAAAATATAATACTTACTATTACCTCTAGCATTATTTGTTTAAAGTTTAAAAGTGTAATAATAAATGCAAGCTATGATTAAATGAAGTTAAGATAGGTCTAACCAATTCAACTTTTACTCACTAAAACTACCATTTAAAATTAAGTAAGTCTTACTCTCCAAAAATAGTTTATCAATTATAAAATCATCAAGATTTGTGCATTAATTCTTTTACAAGTTTGGGAATCCACTTTAAATGCTAAACAAAGTCCTTAAGTATATAATCTAATGCCATTCCCATGTTCATAAAAGTGAGTATTAATTCTATAATAAGTTAGTGATTCTATCCACTTATAAAATCAAGAAAACACCACTTCTATCAAGGCATAGTACTTCTGTTTCACCTTCATGGAGTGTTACAAGTCTCCATTTACTAGTAGAATAGCTACTATTGGGGATATACTTTCCAGGTATCCTCACAGTTCCTCACTGACCAGGGTGGCCCACTTCGGGTTAGAGCTTTGCTTCACGGGCGGCCCAGTCAAGAGAGAAGACGGGGTCCAATCTGGCTACGGGAAGGCCTAGAAGACTTACCGACTTAGGTCTATAATGTTACTTATAGTTCAAGATGTACTCTGTAACCAACTCTTAGTCGTAGCCGGATTGATCTCTCCTGTAAACCCTAGGCCGAATATCTATATAAGCCATCCTAGGGAGAGCCTTTAGGGCACAATACAATAGTCTACAATCTTAACTCGCACAGGCGATACCCTTGTAATCCATATTCCGGCTCTGCCGTATTACTGGATTGCTAGTAGGAGTAGGATCCGTCCAAAGCCGGCGGATTCGAACCTGGTTAAACTTGTGTGCTCACCGTCCCGGAATACCATACATTTCACACCCCTCTCTTCCGCACGCCTCGAGGACCCCCTCATGGCGTACTTGTCCTCAATCCGACGATAGTTGGCGCCCACCGTGGGGCAAGTGAGCTACAGATCTGCGTTCCGAGTGGAATCTGCAAGAATCGGAATCGGCGAGACCATCGTCGTCGGTCGCATCCTCTACGCCAGCGACGTCCCTCTCATCGTTCTCGACGAGACTTGGATTCTGGCTAGGGAGGCCGTGACTGCCTATACAATCATGTCTTTTTGGCGAGATCGATGTTTACATCGGTTTCGCTGAACCTGCCCAACCCACCCCAGCGGTGATAATAGAGGCAGAAGAATCTTCTGGGTCACCTTTGTCCGCGGAGGCGGCAGAGTTCCGGATCTCTGAAAACCCTAATCCCACCCAGCCCGCACCAGTTGCGGAGATAGTGGAGAAATCTAAGCCTGAAGAAGACCTCACAGTCCAAGTCGAATCTGGAGTGGATCTCCCTAGAGAAGCCGGATGCCAGATCGACCCACCCGTGGAAGTAGAAATCCAGGAGGAGCATATCAACGACACTGATTCCGGCTCTGACGATGCCGGGACAGACAGGTCTTTCCTCAGGTACACACTAAGACGCATGATACTGCAAGGCTCTAGCGCAGATGCAATCCTCGAAACCATTAAAAGTTTCGACATGGCTGATCGCGAAAGCCGCAGGTACCTCAGGAAGCACGCGTCGCACTTCGTCGGATATGTTGGATCCGGATCCGGCTCTGCCGATGCTAGAGAAAACACCGATTCGTTGCTGGAGGCAATTGGAACAAACGCCGACGTTCCCGCATCCTCGAATGAATCTATGACATCGGCAGATTTCTAAAAGTTCTCCATGGAATATGAAGAGGAGTACAACTCCAAAGCTACAGAGGAAGGAGAAGCCATGGATGAAGGATCCGGGGAACACTCTCCCAAAGCGCAGGATGACATGGACGTCGGAGACAATCCCGAGGTCCAGATGTCCGAAAGTACCGATCAGAGCTTGACTCCGGGAAACGGACCCAAAGCCGTCTTTGCTACCGGCGCTGCCAAGAAGGCAAAGAAGAAGAACAAGACCCCAGCAAAAGACCCTCTCACAGAGGAGGTAATCGCCGAGGAATATGAAGAAGACTCGAATGGAGCGCTTATCCTAGAAGAGCCGAAAAAAGAAGCATCGGTGGATGGACACGTGATCACTGAAGGTGCGCGTAAACTCATCGATGCCGCATTAACCACACCTATCCCTACAGCTGCAGAACTTACTGCAGATGAGCTGGACAAAAGGGCCCAGGCCCTAGAAGCGCGTCGTCAACAACTCCTCGATGAAGCCAAAAACATCAAGGTGGAGAAGAAACGCATGTCAACCAAGGAATATATGTCTCGGTTGCATCAGAAGACACGAAAGTGTCACATCAATGATGACTAATTCCCACGTGTCCGTGCCGTCCTTTTCGGGGACGAGATGGGGAAGCCACGAAAAGACAGCAACAGAGATTGGGTATACCCAACCCCAGTACAGAATACTGTGGCAGCCCGAGATATACTATCGGCTAATCCAGGACCAGAGGAGATCCATTTGGGTATCATGCTACTCAACAAGGGACTGGAGCAGCAGAAGGTCGCCCTGTTCGGAAGTCAAAAACTGGTCTCGGATTCTGATCAATGGCGCACAGATCCGGCATGCGCTGACGTAAGATCCCATTACGTTCGGGCGCACCATCATAACCCCAAACGCATGGAAGACAATTATTCAAGAACCGGATCGTCGGGGCAGCATCGCAAAGCTACACATAACTAGAGCAATGTTGCTCCAGCGGCTGAGAAAGACGCGATCACTGCACTGAATCCGAGGAATCTGCCCCGACGAGAGTACAACGATCGAAAGGGAGAAGATAAGGAGAAACGTCGGGAGGAGGATCGTCAAAGAATGCCACCTCCTAGATATGAGAGCCGTCCGGCTGAGCCTCACCATGGTGGGAACGACGGATGAAGGAACGATGGAAACCACGCTGGAACAAGCCGGCAGGGGGCTTGTCATAGTCAAGAACCTCCCCGGAACCGGAATAATGATGCTCCGGACGGAGACCAGCGATCAGCCGGAAACAATTCAGCTGCCCCACCCCCTCCACCAGGCAGTTATCACAACGGCCCCCAAGGACGGCAAGGATGACATAGCGGAGGAGGCGGTGGCAGAAGCCGAAGTCCGGCTCCAAGGCACCGTAGCCACAGCCGACATTCCGGACGATCTCTATCCCCGAACGATGCAAGGCACATGATCAACTCCAACATAGAGGCTCGGCGCTACGAAAACGATGACGTGTACGTGGGCCCAAAGTGGTTCGGACCACGCATCAGAGCTACAAAATTCCCGGAAGGATTTGCTATCTCAAGACATATCCAAGCCTACGACGGCATTGCTCGACCAGACACCTGGTTACAGGACTTCTTCCAAGCTTGCTGCATCGCTAAAGGCGGAAACATCCTGGTCGCAACCCGATATCTCCCACTTATGCTGCGGAAGACGGCACGATCATGGCTCAATGAACTTCCGGCAAACACCATCCACAACTGGTATGACTTGCAGAGTGCGTTCTTTCGGAATTTCGAAGGCACATATCGGAGGCCCTGTTCAGTCGGAGACCTACAGCATTGCACCCAGAAAGCCGGAGAAACTTGCCGAGATTACCTCGGACACTTACGTCACCTTCCTCAGATCTCAACCAGCAAAGGTCAAGAAAGCAGTTCTCCACGAGCTCAATGCAACAGTTCCGGCTGTCCCTCAATATCTGGACTGGTCGGAGGTGGCAATCACATTTGACCGCGCTGACCATCCGCCTAAGCTACACAGGCGAGGAAAATACGCCTTAATCGTCAATCCACTTATTGATGGTTATGGTTTCTCCAAGACCCTCATGGACGGTGGTAGCAGCATCAATATTCTCTATGTCAAAACGCTACGCCGGATGAAGATCTCGGAAACACAGCTGAACCATAGCTCTGTGATCTTTCACGGAGTTGTCCCGGGAAGACAAGCTAATTCCCTGGGAGAGATCACTTTGTATGTTACTTTTGGAACTCCAAAGAATTATCGGACGGAGGCACTTTCCTTTGAAATAGTACCGTTCAAGAGCGCATATCACGCTATATTCGGACCTCCGGCTTACTGGGCTTTTATGGCTCGTCCGTGTTACATTTACAATATGATGAAAATTCTAGGTCCCAACGGCGTGATCACCATCAGGGGAGACCCGAAGAAGGCGCAAGAGTGCGAGGATGGAAATGCCGCCTTTGCCGAAGCCGTGCTACACGCCCAGGAGTACCAGGAGATCAAGAAGAGCATAGATTCGTCCGAGATGCCCGCAACGAAGAAGGAGGTTACAAAGGCAAATCCGGAGTTCAAGGCATCAGAAGAGACGAAGTAGACGCCGTTGAAGGATGATGACCCCTCCAAGGTGACCCAGATAGGCGCAGGCCTAAGTAGCGCATAGGAAAGCGCGCTCGTCAAGTTCCTCCAAGCAAATCAAGATATCTTCGCATGGCAGCCATCTGACATGACCGGAGTACCTAGGGAACTTGCCGAGCACTCTCTAAATTTAAACCCGAACGCTAAACCCGTCAAACAGTCCTTATGACAGTTTGGCGATGAAAAGCGTAAGGCAATAGCTAAGGAACTAGCGCGGCTCGAGTTAGCCGGATTCATAGAAGAGGTCATCCATACTGATTGGTCGGCCAACCCTGTAATGGTCCCTAAAAAGGACACCACTGATTTAAGGATGTGTGTGGATTATACTGCCTTGAACAAGGCTTGTCCAAAAGATCCGTTCGCGCTGCCTAGAATTGATCAAGTTATCGATTCTATGGCAGGCTCGGAACTCCTCTGTTTTCTCGACGCATATTCCGGTTATCACCAAATCCGGATGAAGGAATCTGACAAAGTCAAAACTTCATTCATAACCCCCTTCGGAACCTTCTGTTTTGTTACGATGCCCTTTGGGCTGAAGAACGCAGGAGCTCCGTACCAGCGCACGATGCAACATTGCCTCCATGACCAACTAGGACGCAATTTACATGCATACGTGGATGATATCACGGTCATGTCCAAAAAGAAGGAAACATTGATTTCCGACTTGGAGGAGACGTTCACCAATCTACGAAAATACAACATCATGCTTAACCCGAAGAAATGCTTCTTTGAAATACCAGCCGGAAAATTGTTAGGTTTCATCGTGTCTCAAAGACGCATAGAGGTGAACCGAGACAAAATTAAGGCTATACTCAACATTTCCAGGCCAACTCGCCTGAAGGACGTACAAAGATTAACTAGTTGCATTGCCGCGGTCAGTCGATTTGTAAGCCGGCTTGGTGAAAGAGCCGCACCATTATACAAACTCCTGAAGAAGACCAAGGATTTTGTCTAGACTGACGAAGCTGAAGCTGCACTACAAGATCTGAAAAGAGTACTCTCATCTACTCCTATCCTTGCAGCGCCGGAACCTCAGGAACCGATGTTGCTTTACATTGCTGCGACAAATAAGGTTTTCAGTATCGTCATGGTGGTGGATAGACCAGAGGAAAATCAGGAACACCTGGTGCAGCGTCCGACGTATTTTGTTAGCGAGGTCTTGACAGAGTCCAAACAACGGTATCCGCATTACCAAAAGTTGGCTTACGGTGTTTTTCTAGCATCTCGTAAGCTACGACATTATTTTCCGGAGCATCCAATTACCGTGGTGAGCAAAGCTCCCATGAGAGATATAATCAACAATAGCGACGCCACTGGACGCGTCGCCAAATGGGGAATAGAGCTCTCAGCTTTCAACATTGAGTATAAATCTCAGACAGCAATCAAATCCCAGATCCTTGCTGACTTTGTCGCTGATTGGACAGAGACCAAGGAGAACATGGTCCTCCCCGAGTCGGAATATTGGACCCTCTTTTTCGATGGGTCTAAGGCTCGAGGGGGCTCGGGGGCTGGCGTGGTGCTCAAATCACCCCAAGGAGATAAACTTTTATACGTGTTGCAGATCCACTTCACAGCGACAAACAACATTGCCGAGTATGAAGCACTGCTGCATGGAATCTGGATTGCTAAGGATATTGGCATCCGACATTTGATGTGTTACAGAGATTCGGATCTTGTTGCTCAACAAGTGTCGGATATTTGTAATGCAAATAAGTACATGGCAGCATATAAAGCTGTCGTGGATGATCTATCTAAATCGTTCGAAGGGTTTGAAGTTCAACACATCCTCGAGCAGAAAATGAGGAAGCAGATGCACTACCCCGTATAGGCTCTGCACGGAAAGAGGTTCCGGATGACGCTTTTTTAGAGCACCTCCAAGTTCCCTCAATAAAGGGAGTAGACGAGGAATATCCGACCAAATCCGACTCACCTTTGATAGCAGTTCTGGCTGTAATTCCCAACTGGACTCAACCCTACCTCAATTATTTGGTAGATGGCAAATTACCCGAAGACGAGGTGCTGAGTCGACAGATTATCCGACGAGCAAAAGCCTATACTATTGTTAAAGGTGAGCTCCATAAACGGAGTGTTTCTAGGGTTTTTCAGCACTGTGTATCTCCGGAAGAAGGAGTGGAAATCTTAAGAGAAATCCACGAAAGCGAGTGTGGTCACCACGCTACAGCCAAATCTTTAGTGGCAAAAGCTTTTCGACATGGATTTTTCTGGCTTACAGCTTAGGCAGATGCCGAACGATTAGTCAAGACATGCAAAGGCTGCCAAAAGTACGCCAAGCAAGCTCATGTTCCGGCTGATCAGCTGCGAACAATCCCTATAACATGGCCCTTTGCGGTCTGGGGGCTTGATATGGTAGGACCATTTAAACGAGCTCCAAGTGGATTTACTCACCTCTTAGTGATGGTGGATAAATTCATCAAATGGATCGAGGCTAAACCTATCACTAGTTGTGATGGAGCAACAACTATAAGATTTGTCGAGGATGTTATAATCCGGTATGGTTATCCGCATAGCATTATCACGGACAACGGGAGTAACTTCTCTATAGGAGAATTGGCTGAATTCTGCGACGAGCAAAATATCCGGCTTGACATTGTGTCAGTCGCACATCCACAGGCTAACGGACAAGTCGAAAGAGCTAATGGTTTAATCTTACAAGGCCTGAAGCCAAGACTCGAAGCACCACTACGACGTGTTGCGAGGGCTTGGGCAGAGGAATTACCCTCTGTAATTTGGAGTTTACGAACAACTCCGAATAGGTCAATAGGATACACACCTTTCTTCTTGGTCTATGGCGCAGAAGCAGCTCTTCCTAGTGATTTAATTCATACTTCTCCTAGAGTGGCCGCGTATATTGAAGAGGATGCCGAGATTTCTCGACAAAATGATCTCGACTTAGTCGAAGAAGTTCGCGTCGTTGCTGAAATGAGATCTAAAGCCTATCATCAGAAGTTACGCAAGTATCATAGCCAGAGAGTCCGAAACAGGTCTTTCAATAAAGGTGATTTGGTTCTCCGGCTTGTGCAACAAAGAAAGCACAAACTTTCCCTAGTATGGGAATGACCCTTTTTAGTTAGTCGAGTATTGCACAATTGATCGTACTACTTAACTGACATGAGGCCAGTCAAAGAAAGACCTGCTACTAATAAGAGAAAGAGAGCTGGAGGCAGTACAAATCCGGATGAGTTAGACAGACCGTGGAATATTGCTCAGCTACGTCCCTTTTATTCTTAGTTTATCCTTCTTTGTAAATCATATATATGTACATGTTTTTTGAGAAATAAAAGTCTTGGTTGCCTCAAGTTTTTTCTGAGAAGTTTTTACCATCTTGTTTCCAAATGATCATGTTATAGTCGAAAATCCAAGAATGCTTGAAAGTACTTTATGCTCATGTTCGTTCTGGTTTAGATTTTCTATTCTAAAACTGCCACCTTCGGGTATAACTCTAAAAATTCTAGTCTTTACTTGGGTTATTTGTCTGATTGTTGGATGCGGGTATTTTCCGAGTAGTGAATTGTTGGTACTGGAAGCCGGCTTTGTTTCCGAGTTTAAACTGCTTTAGCAGTTGAGCTCCGTTACTCGGCAAAGTTTCCGGCTGAAGGTTTAGCCGGCTCACGAAAGGGAAGAGGCGGAAAGCCAGATAAACGATAAGTAGAGACGGAAAATTTCAAGTGCTTGTGTAAACATTTCAGGCACACAAAAAAAATCTAAGACAAAAGTGCTGAATAGATAAAAAACTTAGCACTAGCAAAATCAATAGTACTTAATATTTACAAACGCATCATGTTCTTTCACAGAATAATACATAAATTTGTGGTCTATGATGCAGGAGGAGATGAAGCAGTTGCCGGCTCACTGGTTACTCCGCCTTGATATCGTTCCGAGATGTCCGGATCTGAGGTGGTCCGTTCATCGTCGGAAACTTCTTCGGCTTATTCTGGAGGAGGTGGCGGAGTAGCTACGCGGGTGAAGAAGGGGATCTCGTAGCTGGTCAGATCAGCTACGTGGCACCCATATCCGGCGCAGGAGTGCATGATGGCTTGAAGGTCTTGCTCCTGGCCGTTTTCGTCTACCTTGCAGTACCCTCTGGTCACTTGCCATATCTCCATGTTTCCATGGTGGCTCATGACCATGGTGAGAGCGTTCTGCGCAGCAGTCCGCGCGTAGGACATGTTCCAGTCCCGAACAAGCTGCGGCATCTCCTTGGCCTTGTCCCGCACCTGAAAATCCGACATGCTTGCCATGTCCGAAATCCTGAGAGACTCGCCAATGTCCTCAAGGGACTGGCGGAAGTCATGAAGAAGATCACCGACTTGGGTAAGCCGGTGGGTGCGTGGCTCGGAGGAGGAAGAGTCCGTCAAGTTCAGAGGACCTATACACAAAGCACGTTAAGAAAAATCCGACATTGATAAAAGTCGAAGAAAAAGATATGTCAGAAAGATGGAACGTACCGAGAATGACGTCGTCAATCTTGGTCTTCTCCTCCCGGAGACTCTAGAGTTCAGCCCGGAGCACCTGGGAGATGTCCTTCTCTCTGCCAAGCTCATTCTGGAGGTCCGAGATAACTTTATCTTGAGCAGCAATCTTGCGATCACGCTCTTCAGTGGCCATGGAGGAGGATTCCAGGACTTGAGCTATGTCAGCCTGTTTGACAAGTGGATCGGCCCATTGTCTGCCACATAGAGTGGGCCCACTTGTGGTGTGGATCAGCCCAGGAGATGCCACGATGAGATGGCATAATATTTCATCTCTTCTCGAACCTCCTTAGCATAGTCTTGAAGCAGTCCCAGTCTTCAAAGAGAGGCTTCCCCACCGAACGGATGGCGATGCAGACCTTGGGACTTTAAATGGAGCCGAATAGGAGGTTGCCGATTGACACGTGACCAACATGCCATTATGTCCACTAATTGCTTCCTAGCCTCTCCTTTCCATGTTAACTCATCTACCGACCTCAGGTACTTGTGATAGAAGTGGAGGAGATCGGCATCATGCTGGCTCACCGCATCACCATCCCTAAAGGAGGATGATGATTTGCTGACAAAGTTGGTGTTTTTGGTAACAGGATTGGTTCCCCTGAATGGTAAAGCTCTAGTCATTGATGTTGAGGTCACCATATTCTATCACATGGGAGCCAACTCGGTGCGTCTTGTGTGCCGACATGTGATCCTTTACAATGCCGTACTACTGCAAGTGTGGAGGTTATGGGCGTCGTTGTCCTCCATCCAGGAGACGCTATAGAGGTCATGGAGGCAGGTGTCTTACTACGGAGGAAGGGTGCCCTAGTTGTCACTAGGACATTATGCGCCCGAGCTAAACTCGTGCGAGTTAGAAGCCGTTGTAGCATAGATGCCTATGTCTGCAGGCAGGAGGCCATCGAAGATGCTGCCAGACTCACACGCTACCCCGCCTCGCCGGCATGTGTTTTCTGCAGTGAGCGGACCAAGATATGAAGAATTGTAGCCGCTATCGACCTATGGGTTCAAGATGTGGTGTAGCTTAGTGAGGACCAAAGGGGGGCCATTGCCCCTCCCCCATCTCTTAAATTTACTTCTAATACCAGTTGATAATTATCATAATAATGCATCGTACATATCATAATACTTCATTAGCTCACTCATCTATGTTTCCGCCTATCAATTCATCGTCAAGCTTCGTCTCTAGGAGCTAATGCCATCCGGGTGTGCTTACCAACTTCTGGAAATCCGACATTGCGTCCTAGACTATTTTCATCCTGAGGTCCTCGATTGTGTGATGGCGACGACCTGGTATGTCCATATATTATGTCCATCCACCATATAAATTTCAGGATTTTTATCAATATTTTTTCAATCATCTTTTACTATTACTAGTAAGTTTGCACGTGCAATACACAATCTCTACTATTACTTAATGCTTAATTATATTTTTATTTAAGTCATAAGGGCTTAAGAGGTTTAAATTTTGTATTTTACTCAACATATTTTTGTATTGAGATGTTTATTCAAGCCATGATACTTAATAGTAGTTTTTATCTCATGTAATTTTGTTCGGAGTTTCGGTACTTTTGAGATAACGTCTCAGGATACATTTTTCTAAGAAGCAACTTAATTTTGCTCAGTGTCTCATGATATTAATAATAAGAAACAGTATAACTTGCTCATCTGGGAGCCTCCACAATGATTTGGGAGTCTGGACCATCCGATCTGCTCATCCAATGGTCTGCAGCAACTTGCTCTCTCCGGAAACGTCGTTACAGCGACGACTTACACTTTTTTTTAGGAATCGTGACGAGTTACACCTGCTCACAGCCTTTTCAAGTCGCGGGCGGTCTCCTGGGCATCTACTCTGCGAACTTACCTAGGCCTGATGTGGTTAACCGGGCCAAAATGGCTGATTTTACGGCCCAATAGGAACCATATTCCTTTGCCCGTGTATTTGTTTTCTTCCTCAGGCAGGGTAATCGGGTCGAGTAAAAAACCAAACGCCCCGTCTCCCTTCCTCTCTCTCCCATGGTCGTACCACCGTTCTTCCTTCACACGTCCCTTGCCTCAACGCTGGTTAGCTCCACAAGCGATTTGCGCCAGTGAAGAACCATTGACCCAAGCTATGCCTACTGTTTGCCGATCTCGCTCAATTTCGCGTCGATTTAGAAGAGGATGCGCAAATCGTGTTATTCTTCTCCAGCGCCAGCGTGGTGCAGATGGCGCACAGATCCTCCACGTGTTCCTGGCTTCCTAGATTCTCCGGTGGACCTGGGAACCCGGCCCACCCTCGGAGCAACGTCTCCCCTTCTCTACAACTGCAACCGCCAGGAGAGTCGCGATCAAAGTGGTACAAATTTCGACCCTACCTCTCCAGCAATTATGGTATTCATTTCAACGTTATTGTCAGTTTCTTTTGTCCTTCATATATAATGTGCAGTGAGCAATCGTCTTTCTTTACCCCTTCCGTCTCGATATTTTGTTCTTCTACTGAAGCCTCATTTATCTCTAGTCATAGATTGCCTTGTCTAGCTTCTACCGATCATCGTGTACTGGTGTTTGTATGAGAGATTTTTTGGTTGTGACAGAATAGATTTGAATCGGTGGGCAATGTCCAATGGCTCTTCTACATTTTTTCACAAGCTATGAAAATTTGCTGTATAACTCTGGCCATGATGTGTTATATAGTTGCGTTCCATCCTCATGATCCGATAATTTTGAACTATTATTGATACTCTTTCTTTATATATGGTGACAAATTATTTTGTTTTCTCAGCTCCAATACCCGTGCCTTTTCTACTTGCTGCTAGGTACTTCCCTATTTTATCAGCTTTGATCCACTTGCATCTTCTCTCAATGAAGTCCGTCGTATGGATTTTCGGTAGTTTATGCTCGCTTCGCCATTGGTTAATTATTATCATGTGTTTTAAATGTGTGTTGTCCTTTGATGATAGGGGATTCTTGTTCCTGCTATATTTCCGCATGTATACTCTTGATACTTAAGGGCATACTTTTCATTGTTTCGTTCAGTAAGAGAATGAAAAGATTGACAATGATTCGAAGGCAGACACAAAGAATAAACACGACTGTTAGCTGTACCTTCATATGTTTGATCTATTTACTTTCATCATAGGATCAGATTTAGGATACCGGATACGTCAAGATTTCTATGTTGACTATAGTTCTGAAATCTGCAATTTTACATTTTGCAGATTAGGGAGGGTGGTAAAGTTGCCCCTTTGTTATCTATATTTTAATTTCTCCCTGCTTTGGATTACCGTATATCAAGGTTGATTGGTTTGAACTGTACCTCCTCAACAACAAGGCCTTGCTTGGTTTATTTTATTCATCGACTCCATTCTGTCTAATACGTGGCGTTGGAGCAATAGTTGCCGTTCTGATTTTGCAAATCAAGAGTACCAGCTTCCGAAGTTAAGTTTCAATAATTCGTTCAAATATGATTCTGAAAAATAATGGAAATATGATGTCTCACTTTGTTGTTTCTAGAGATTTCTGAGGTGACACAGGCCCTACACCACTAGAGCTTGTGAAGCCTCCTTCGATGGCCACTGTAACTCATGCCCTCATTGGGGCTTCACTTGGATCTTGCATCTGAATATCAGTGATGGCCAGCTTGTTAGATCTCTTGTAATTTCGTGAAATTTTAATGCATCACTCGACTGCAATATTTGGTATTTTCGTGTGTTCAGCATTGCAGATAACGATGTAGTGGAGCAGGCTGAGCTGCAACGGGCAATCAAAATTCTCAATGTTAGGCTGATAACAAAGAATATTATGATTCCCTCAGTTTACTTGCTTCATACTCCCACCGTCCCAAAATAAGTGACTTGTATTTGTCTAGATTTGGATGTATCTCATACTAAAACAAGTCTAGATATATACAAATCTAGACAAATCAAAGTCACTTATTTTGGGATGGAGGAAGTATTTAGTAACATTATTATCTATCTGTTATTCGCTTCAATCTATTTGGGTAAAAGATATTCACCTTGTTTATGCAGGCTGAAAAACGGCAAAAATTATTGTGAATCATTAGCATCTAGGCTTGACGATAAAAAGGTAGGATCCTTCACAAAGTATCTCCCACTGGTCAGCAGTGCAGCAGGCCCCTCTACAAATCACGATACGTAGTAGATTCATTATTTTCCGATACATATGAAGTATAAAATAATTTTATAAAAAAATACTAAGATCAGGATAATTTTCTCCCTTTTGCAGACACTGATGAAAGATGGGCTGCACGCTGAAAAAATCATGTTGGGACCAAACCAACCACACTCCTGAATCTGATTGACGTTCAAAGTGGAGGGCCTGCTGAACAAGGTAGTGACTGAGAACATCTGCGCCTATTAGAGCAACATTACAACCTTATTCGGTCTCCAACACTTCATCATTGGAATGGTGTTTCTTTCTATGCTGGTCCAATAATATGAAATCTACGACATAAGACTATTTTTCTCAAGTGCACACTTCACAAACGACTACTTCGTCTGGGCCAAAAACAATTAACAACTAACACGACTCAAGTCGATGATTAGAATGTGATGAATTTCTAACTCATCGTGGAGGAAGATCGGCGTATGGATAACATGGGACATCCAGCTGCATTGCAAGCCATAAAATCGCAGCTGATGTGTGCTAAAGTGCTCAACCATAGCACTGACATTGGTGTACGGTTATCTAAACATCTACTACCTTGAAATAGAGTTTCTGAAAGTTTATAACGTCTTGACATCATAATTGTGAAGTGCTGTAAAGAGTTGCATGCACTCAAATGATCATCTTTCTATGTGTTGATCGAAGTAATATTTTCATCATTATCTAGAAAAAAGTAAGATTTTATTTTCAAAAATGCAGTAATTAGAGCATAATACTGTCTAAGTAAGAACGGTTAGTTTCAAAATCATATTTTATGCTCTCATATTATGAACATATCATGGACCATGATGGTATCATATTTGTGGGGGTGATTTTGTTCAAAATCTTATACATATATACACCATCCCGTTTTCTAAAATATCTACATCAACCGCCCTTGAGATCGGTGGGTGCGGCAATGCGCACTTTCATGGTCTAGTACAAGTAATAAGAACCATCGCTTTAACCTCCCAAGGATGAAAAAAAGACAAAATAAGCAAATGATCTTCTCCTAGGATTTTACTATACAAAGATCTACCATAGCATATTTCAACAGTGATCTTAGACAAAAGAAGTTAAATCTGGGTCTAAAGAAGTCAGATATTTTCTTAAATTAAGTTCATTGTTTTGCATTCTACAACTCTGATACTCATAAGCCGCGATGACCCAAAACAATCCGTGCACACGTCTCTAATAGGTTACCAAAATGAATGAAACCGACGAGGACTAGTCCTCGGTGATAATGATATAGTAGAAGCGGGACTGAAATTAGAATTCGGGATATTCATTCCTGGTAGGAATTGAACTCCGATTGCTGGGATGCGCCACTGCGACCCAACCATCGGTCTACTGCCCCATTCAAAGGTTATCAAAATGAAGACCAAATAATCACTCTGCAATCTCCTTCAAACATAGGAGACATTATTTTTAACCATGACTACGTATCATCTATTGGATTCCTCCCTACTATTATAATTTTCCTAATAAAAGGTTGATTTGATTAGGCGGTAAAAGTGTTCTTCAAGAATAGTCACGAGCACTTCGTCCGTCGGCCACCACTATGCCCTGAGCACTTCGTCCCCCCACTCCCACCCACCCACACACACTCATCGAGATCTCCGACGAGGAGGACGACATCGGCAGCGACTCTTTGTTTGAGAGGTGGCTAGACATCTTGGATTAGCCGCAACCACCAACAACCGCCGCCGCTTAGATCTAGTTTAACCTAAGTAGTAGTTAGTTTGAAATATGTTTGAATCAATGTTTAAACTCTTGCAACTATGTGTTTGATGAATTGTATGAATCAATTTATAATTTAGGAAGTTATAATTTGCGAGTTAGGCAAGGAATGGCTAAAGTTTAGATGATCAAATTTATTCCTCTAAAGGATTTGGACTCTTTTTATCATCTGAAGGATGGGGGCTCGGTTAGAGGTGCTCTTACAACGTACAAAAAATAAATTAATTTACCTTGTAGACATGATATACATGTGAAATGTAGCACTAAATCCAGTCTAAATTATAACACAAATTAAAATACGAACTTGGATTGAATCATGTTTACGGGCCAAATTTCTGGCCCGCTCTGAAATAACTTCTACTGTTGTCATGTCAAAAAAATCATATTCAATTCTGACCAAAGACTCCAATGTGCTAATTTATTTTCGGTTCTTTTTGGTCACTTTTATGTGTACTTTTAATCTTAGGTACATCAGTTATTTTATAAATGCGGAAAGCAAAAGCAAAGAACGAAAATGAAATCATAGCAAAGGTACCACTACAACACGGAGCCCGGGCACTAGTGCTTATAGACGTCGAGGCCCATCCTTAGTCGCCACGCTCGCGATGGCGCAGCAAAAAAGCCGCCAAGGATAACTGCGTCGAGGATTCTAAAATGGCGGCGGATTTTTGGCCCGGCACAACATGACCCGCCGAGCTAGCGCTTCTGCGGCGCGGCAGAGGATGCGCCTCATTACATCACTGAGGACGGCAAAATTTTAGTGCCGTGTAACCGCGAATTATTTGCCGTGTTACACCTTTCAGCATCACTAGAAATTAATTACCTTAACAATAACTGATTTAGGTTGATAAAAATCCATTTCAATTCGATAAATCGAAAATTACCGTAACATTAAGATATAAATACATTTCCATTACAAGATTTATTAAGCCTCTTTCTTTGTGGCTATTCGGCATACTTGCGTACTTGTACCCATTGTGAGAAAATATATCTTAAAATATCAAAAAAATTGAAAAAAATTACTCTACATATACATTCTAATATTTTATATTTGTTTGCAATTTTTCGGGGTGAAAGAACATTTTACGTGTCCATTGCAAAAAAGAGAAAAATTGTCATGTGAATAATCCTATTCACCTGATATTTTTTGTTTTTTGTACGTGACACATAAAATATTCTTTTATCCCAAAAACTTATGAACAGACATAAAATGTTCGAATGTACATATAGACATTTTTTCCGAATTTTGACATTTCAAACTATGTGTTTTTACAATGGGTGCAAATACACCCGTGCGCCAAATAGATTTTGGTCTTTCTTTTCAATACATTCCTTTAAAACTCATTACAAAAGAAAAAAAAATATACTACTTAGTACGCCTCACTCCGACGGCTGCAGCGATGCGACCGCTAGCCTCCGCGCGTCTCACTCATATAGTCGCGGCATCGCGGCCGCTAGCCTCCGCGCGCCTCACTTCGAAGGCCACATCAGAGCGTCGTTATCCTCCAGGCGCCTCACTCCGACGGCCGCTGCGGCATGGATCTGAAAGAGACAACAAATACATTAGAGATAGCACAAGATGCAAGATGGTGTGAAAAAACCAAGAACAAGATCGATTAGACGAAGATACCCTATACCGAGAGAATTCCGGCATAGAGGCTGCGTCATATTGGTCGCAAGTGCGCAACCTATAGGTCTTCATTTACCAAGGCATCGCAACATTTGAAATGGCCAGAGTAGTTTATGAGATGTATGGTTTGTGAGAGTTGCTAATTAGTGCAGAGAGTGGGAGTGTGGTGCCGTACGAAGGGAGGTTAGTGGAGTGTGGGGACTAAGGACACCATGTATTATATAAGAACGGGGTGGATGAGATCTAAGGTTTATTACTTGGGCTGTAGAACCAATACGGCCAACCACGTGGGCCGAATTGCACAAAAGACCAATACATAAAATGTAATGCTCGGGGTGAGCAGTGGCAGGCCGCACCTGTCAGCTACCCAATTAACGGTGCTTGCATTGAACAAGTACCAAGAGAATGTCACTGTTGTCCAAGTATAGCATTAAAAATCGCCGCTCTTATGTGTCATGTACCACGACACCAAAATCCACCAGTATCATGTGTACCATGGCGTCCATTTGGCCGATGCAATAAAATTTTGCCGTGATAGCTCATCCGCGCGTAATTAAATTTTGCTAATTCTTTTTTCTTATAGCGTCCCAAAAATCCGTCGGATATGAGGGTATTTCTGCAGTGTACACATAATTTAACATGGAGAAACCTATCCAACAAAGAGATAAGAAACATCGGGCACGGTAGAAATTTCACTACAAATGAGTGTTTACAAACGCCGAGAATTTTTTCAGATACAATTTATCACAACCTGTGGCTTACAAGAGCTATATATAATGATGAAAACCTAAGTATTCAGTGATCCGACCAGACACCGGGACTCACTACGCACGTTAGAAGTTAGCTCCTTAATTGAATTTGTAGACAACTTCGACAATTTAAACCTCTAGAGGGTGTACTATAGATATTCTCGGTCCATTTGACATAAGTAAGACACCGTAATGACTATAAGCAGCTATCCGATCCGTCGAAGGAAAAGTCACACACACACCATGTGAACCACCTCTTTGTGTGGCCAAAATAAATTAAGAAACGAAGTTACGGTGGAAACCGATGAAAGCAAATGAAAACCACGTTTCGAAGTTTTCAAACATTCATAAAAATCGCATATATGTTGGAGACATGATTTTCCACAAGCATGTAAAATTTCAAATTTATATCAAATTCATTTGGACGCACGAAAAAATCTAAACCCAAGAATGAACAGCTGTACATTTTCGCAAAAAATAAACAGCTGGACACATAGTCCAACATCAGTATTCATTCGTAAACTCCTCATATAAATATACAAGTACGTGCTTCAAATCAGACATACTTATAAAACATACTCCCTCTGTTCAGAAATTATTGATTTTGTTTTGTCTAGATTCTTTTTTCTTTTTGCACAAAAATGTGTCGTACATCCGAATGTAGACAAATCCAAGTGATGTGACCAGGGGCAGAGCAGCAGCGAGGGCCCACTTGGAAAGTAAGGCACCCTCTCGTTAGGGTTAAGTGCTCCGGGGGCGATTCCACCATCGCCTCGTGAGATTGATCTTAGAATCTGATCTGATTTCTACCCAGTTTGTGTCCGTGTTTAAGGATTGGGGGCGGGAGCGTCTTCCCCGTGCTTTTTTCCCGTGCTGGCGCTTTTCTCTCCGAGATCGCATCTAGGTTTCGGAGGCCGATGGCAGAAAAGTCTGGATCATCTTCGGGCGCGAAAGCTGATGATTATGGGGGGATTGATGACATGCTGAAGCACTTAGAGCTCTGCGATGAGGAACTTGACGACGTCGTCTTGGATGCGGCGGTTGTGGAGGGCTACCGTAAGGAGGCGCGCTGGATGGCAATCGGAAAGGTCGACAGATAGATCCTTCAGCGCCGAGGCGCTGTTTGAGAATATGAAGGCGGTCTGGAATCTGTCGCGGGCGCTGGAGTTTCGAGAGGCGGGCGAAAATGTGTTCATATTTAAGATGCACTGCCTCAGGGACTGGAAGAAGGTGGTTCACCAAGGTCCATGGACATTTCGTGGTTGGGGATTGCTCCTGGAGGACTACGATGGTCTCGTTGATCCGGAGAAGGTGGTGTTTGGTGGTATGTATGTGTGGGCTCAGATTCATGGAATACCAGAATTGTATCGGAAGACTGATGTGGTAGATGATCTCTCCCAGCGGATTGGCAAGGTTAAAGAGGTCCAGATGTCACCGCGGCTGTTTTACGAAGGGAACTGTGTTAGGATAAGAGTAATGATAGATGTGGCAAAGCCTCTTATGCGACTCGTCTCATTGGCGGTGGCTGGTGAAGGGAGAAGGAGGCCACCAATTAAATATGAGAAGATCCCATTCTTTTGCAAACAATGTGGTCTTTTAGGCCATGATCACGAGGAGTGTGGAGATGGTGCATGGGAAGATAAGGATTTGCAGCATGGGGTCTGGATGTTGGCTGTTAGTAGAGCTAATCAGCCTGTACCTGAGGCCAAGAATTTTATTCCGCGAGCTTCTGTACGTGGAGGGTGGACTGGAAGAGGAGGAAGGGAGGTTTTCAGCAGGAAGAGATCTTCGGGTGATGCTGAAGGGAATATGCCCGAGAGGCAATCATAAAGTGGTTATTATCTTATTCCATGTTTATGATAAATGTTTATTTTGCATGCTATAATTGTGTTAATTGGAAACGTTAATACATGTGTGTTTAATAAAAAAAATACAAAGTTATTAGTAATGCCTCTCATATAAACTAGCTCGTTGATTAACAAGATGATCAACGTTTCCTGATCATGGACATTGGATGTTGTTAATAACGAGGTCACAACATTGGTGGAATGATGTGATGAACATTCATCCGAAGTATAGCATTACGATCAAAGTCATTATGTTTATATTGCTATAACATCATACGAAGTAATCTTAGTCCTTAGACCATGAGATCATGTTAATTGCTAACACCAGAAGAGTATCTTGATAACACCAAACATCACACCGTAATAGGGTGACTATAAAGGTGGGTTCAGTACTACGAAGGTGTTATGTTGAGGCTCATGGATCAAGAGTGGAATTTGTCAATCCCGATAACGGATAGATAAACTCTGGGCCCTCTCGGTGATATCACATTAAGATAGCTTGCAAGCAAGTGATGTGATCACTAGAATGTTATATCACGGGAACAAGAAAAGAGTGCATGTCGGTAACAAGATCAAACTAGGTATTTGGATACCGATGATCGAATCTTGGACATGTATTATATCATGAGACAAAGGGATTTAGTTACTAGCGTTAAAGGTTCTCACGATCATAAAAGTCATCGTTGAATGTGTAGGAGTCAGTATGGATCTCCAGGACCCGCTTCTGATTATTGATCTGAGAGGGGTCTCGATCATGTCTGCATTATTCACGAACCGTATGGTGACACACTTAAGGGATATCGACACCATTTGGAGCAAATATGTTTCAGATAAAGATTTATGAAAGCGCTGGAATTATTTCAATAGACACCGAAACTGTTTCGGGTGAAATTGCTGAAATTGGTTCTGCATGTAATATTGAAATGTTGCAGGGGGTTTTATGTGATTGTTTGTTAATTAAAGTAATTAACAAAATTCTGAATAAAATTAATAAAAGAGTTTTATTAAATGAGAGAGCATTAAATTTGGAGAAATTTAATGTATTTAAGGTGGAGACTTTAAAAGAGAATGTGAAAGGGCATTTTAATGTGGAGGGGTTACCACCACATGAATGGGGAGGCGAGGAGTCACCCTCCCATGGGGCGCCGGCCATGGGGGAGGGGTACCCCCCTCCTCCTATAAAAGGCCCCCCTCACACCCCTTCTTCCTTACACCTCCTCGTGAAGGATCTCTCTCCCCCTCTAGTATTATTCCCCCATGGTCTCGGATTAGCGAGATACATGTTCCCGGTGGCTTTATCTGGAAAGGAGTTGCTGCTTCCGCTCCTTTGCTGGAGCGAGGGACGGAGGTTGTCGGGGTACCGGACGTGTGTGCGATCATGGATGCACCGTTGCTTTGCGGTGCTGGACTTGATGGTGTTGGACTTGCTGGAGCTGGATTTGATGGACGTGCTGGAGCCGGACCTGCTGGACTTCATCACGATCTTGAGATCGGCAAGTATACGACTACATCATCCATGAGTTCCATCTCGTTAACAAAGCTTTGTTGTCTTCGAGTGTAAGTTCTCTATGGATGTATATCCACCCATTGCTCTGTATCTAGTAGATAGATCTTGGCGTATAGTTCTCATCGTAGGAAAAAATTTGTTTTCTATGATGCGAACCCAACAGTGGTATCAGAGCCTGATCTATGCATAGGTGCTTTGCACGGGTAGTACACATATGTTTATATGTGGGCGATGATGATTATGGTATTGCATCTTCTATGTATTTTGGATATTGGTGGCATAGTGGGATGAAGCGGCCCAGACCAACCTTACATGTCATCGCACATGAGACTGGTTCCACGACTAACATGCAACTAGTTTTGCATAAGTGGCTGGCGGGTGTCTGTCTCTCCTACTATAGTCAATATCTGATTTACAACGAGTTGCTAATAATTTGGTTATCATCGTTGTGGTTCCATGTTCGTAGGTAAGAACAGTTCTATCTTCGAAAGCCCTAAGCCACATAAAACTTGCAATTGATAAATTAGAGGCGTCTAGTTTAGATCGTTGTTGGGCTAGTGTCATGATATGGTAATGTTGTAACTAGATGTATGATAGATACTCTTACAACACACTTAACGTGTAAGTTCCATAGACATTGGCCTTACACACAAAGGAATGATAGAGATCATACCACGATGCAAATGATAGAGATCAAATGCATGGACCATATCATCTCACTGTATACATTAGATGTTGGCATCTTATATTGGTAGTTTGACGTTTTTAGTAGCATTGTAAGATGATCCCTCATTTAAATATCAAGATAAATGTGTTCTTCCTTAATTATGCACCGTTTTATGGATCGTGTTTCGAGACATCACGTGATGATCGGGTGTACTTGACTCTATGCTTTCATACAACAGGTGTAAGACAGTTTTACACATCAGAGTACTAAGTTTCTTACTTGGTGAGCCTAGCATGTACAGACATGGCCTCGGAACACGGACCGAAAGGTTAAGCATGAGTCATATAGTTGATATGATGCCCATATTGATGCTCCCCTTTGAAGCTACACCGACTCACGTGATGATCGGACTTGGTGTAGTGGATTTGGTTCATGTAATCACCAAAAAGGCATGAGGGATGTCGTTTTTGAGTGGGAGTTCATTTCTAATTTGGATTAGTCGATCTCAATTTGTAATTAAATTAAATCGAAGTGAATTTGCATAATTTGTTGTAGTCATTGGCATATGTTTACTACCTTACGCTTAGTTTTAATTGAGATAATAGAACTATAGAATTCTGGATATTTACTTTACGAAGTGGTATCGTATTGTTTTGAATGTCAATTTAAAGTTTAAAAGTTCTATTGCAAACTTTCAGCAAACTCTATTTACTCCATGAAGTTTAATAAGTAGTTTTAAATCAAGAGTAAAAATTCCAAAGTTAGTTTCTAAAGTATCATGTTTGCCTCCATGATTATTGATATTCAAATGTTGTTTTAATATCAAGATTATCTAGGAGCTGAAAAATTGTTTCAGAAACCATCATGTGTGGAAGATATTTTGATATCTGAAACAATGTTTTTGGTTGCATTATGATAGAGTATAATTTAGAAAAATACATGTTCTCATATTGTATGAGAATTTGTGAAGGATGGAGATGCTCAGCATCCGAATCTCCCAAAAAGGATTTGGGAACTAACATTATACTCGCGATTCTTCCTTACAGGCTATAGTAGCTTGATCATGAAAGTTGTCATGATAAGGATGAATAGAAGATGTAAGTAAAATGTTTACTACACTAATAGATTACTAAAGAATGGATTTTTTGAAAGAACACCAAACATTTGATGATGGTGATCCACTTCAAAGTGCTAGTCCAAAGGTATTAGTATTTGACTATATACACTTTGTACTATGTGTCATGTGAATGACACCACTATTTATGTTGATGGATTCTTTTAAAATAAAAGGAATTGTTGAAAGAGAATCTATAAAATATTTGGCAGAAAAGAAAAGGTTGGAGATGTCCAACTTAGGTATATAGAAGATATACATGTTATGGCTGTATTCCTTGCTTGTTAAAAAATGTAGTTCTAAGGTATTGGATACCGGTATTGGATACCGAATTGGTTGGTGTGAAGTGTCATACAGAACAACACAATTCATGAACTGCAATGGCCTAAGTAACTGGCAAAAGAACAAGTGATGATGTTCATCGAAAACAAATAAAGTGTTATTGTGTTTTTCGGTGTCATCAAACCTAGCCTTCAAGATTTGTTTTAATAATGGTTATTTTGTTCTGATATTATGAGAACAATGGTTGTTCAAATAATTACCATATTCCATAAAGGATGGATGAACTTTTACAAGTCTAGTGGGAGAAATCACATCCATAAACACTATTGCTAAAATGTCGCAAGACAAATGATTGAAAGATCACTTATGAAGTGACATCACTATTTAAATTATATTGGAAATAAAACATGAAGAAACTCCATGTTGATGGATTTTTGGGGTCTTTGATTTTGATCAATTGACGCTTGTGAGACTTTCCTCGAGATAATTGAAACTCCATCCATAGGCCAAAGAGGAACGGATGACTAACTTATTGGATATTATACATATTGATGTATATAGTCCATTATATGTAGCCATATGCGATGGATCTTTTTTCTTCATATGCTTTCTCCAGAAATTTAAGTGAATATATCTATATATTTACTTAATAAGGAAGAAGTATGAAACATTTGAAAATTGTTCAAAGACTTTCAAGATGAAGTGGAAAATCAATGTAACAAGAAAATAAAGAGTTTATGATTCGATCATAAAGGAAGATATTTGAGTTACATGTTTAGCAAAAACACCTAAAATTTGAGAAATTGTTCCATGATTTGTGTTTCCCGATAAACCATAGGAGTATGGCATATTCGAGAGATGAAATCAAACCATGTTTGACATGGTAAGATCAAATGTGTCATTTATAAAACTGCCATTATGTTTTAAGGATTGAAGCTTTAGAGACTACCGCTTTTATACTGAAAAGAGCACCATCGTGATCCGTTGAAATGACACCATATAAGTTATGGTTTGGGATATAACCCGAATTGTCTTTTCTTAAATTTTGGTATGCTATGCATAAGTAAAATGTTTACAACCAAAGTTGGATAAGCACGTCTTTGTAGGTTATCCCAAAGAATTTGTTAGGAATTTCTCCATAACACCCAGGACAAAAGAGTTTGTTACTTGGAACGTCAAGTTTCTTGAGCAGGAATTTTTCGCGAAAAGTTAAGTGGGAGGACAATAGAACTTTGATAAGGTTGTTGAACCTTAGCTATATGTGCTAAGTAGCACAGCGTCGGAAAGTGTCCCGGTGGTAGCCACAATGCTCATGGCTCCCGTGATTACAAAGGTTGTGATCTCAGAGATTAGAGTTCCTATTGAACCGTGTGGGTCGGTAAGAATCAAATAGTGTGATTTGATAAGCAAGTCGTTATTGTTTTGACAATGATGAACCGACTACATGCAAAGAAGCGATGATGGGCCCTGACTCCATAAAATGGCTAGAAGTCATAGAATCCGTGATAGTATCCATACACGAGAAATCAAGTTTCAGAACTTGGAAGACCCTCCAGAAAGGCGTGAAGCCTATCGGTCGTGTTTGGATCTATAAAGAAATAGACATGGATGTTTAACATCTATGAAATAGTCGACATGTTGGAAAGAAGTTTATGACAATTTTCAAGGAGTTGACTATGACAAGATTTGATCTTTCATAGCGATATTTAGTCTTGATGGATTAATGTAGCAACCACTACATATAATTTGATGTATGGTAGTCGAACAAACAAAACAATGTTCTTCTAATAGAATGGTTACCTAGGACATGTACAAGACACGGTCCGAAGGGTTTTGTTAATTCAAAAGGTGCTAAAAGGGCATGCAAACTTCAATAGTCGAAGTAAGCATAGCGGAGTTGGAATCTTCACCATGATGAAACTGTTAAAAGAGTTTAAATTCATCAGAGACTATGAAGATGCTTGCATTTGCAAGAAATTAAGTGGGAGCGCTAAGACATATTTCTAATACATTATGTAGAGAACATATTGTTGATTGGAAATGATGTATCTTGTATTGACACAAGTTAAGAATTTCATTAAACTAAGATTTTGATGAAAGACTTGGGAAAACCCGGAATATTTGGCATCAATATCTATATGGATAGATTGAGGCACTAATATGGTTGTGCCAGACATACATATATGAGATATTGAAAGGTTTCAATATGGAAACAACAAGAAAGGTTCTTGCTGCATGGAAAGGATTGTATAAGGATTCAAGTGTTTCAACACTTGGTGAGTAAAATCACATGAAGATTTTGATCGATTATACCATGATATGTATATATCCAGAATGTCCTATGCTCTAAATGTCATGAGCACATACCAGAATGATTCATAAGATGATCATTGGACAATAGTAAAGATATTCTATGAGCTTTAGAAAAACTAAGAATATATCATGTATAAGTGACAAATAGTTAAAGGTAGTTCATTTTAAAGTGTTACATTGATACTAGTTTTGTCATAAGATACAAATTAAATTTATCTCAATTTAGACTATGGGTGGCACAATGTAATGGAAAGGATGTTCCATGATGGATTTGGATGAGTTCCAAAGTTGAGACATTGTGACGGATACTACAACGAAAGGGTAAGTATATGACTGCTATAGTAGCAGCAAAGGAGGGCATTTGTGTTAAGTAGTTTGTTATCAAACTAGGTGTGGTTCAAAGTGGGCTAATACTATGAAGATATATTGTATGGCAATAATATCAACATATTTTAACCCGAACAAACTAAAGGTCTCACCAAATGACCAAATTTATACAATGTCATCTCATTTGAGAATGAGTGATGCGTAGAGACGCAAAGACATGCAAATACACACGGACCTGAAAGTGCCAGATCCGGAGATTATGTTAACCACTAGCAAACGCGTATATTCAACACCTAGGTGTTGTATATACAAGTTTACAAACTATATTATTGATTCTAGTGCAAGTGGGAGACTGAAGGAAATATGCCCGAGAGGCAATAATAAAGTGGTTATTATCTTATTCCATGTTTATGATAAATGTTTATTTTGCATGCTATAATTGTGTTAATTGGGAACGTTAATACATGTGTGTTTAATAAACAAAATACAAAGTTCCTAGTAATGCCTCTCATATAAACTAGCTCGTTGATTAACAAGATGATCAAGGTTTCCTGATCATGGACATTGGATGTTGTTAATACGAGGTCACAACATTGGTGGAATGATGTGATGAACATTCATCCAAAGTATAGCATTACGATCAAAGTCATTATGTTTATATTGCTATAACATCATACGAAGTAATCTTAGTCCTTAGACCATAAGATCATGTTAATTGCTAACACCAGAAGAGTATCTTGATAACACCAAACGTCACACCGTAACAGGGTGACTATAAAGGTGGGTTCAGTACTACGAAGGTGTTATGTTGAGGCTCATGGATCAAGAGTGGAATTTTTCAATCCCGATGACGTATAGATATACTCTGGGCCCTCTCGGTGATATCACATTAAGATAGCTTACAAGCAAGTGATGTGATCACTAGAATGTTATATCACGGGAACGAGAAAAGAGTGCATGTCGGTAACAAGATCAAACTAGGTATTTGGATACCGATGATCGAATCTTGGACATGTATTATATCATGAGACAAAGGGATTTAGTTACTAGCATTAAAGATTCTCACGATCACAGAAGTCATCATTGAATGTGTAGGAGTTAGTATGGATCTCCAGGTCCCGGTTCTGATTATTGATCAAAGAGGGGTCTCGATCATGTCTGCATTATTCGCGAACCGTAGGGTGACACACTTAAGGGATACCGACACCATTTGGAGCAAATATGTTTTAGATAAAGATTTAAGAAAGCGCTGGAATTATTTCAATAGACACCGAAACTGTTTCGGGTGAAATTGCTGAAATTGGTTCTGCATGTAATATTGAAATGTTGCAAGGGGTTTTATGTGAATGTTTGTTAATTGAAGTAATTAACAAAATTCTGAATAAAATTAATAAAAGAGTTTTATTAAATGAGAGAGCATTAAATTTGGAGAAATTTAATACATTTAAAGTGGAGACTTTAAAAGAGAATGTGAGGGGCATTTTAATGTGGAGGGGTTACCACCACATGAATGGGGAGGTGAGGAGTCACCCTCCCATGGGGTGCCGTCCATGGGGGAGGGGTACCCCCCTCCTCCTATAAAAGGCCCCCCTCACACCCCTTCTTCCTTACACCTCCTCGTGAAGGATCTCTCTCCCCCTCTAGTATTATTCCCCCATAGTCTCGGATTAGCGAGATACATGCTCCCAGTGGCTTTATCTGGAAAGGAGTTGCTGCTTCCGCTGCTTTGCTGGAGCGAGGGACGGAGGTTGTCGGGGTACCGGACGTGTGTGCGATCACGGATGCACTGCTGCTTTGCGGTGCTGGACTTGCTGGAGATGGATCTGATGGACGTGCTGGAGCCGGACCTGTTGGACTTCATCATGATCTTGAGATCGGCAAGTGTACGACTACATTATCCACGAGTTCCATCTCGTTAACAAAGCTTTGTTGTCTTCGAGGGTAAGTTCTCTATGGATGTATATCTACCCATTGCTCTGTATCTAGTAGATAGATCTTTGCGTATAGTTCTCATCGTAGGAATTTTTTTGTTTCCTATGCTGTGAACCTAATAGATGCATCGTTGGACACGGAGGAGGAATTTGCGGATTCACAACTAGTCCTACGAAAACCAATGGCCATGAAGGGATACGGGTTGACAACGACCCAAACAAACATAGGGGGGATGGTGTAAGGAGGACACTTAACATGGAGGAGGATACTGATATAAGCCCGAGTGGTGTTCAGGTTTCTATGACCACGGACAGAGAAGTTCCCCCACCACCACTGCAATATGTTAAGGAAAAAGATAGGAGTAAGCATCGCAAGACTGGAACTGGTAAGGACTTGGCAACATCAGCGGCCTCCTCCGAGGAGGACCGCCGGGCCCAATGAGTCTCATTGGATGGAATTGTCGGAGGTCAGGGCACCCGGCGACAGTTCACGAGCTATACTGCCTAGTGCAGACTTATAAGCCCAGTCTGGTTTTCTTGTGTGAGACTAGACAATCTCAAGAGCGTGTTAAAAATTTACGTTTTCGTATTGGTATGAAGGAATGTTTTCATGTAAAAGGAGATGGCAAGGGAGGTGGTTTGGCGCTTTTTTATCAGGAGGATATCACTGTTGATTTACTATCTTTTAGTAAGAGGCATATTGATGTTCATATTAGTGGTGGACCTTATGATCAAATGTGGAGGTGTACGTTTGTGTATGGGGAGCCAAAGCCAAGTGATAGGCACCTTATGTGGACTAAATTGTGATCTCTGAAAACAAGGTCGAACGAACAGTGGTTGATGATTGGAGATTTTAATGAGGCGATGTGGCAGGAGGAACATTTCTCGCAAACAAGAAGGTCAGAGAGGCTTATGGAAAATTTCCAAGATGCTCTGTCTTTTTGTGATATCCATGATATTCGGTTCTCGGGGTCGGCCTGGACATATGATAACAAGCGGAAAGGACTGCAAAACGTCAAGGTGCGTCTGGACATTGCTGTCGCTAGCCCGGCTTGGTCGTCTCTGTTTCCAGACTGGTATCTTCGACATGTACCATCTTCGCGGTCTGATCACTGTCCACTGTTATTATTGGATACACTTGCGTCGCAGCCACGACCGGAGAGGCCGATACGCAGATATGATATAGCATGGGAGAGAGAACCATCTTTGCCTGCAGCCGTTGAAGAGGCGTGGTCGAGGAGAGTGCCTAGTGAGGACCTGGGGGACGTCAACAAGGCACTACGTGATGTTATGACTGACCTTTGTGGCTGGAAGACACGACATTTTAAATCTGTCCCAAAAGAACTGGAGCGTCTACGTACTCAGCTAGATGAGCTGCAGCAATATCCGAATGATGCTGATGGAGGGGAGAGGCAGAAATTGCAAAGAGAGATGGATGAATTTCTGTATAGGGAAGAAATGCAGTGCAACGCTCTCGGATCGCATGGCTTCAAGAAGGCGATCATAATACAAAAAATTTCATCGAAAGGCATCATTCAGACAAAAGAAAAACAGAATTAAAAAGTTAAAGAGAAGCGATGGTACGTGGACAACTGACACGGGCGAGATGGAAGAGATGGCGCGGGTTTTTTTCGAAGCCTCTACACCCGTAACGAGAACTCTGATCCAAGTATCATTACAAATCTGGTGCAGGAGTGCGTGAGTGAAGATATGAACGATGGTTTTCCGACACGTTTCCTGCAGCGGAATTGGGATTTTCTTCGTCATGATGTGGTGAAGGCAGTGCAACGTTTTTTCTTGGAGGGAGTGATGCCGGAGGAGATAAATGATACGGCAATTGTTTTGATTCCTAAGAATAATGATCCAAAGGAACTTAAAGACTACCGCCCAATGAACCTCTGTAATGTGGTTTATAAGGTGGTGTCTAAGTGCATGGTTAATAGGCTTAGGCCTCTATTGGATGGTATCATCTCTCCAATACAAAGAGCTTTTATTCCGGTGAGGCTTTGTGGAAAATATAAGCAATAATCTATATGATTTAATCCGAATAGTAAACTGATAAAACATGATCATACAGACAGTACCAAAACTAATCATGCAGATCAACAAAGTAGATGAACAGATTACATCTAAATAAGATAAACCTATCACATCTACACCGAACGCTAGAATAAGGAACTCTAGCAGAATCTGAAATAAGAAGTTCAGTATTACATACGGTAGAGCAGCGGTAGCAGCGGCCGCGGCGGTAGCAGCAGCGGTGGTAGCAGCGTCGTCAGCCATGTCATCGATATAGAGGCTGCCGATGTCCGGGAGGAAGTCCTCATCGGGGAAGGAGTCGTCGGAAGACGTTGTGGAAGCCAATAGTCGCGTTTGAGCGCTTCCCAAAAACCTGATCGCCCCTCACCCATACAGGTTCACAAGAAGGCATGGTTCTAGAGGCCTACTGTCCCGATCTGCGGTGCACGCCGCAAGCCGTGATGGGGAAGACGAAGGCGGCGATGCAATAGACTGGAAGGAGATGCGTATTTAGATCGTGCCGATTAGGGTAAGCGCGGAGGCTTATATAGAGCAGGTCAGGGCGAGTTGGTAACAGCCCACGTCCCATAAAGATTGGAAACGGTGAAAGAACATGTGTGCCCCATGTGTGGTTTTGGTAATTAATGACAATCTTTATGGACTTATGTTTGCATTGAGTTCTACTTGTAGGACTTTTCCATAGGCAATGCTTGAACCATATGTTGGCTTCAAGGTTGGAAGAAGAAGAAAGTGAAGAAGATAAAGTGTTGATCAAGGTTTCAAGGAATGATCCGGAGATCGGTCAAGTAGAAGTTGAGCCTATGGCAAGTGTGTCTTGAATAATAAGATGATCTCAAGTGTAGCTTTCCATCCTTATGGTGATCATGGATATGTGAAGATATGCCTAAAAGAGAGGCTCTTCCATAGTGGAGTATGGGGGAGCAAATTCCAAGTCTTCACCAAGCTAGCGCAATCAAGAAAGGTGTTCCATCTTGAGGTGTAGAAGATCGTCATCATCAACATCAGGTGGAATATACACAAGGCAATTGTTTGATCTTGATAGGGTTTCTTTCTTACCGGTCTCGTGGTGTTAGTTGGGGATACCGGTTTATAGGATAGATAACCGTACTATCAAGAGGGGCTCTCGAGTGAGTAACTTGATCATATCCCTCGGTGAGAGCTCAAACCTTTGCATACTTGGCATCATCTTTCTTGGTTCTTATTTGGGTCTTACTCATGTGAGTATTTAGATCTTCTGTTAATCTCGATGACAAGCTCAAGTTCATCGAAAACGAATTTCATATGCTTTCTCTATTGCGTTTTTGATGTTGGAGGTTTTATCGGTTCGTCTTTTTGGGAGAGGTCAAACCTTTTGTCATTTGGTTCTATCCTACCTTTCTGGACTATGATGTTTCTATGGATGATCTTGTAGATCTCATTGTCCTCTTTAAAACGTCCCAAGATCATCAAAAACGGAGTTCGGATGCAAAAGTTATGATTGTTTCAGTTTCGCTGTTTCTGCCAGTTTTCAGGGGGGCGTATTATCCGGCCATGGGGGAGGATTATCCGGCCCAATTTCCGGAAAACGGCTAAGGACTTTGAGGCGTGGCTCCCAGTAACAGGGGCGGATTATCCAGGCCTCCGGGGGCGGATTATCCGGCCCAAATATCCGCCCCCTATACTGAGGGTCACGCCGCAAAGTCCTTAGCCATATTTTGGCCCGGGAAACCGGAATATCTGGGGGAGGGGCGGATTATCCGGCCTGGGAGGTCCCAAACGGTCATATTTCGTTGGGGAGGGGTATAAATAGACCCTTTCTTCCTCCTTAAGCCGGTGGCTTACATTCTCTCTCTCCTCCATTGTTTTTACCTTCAAGAGCTTGCAAATTCTCTCAATCCCTCCCATATTTCTTGAATCTTTTGGGGGGATTTGAAAGGGGTGGTTTAGATCTACAACTCCACCAATCCATCTCTCCTCTATGTGAGAGGAACATATTGGGATCTAGATCTTCGGGTTTCTTTTGTGGATTTCCTCTTGTGTTCTTCCTCTCTTATTCTCCACTAGCTTTTGTAGCTTTGGTGGGATTTGGGAAAGAAGGACTTGAGCACTTCTTGTGTTCTTGCCATTGCATTTGGTGCATAGGTTTGAGTTCTCGGTGAGGTTTTGATTGGGTGAAAGGTGAGAAGATTTTTTCTATTGGGTTCTTGGAACCCTAGACGGTTTAGTTTTTTTGCAGGTTTGTGGATTACTTGGGGCCTCCAATTAAGTTTGCAGATTTCCCCAAGCTTTTTTGTTGGGAGCCTCCAATTGAGTTGTGGAGAAGTGCCCCAATCTTTGTGAGAGGTTACGGATTGCCACCGACAAGTGCACCGATAGTGAAGAAGTGAACCGGGCCTCTTGTGGCGAGGTTCACAAGAGAATAGGGTGAGGCCTTTTGTGGCGTGGTGGTCCTAGTACCGCCCACCCCTCCAACGAGACGTACTCCCTTTATGGGAGGAACTCGGTAATAAATCATCATCTCCGCGTGCCTCGGTTATCTCTATACTCGAGATATTACTTATGCACTTCACTTTGTGATAGCCTTCGTGCTTGAAGTCTTATATCTAGCTATCACATAGTTGCTTGTATTGCTTAGCATAAGTTGTTGGTGCACATAGGTGAACCGTAGTTTATATAAGATTTGTGCTTGACAAAGTAAACGCTAGTTTTATTCCGCCTTTGTTAAGCCCATATCGTGAAAGTTTTAAACCGCCTATTCACCCCCCTCTAGGCGGCATCTGTATCCTTTTCAATTGGTATCAGAGCCTGGTCTCTCTTTTTGGGCTTCACCGCCTTGAGAGTAAAGATGTTGGCTAGGGATTAGTGCACGATGACTTTTTCATATTCGATGGCACATGTTATGAGATTTGGAAAATTTGTATGCTTAATCATTTTCGGGCCATGGACCCAAATTTGGAGCGAATCATAGATATAGGTTTTTCTCCTCCAATGGATTTCCTTAATCTATCTTGTGAGGATGAGAAAAACTTATATCTCGATGCTCAAGCTTCTAATGTTCTTGTTAACGCTTTGAGCCATGTAGTTACTTCTTCAGTCGTACATTTTTGGAGCGCTCATGAGTTATGGACAAAACTTCAAGATAAATATGTTGTGTCCAATATTTTTGAGGATGATTGTGTTGCTTCCACTTCCAGTCGAGATGAGTTCTCATCTTCTACCACTTCACCAACATGTGATTTTTCACAAGGTAATGATATGGTAAGTGGTGATAGAAATTGCAATATGGATAGTGTGCTTACTATTTGTAATCCCTCCTCTCTATCTAGTTGCAATGATCTATCTTTGGACTTTAACACTTCTAGCACTACAAACTCCTTACATGCTTGTGTTGATAGTCCTTGCATATCATGTGTAAGTTGTTTGAGTAAATATCATGATGATATGCTTGATATTCCTTGTTGCCATGATATAAATGCTTTTATTTCCTCTAGTTGTTATGTTTCTAACAATGTAGAGGAAACGGAAGATTCTACGGGTCAATACAACATCTTGAATGAAGCCTCAAGTAATTCTTCATTATCATCATCTCACGGTTCCCATCTATGCCTTATGGCTAGGGATTCAAAGGTATCTCCTACTTTGGAACCCAATACCTCTTGTGATGACGAGGATGAGTATAATGAGGAAGAAGAGATTGATGTTGATTTGTTACATGAAAAGGGTGAGATTGTTTATCAGGCTCTTGTTAAGAATAATATTGCTTGCTCTAACTTTGTTGAAATCTTGGGTTTTGCTATTAAGAGCAAAGAACGTATTGATAAGTTAGAAGCTCAAGTTGAGTAGCATGAGAACACAATTGACAAAATGGGTAGCCTTGAGCATGAGTATGCTAATGATATTGCAAACCTAAATGAAGCTCTTGAAGAAGCACAAGCAACCAAAGAATCTCTTGAGGAGACATTTACTCTAGAAGTGTCTAAAGTAAAGGAAACCCGTGATAAAGCTCTTGAGGTGGCAATTGATCTCAAAAGAAAATATAATGAGATTTCCAAGTTGTCTTCTACTATTGCTCATTATAATGATGCTTGTGCTACTAACTCTACTTCTTTTGAAGCATCTATTTTGAAGGAGAATGTTGAGCTAAAGGCTCAACTTGCTTTGCTAACTAGCAATTATGGGAAATTGGAAGAAAGTCATGTTATGCTATCAAGCTCTCATGGGGATCTTCTAGCCTCCCATGATAGGCTAAAGTTAGCTCATGAGGCTATTGTGTCAAAGGTAACATCTAATGAGCCTCATGTGGACATTAGCACTACATCCACTACAAATGTCGTACTCCCATGTGCTAGTCCTCGTAATTCATCATCTCATATTATTGCTACATCTTGTAAAGAATTACATTCCTTGCCTTGTTGCTCTAACAATGAAGCTTCTACTTCCTCTAGTATTTGTGTTTATACTCACCATGTAGAGGAAATCAAAGAGCTCAAGGCCCAAGTGTCATCTTTGAAGAGGGACTTGAAAAAGGGTCAGGAAGGGAGGGCCACACTCAACAAGATCTTGAGTGTGCAAAAATTTCCCAATGACAAGAGTGGGCTTGGATTCAAATCCAATATCAAGAACAAGTCCACTAACAATAATAAGTTTAAGAGAGACAAGAAGAAGGGCCAAGAACATGTCAAGAATTTGGCCAAGATTGTTTGCTTCAAGTGCAAAATTGAAGGGCACCATGTTAGATCTTGCCCATTGAAGAATAAGACTCTCAGTGAGAAGAAAAAAGGGAAGAGGCCTCAAGTTCAAGGTCATGGTGTACCACAAGTTGAAGAAAGGCCACTTCGCAAAAATAATCAAGATAATACTCCCATGGTGGATAAATCAAGTGTGAAGAAATGGAAGAAAAGAACTTGCTACATATGCCGTGAGAAAGGTCACCTCTCTTCTTCATGCACTATTGGTAACTCCTCATCCAACCCTATTATTATTGATGATGTTTATTCTCTTCGTAAGGATGAGGTTGGAAATGTGTTTGCCAAATATGTTGGTGCCCAATGTGGTGGCAAGAAAAGAACCATTTGGGTTGCCAAGCCTATTGTGACTAACTTCTTAGGACCCAACTTGGTTGGGGACCAACAAGCTAAAACTTGATCAATAGGTGTTGGTGGAGGGCATTGGATACTTGGCTAAATCATGAAGAATTAAGGGAACTTCATCAATTATATTGTATCAAGCCAAGTGATTTATATTATCTTATCTCTATCACATATCCATAGTTCCTCTTTGCGGTAACATGTTCTCAACTCATTTACATTTAAAATTACTTGCTTACTCTCCCCTTGTGCATGTGTCGGTTTGTACCTTGCATGTGTTTTTATATGTTGTGCATAACCACTTACTTATCTTGAGTTATCAAGTTTATTTGTGTATGTTGGCTTGCACACCATGTACTTGTTTTTTTGTGTTGAGCCTTTATTGAATTCTACATGTTATCTCATTTTTGGATATTTCTTTGACTTGAAATCATTTAGTGCTCTATTTGATGTAGGTAGAGATGATGATCCCATGTGGGTGCATTGTTTATTCAAATGAAAAATCTTAAATAATGCACTAATCATGGGGGAGTTTTCCTATATTGTGTAGAACACTCCTTTTATGCTTCTTCACAACATGTTTTGCTCCATATCGTTTTTATGTCTTTGGAAGATAAATATTCCTTTGGTACTTTGTGTCATCTTGAAAAGTGTTGAGAGTTTGGTGTGGTTTTTTTTAAACTTTCTCTTTTTGGGAGTTGGCTTTATCTCATTCCTTTCTAACTTTTTTGACATTTTAGAATGAGATAAATCCTTGAGCATTTGTGTTTTTGTCTATCTCTTTCACTTTGTTTCTTTGCCTAGTTCATTTGTTGAACATGTGGTCTTTCATGAGTTGATTTGGTTATTTGATATAATTTGAACAACCTTTTATCGTGTCACACTTTGGTGTTTCTTCTTGGTTTACTTGGTATTTTGTTCAAATTATATCTCCTTTGGTTCTTGAAAGTAGTGTGCATGCATATTTAATAAATGTATATATTATGGCGTGCTTGCTTTACTTGATCCAATATATAGGGGAAACTCCACAAAATCCTAATTGGCTAAGATGTGCATGAAATTCAATTCATATCAATATGCACATATTTATGTGGAGTCTCTCCTATGTATTGTAGTTGCTCTAACTACTTTGGACCCAATAAGTTTGGGGACCATATTGTACTTGAATTTTGTTTTAGGTACCTTCGAGGTGCATTGGATGCTTGTCTCTTTCATAAGGAATAAGTGACGACTCAATGATAATTAGACAAGCGAGGATGATCAATAAACTCCTATCTACTTCATCACAACAATGATATCTCGGTAACAAGTATCTCTTACAAATGCGTACATATCGTCTTCCAACCTATGATAGGTTCCATATTGGCATGATTTTTTTGTATTTGTAGTTGTTGTGGTTCTTTCTTTGGCCTTAAAGAACGCTCTCTATTGCATATGTGAGTAAGTTGAGATGAGTGCATATAATTGGGACTATACAAAATCATGCTCATGATTCACTAATCCCAAATATGTCAATCTAGCAATTATATTGCCTATTGTTTCCTCAAAGTACTCTCATGTGCAATATTGATGAATTTGCGAAGTTGATTCTTTCTTTGTGATACTTGATTCCTCTTGCAGTACATTCCAACTATCTCTACTTCCCTTAGTGGTAGTTGTGATGTATTTGATATGTTTGTGGTTAAATTTCATGAATATACAATAAGATAAAATTGAGCCTTTTGGCCATGCTATCAAGCAAAGATCTTAGTGGTGTATTGTCATGACTTCATTTTGGATATCTTGCTCTATTTATTTTAGTATCTATTTTGTGTGTACATGTTTCTTTGTGGATCAATATCTTTGTGAGATTGTCTACTTAGAAACTTATACACATGAGAGATGTTACTTCTCAATTTTTGACATCTTCTTTGTTTCGTGTGTGTTGTATGGTCATACTAAGCAATATCATTCATTGAAGACTATGTTGATGCTCAATGATCATCCTTGTGTTAGTCTTATAGTATGCTTTGTCATGCCTCTCACACATCCTTGTGGTTGAGCCTGCTATTATGTTGTCTCTTACTCATTGCTCAACGATTTGTTTATTGCAAGTTTTATGCCTTGGTATATGCTCTTTCGTACATAGTTGGGTTTTAAATAATATCGAGGGAGTGAGGATGCCATGTTTGTCCATATTGTATTCAAATGCAATTTTTTTTGCACAAACCTCGGGGAGCCTCCTCATATTATATAGGACACTCTCTTTTCAATCTTATCATAATATCTATCTTTCATTTGGTATGTTCTTTTTGTCAAGTGGTTCTTTGGATCTTTTGATTGCTTGCTTCATTTGTTGATGCTTCTTCACCTTGTTAATTTTTTTTTGCAATCTTTTGATCCTCAATATTGTTTAACCTCCTCCTAAGTATTCATCATTGGATACGTGCATTTTATTCCACTCACACTATGAGAAATGTACACATTTTGGAGGAATTATCACTCTATTGGCCGTGTAGAGCTTTTCACCCATTTTGGCAATCGATGCCAATGGGGGAGAAGTTTTGGAGGGCTTAAGGGAAGTTGGTTTCATCCTTTGAGTTTGTTCTTATGCATTTGTGTCTCATGCTCTTGCATCTTTTTTGTTGCTTTGCATGTTGAATATATAGATATAAACCCTCTCAAAGGGATTGTCATCAATTACCAAAATGGGGGAGATTGAAAGAACATGTGTGCCCCATGTGTGGTTTTGGTAATTAATGACAATCTTTATGGACTTATGTTTGCATTGAGTTATACTTGTAGGATTTGTCCATAGGCAATGCTTGAACCATATGTTGGCTTCAAGGTTGGAAGAAGAAAGTGAAGAAGATAAAGTGTTGATCAAGGTTTCAAGGAATGATCCGGAGATTGGTCAAGTAGAAGTTGAGCCTATGGCAAGTGTGTCTTGAATAATAAGATGATCTCAAGTGTAGCTTTCCATCCTTATGGTGATCATGGAGATGTGAAGATATGCCTAAAAGAGAGGCTCTTCCATAGTGGAGTATGGGGGAGCAAATTCCAAGTCTTCACCAAGCTAGTGCAATCAAGAAAGGTGTTCCATCTTGAGGTGTAGAAGATCGTCATCATCAACATCAGGTGGAATATACACAAGGCAATTGTTTGATCTTGATAGGGTTTCTTTCTTATCGGTCTCGTGGTGTTAGTTGGGGAGACCGGTTTATAGGATAGATAACCATACTATCAAGAGGGGCTCTCGAGTGAGTAACTTGATCATATCCCTCGGTGAGAGCTCAAACCTTTGCATACTTGGCATCATCTTTCTTGGTTCTTATTTGGGTCTTACTCATGTGAGTATTTAGATCTTGTGTTAATCTCCATGACAAGCTCAAGTTCATCGAAAATGAATTTCATATGCTTTCTCTATTGCGTTTTCGATGTTGGAGGTTTTATCGGTTCGTCTTTTTAGGAGAGGTCAAACCTTTCGTCATTTGTTCTATCCTACCTTTCTGGACTATGACGTTTCTATGGATGATCTTGTATATCTCATTGTCCTCTTTAAAACGTCCCAAGATCATCAAAAACGGAGTCCGGATGCAAAAGTTATGATTGTTTCAGTTTCGCTGTTTCTGCCAGTTTTCAGGGTGGCGGATTATCCGGCCATGGGGGCGGATTATCCGGCCCAATTTTCGGAAAACGGCTAAGGACTTTGAGGCGTGGCTCCCAGTAACAGGGGCGGATTATCCGGGCCTCCGGGGGCGGATTATCCGGCCCAAATATCCGCCCCCAATACTGAGGGTCGCGCCGCAAAGTCCTTAGCCATATTTTGGCCCGGGGAACCCGGAATATCCGGGGGAGGGGCGGATTATCCGGCCTGGGAGGTCCCAAACGGTCATATTTCGTTGGGGAGGGGTATAAATAGACCCCTTCTTCCTCCTTAGGCCGGTGGCTTGCATTCTCTCTCCTCCATTGTTTTGACCTTCAAGAGCTTGCAAATTCTCTCAATCCCTCCCATATTTCTTGAATCTTTTTGGGGGATTTGAAAGGGGTGGTTCAGATCTACAACTCCACCAATCCATCTCTCCTCTATGTGAGGAACATATTGGGATCTAGATCTTCAGGTTTCTTTTGTGGATTTCTTCTTGTGTTCTTCCTCTCTTATTCTCCCACTAGCTTTTGTAGCTTTGGTGGGATTTGGGAAAGAAGGACTTGAGCACTTCTTGTGTTCTTGCCATTGCATTTGGTGCATAGGTTTGAGTTCTCGGTGAGGATTTGATTGGGTGAAAGGTGAGAAGCTTTTTTCTATTGGGTTCTTGGAACCCTGGACGGTTTAGTTGTTTTGCAGGTTTGTGGATTACTTGGGGCCTCCAATTAAGTTGTGGAGATTTCCCCGAGCTTGTTTGTTGGGAGCCTCCAATTGAGTTGTGGAGAAGTGCCCCAATCTTTGTGAGAGGTTACGGATTTCCACTGACAAGTGCACCGATAGTGAAGAAGTGAACCGGGCCTCTTGTGGCGAGGTTCATAGGAGAATAGGGTGAGGCTTTTTGTGGCGTGGTGGTCCTAGTACCGCCCACCCCTCCAACGAGACGTACTCCCTTTATGGGAGGAACTCGGTAATAAATCATCGTCTCCGCGTGCCTCGGTTATCTCTATACCCGAGATATTACTTATGCACTTCACTTTGTGATAGCCTTCGTGCTTGAAGTCTTATATATAGCTATCACATAGTTGTTTGTATTGCTTAGCATAAGTTGTTGGTGCACATAGGTGAACCGTAGTTTATATAAGATTTGTGCTTGAAAAAGTAAACGCTAGTTTTATTCCGCCTTTGTTAAGCCCATGTCATAAAAGTTTTAAACTGCCTATTCACCATCCCCCTCTTGGCGGCATTTATATCCTTTTCAAATGGCTGGCTCATTAACGCGTCCGTTAATTACTCGTAATTAATCTATGATTCATTTTTCCGACTAGCAAAAATAAAGCTCGGCGAGATTCCCGCAACCCGCGAAGCGCACGCGCGTCATGATGAGGCGAGGCGTGGCGAGGCGAGGCGGGCGGCGTCGGACGAGGAGTGCGCGAGAGCTGCTCTTCTTCTCACACCTTAGTGAGTGGTGGAACAGCCTAGTATATAAGGAGGTGTAACTCTCACTCAACTAGCAATGTGGGACTAAACTTTGACACCACTAGCACAACATATGCTGCCATGCACAAATGGGCCAAAGAGAATTTCAGAATTTGTCGAATGGCCAACAACCCAAAACTCACCAAATTCCTACAATCCCCCACAAAGTCATATTGGCACATCACCTCATTTCCATTCCAGAATATTGTTTTATATACCGGTGTGTAGTGGAGACTGTTAAGTTGAACTTCCACATTAAACTTAATGCTATACTAGCAAGCAACTTGAATAGTGCACTATGCCTTGAACTACAAGTTTTTTGCACACTAGTTTCACACAAAATCTAGATAGGTACATGGCTACAGCAGGGCTTCCCCGCGGTTTGGAGCTTATGCGTCATACTCCAGGGCCTTTCATGAGTTTATTAGAGAGCACCCAACTCTCATGTACTGCGACGTTTAACAGTCAGATTCATATAGGTGTGTTCCTCAATAGATGTTCTGCAGGACAACATCGCTGCTTCGAAAAGCCACTTGAAACATATTAAGATAAATATCAACCTGCCATGCAGAATAAGAGAGTATTACATCTTTATGGAGATGTAAATATAATATGGGCATACTCTCCTCTCAGCTGATCAACAGCTTGTCTCCCAGCTCTAATTCCCGGGATCTCCGATCACATAGAGTGGGTTGCCACTGCGAACAACTCATTGTGTGGGTCTCAAACCCATCTCCCTCGATGCATTATCTATCACATTACGTGATAAACCCTTTGTGAAGGGATCTGCCAAGTTCTTAGATGTCTGGATATAATCCAACGCAATAACTCCGAAGTTTCTCAGTTTCCTGACAGATTTCAATCTCCTCTTCACATGCCTTGATGACTTCATATTATCCTTAGAACTGTTTACTTTAACAATCACAGTTTGATTATCACAGTTCATCGGGATGGCGGGTATAGGTTTTTCAACCACAGGTAAGTCCATCAAAAGCTCATGAAGCCAATCTGCTTCAACAGTGGCTGTGTCTAATGCTGTGAGTTCTGCTTCCATAGTTGACCTCGTTAAGATGGTCTTCTTGCAAGACTTTCAAGAAACAGCGCCACCACCAAGTGTAAACAAATAACCACTTGTGGCCTTAATCTCATCTGCATCAGATATCCAATTTGAATCACTATACCCCTCAAGTACTCAAGGATACCCAGTATAGTGAATACCATAACTCGCAGTGCCTTTCAAATAGCGCAAAACTCTCTCAAGAGCATGCCAATGATCATCTCCAGGATTTGACACAAATCGACTCAGTTTGCTTATAGCAAAGGAGATGTCAGGCCTTGTAGCGCTGGCTAAATACATGAGTGAGCCAATAATTTGAGAATATCTCAATTGACTTTAGCATTCCTTCGATTCTTTCGAAGTAGCACACTAGGATCATAAGGCGTTGGAGAAGACTTGCAGTCGCTATACCCAAAGCGACTCAATATCTTTTCCACATAGTGGGACTGAAGCAGTGTAATTCCACCATTGTCATCCTTTAGTAGCTTGATGTTTAAGATTACATCAGCCACTCCCAAGTCCTTAATCTCAAAGCAGCGAGATAGGAACTATTTGACCTCCTCTATAACATCGAGGTTGGTCCCAAATATCAATATGTCATCAACATAGAGACACATAATAACTCCCTCGCCCCCACCATGGCGATATTACACACACTTATCAGCTTCGTTTACAACAAAGCCTTCAGCGGTTAAAGTTCTTTCAAACTTCTCATGCCACTTCTTAGGAGCTAGCTTAAGACCATATAAAGACTTCACTAAATTACACACCTTACCTTCTTGACCATCTACTACAAATCCATCAGGCTGCTCCATATAAATTTCCTCATCTAGCTCTCCGTTTAGAAAAGCTGTCTTAACGTCCATTTGATGAACAAGAAGACCATGTGAGGCAGCCAAGGATAGTAGTACTCGAATAGTGGTTAATCTGGCAACATGTGAGTAGGTATAGAAGAAGTCTTCACCTTCTTTCTAGGTATAACCCTTGGCCACAAGACGTGCCTTGTACTTTTCAATAGTACCATCAGGTCTAAGCTTTTTCTTGAACACCCATTTACACCCTACAGGTTTGCACCCATAAGGACGATCAGTGACCTCCCAAGTTCCATTAGCTAAGATGGAATCCATCTCACTAGGGACAACTTCTTTCCAGTAGTTAGCATCTTGAGATGCATAGGCTTCTGAAATAGAGGTGGGAGTATCATCCACAAGGTACACAATGAAATCATCACCAAATGACTTTGTAGTCCTTTGTCTCTTGCTCCTTTTAGGAGCTTCATTGTCGTCCTCCACAAGATCATCATAGTGTTCTATCGGCATAGTGGGTTCAGGAATTATAACAAATTCCTGACTAGATGAACTAGTCATCTCCTGATTTGATGAGCTAGACATACCTTTCATGGGAAAGATGTCCTCAAAGAAATTCGCATCATTCGACTCCATAATCGTACCAACATGCATGTCGGATACCTCAGATTTTACTATAAAAAATCTATAGCCAATGCTATGAAAAGCATATCCCAGAAAAACACAATCCATGGTCTTTGGTCCAAGCTTTCGCTTCTTGGGTATTGGAATATTGACTTTCGCCAAACATCCCCAAGTTCGTAAGTAAGAGAGTTTAAGCTTTTTCTTCTCCCATTCCTCAAATGGAGTCATGGTTTTATCCTTTACGGGAACACTGTTTAGGACATGACACGTAGTCATTAGCGCCTCCCCCACCATTCCTTGGAAAGACCCGATGTATCTAACATGGCGTTAACCAAATCAGTTAGAGTGCGGTTCTTTCTTTCAGCCACCCCATTTGTCTGAGGTGAGTAGGGAGGCATCCTCTCATGGATAATACCATGTTCCGTACAGAATATATCAAATTCATTTGAAAAGTACTCTCCACCATGATCCGACCTTAACCGCTTGATTTTAAGATCAAGTTGGTTTTCTGCTTCAGCTTTATAGTTTTTGAAGTAACTCAAAGCTTCATCTTTAGATTTCAGAAGATAAAGATAGCAGTATCTAGTGGAGTCATCAATCAACGTCATAAAGTATCCTTTTCCACCTTGTGTCAACACACCATTCATCTCACAAAGATCTGAATGTATAAGTTCTAGAGGTGCTAAGTTTCTCGGTTCCGCAGCCGTATGTGACTTGCGGGGTTGCTTTGCTTGCACACAAACTTGGCACTTAGAACCTTTGACAATGGTAAATTTTGGAATTAAACTCATATTGGCCAGCCGCGTCATGCAACCAAAGTTAATATGACAAAGTCGTGAATGCCAAATATTGGACTCATTATCATTGCAAACATGACTAATAACTTTAGTACATGAGTCTGACAAAGATAAGCGGAACAGACCTCCACACTCATAACCCTTTCCAACAAATTGTACATACTTAGAAATCACAACTATGTTGGACACAAACACCAACTTAAAACCATCTCGACATAGAAGAGAACCGCTGATGAGATTCTTATTGATGGAGGGAACGTGCTGCACATTCTTCGGCTGTACGGTCTTCTCCGAAGTAAACTTTAGATTTACCTTACCAACACCATGAACAGAAGCACGTGAGCCGTTTCCCATCAGCACGGAGGAAGTCCTTGAGACCTGATAAGAAGAAAACATGGATATATCAGAACATACATGTGTATTAGCACCCGTGTCAATCCACCAATCAGGAGAATGACATACTGAAAGGATAGTAGGTAAAATACCATACCCGACGTCCGTCATCTCAGTATCGCTAATAACAACATTAGCGGTCTTGCCGATGTTCCCATGTTGCCGCTTGTCAAAGCGATTAGGGCAGCTAGGAGCCCAATGATCAGGATCACCACATACGTGGCAAGAGCCTTTCTTCTTATCATTCTTCCTCTTAAAGTTGGTGGAGTCAGTGGCCTTGTTCTTCCCATCAAACTTCCCTTTGCCATCAGATTTATTCTTATTCTTGAACTTGTGGGATTGGAAGTTTTTCTTCTGTACCAAATTGGCACTAGAAGCTCCCTCAAGTACTCGAGCACGTGTGTCCTTTGCTCTCGCCTTCTCTTCCACATGGAGAGACCCAATGAGATCCGTAACGGAAAACTCTTGTCTCTTATGTTTCAGAGAAATAGCAAAGTTCCTCCACATGGGAGGAAGCTTGACAATAATGCCTCCGGCCACAAACTTGTCTGGTAAGGTACACATGAACTGCTCAAGTTTTTTGGCAAGTGATTGTATCCCATGAGCTTGCTCAACGATGGAGCGCTCATCAACCATCTTGTAGTCATAGAATTGCTCTATGACATACAACTCAGTGCCAGCGTCCGAGACCCCAAACTTGGCCTCGAGCGCATCCCACGCGTCTTTGCCATTATCAAATGACATATATGGGTCAACAATGTTGTCCCCAAGAATACTGAACAGATCCGCCATAAACATGGTATCGGCTTTCTTAAAGGCCGCTTCTTGCTCAGCAGAAAGATCTTCTTCAGGTTTGCCAAGAGTGGTGTTATAGCAGTTTATGTTTTTAAACCATAGAATTGCTCTCACGCGCCATCTCTTATAGTGCATACCATCAAACAAAGGAGGCCTAGTAGCCGCGGCTACACCAGTGGAATTCAGTTGCCTATAATCAGGTTTTTGGATTGTTGAAAATATAAGCAATAATCCATATGATTTAATCCGAATAATAAACTGATAAAACATGATCATACGGACAATACCAAAACTAATCATGCAGATCAATAAAGTAGATGAACAGATTACATCTAAATAAGATAAATCTATCACATCTACACCGAACGCTAGAATAAGGAACTCTAGCAGAATCTGAAATAAGAATTCAGTATTACGTACGGTAGAGCAGCAGCAGCAGCGGCTGCGGCGGTAGCAGCGTCGTTAGCCATATCGTCGATGTAGAGGCTGCCGATGTCCGGGAAGAAGTCCTCATCGGGGAAGGAGTCGTCGGAAGACATTGTGGAAGCCAGTAGTCGCGTTTGAGCGGTTCCCAAAAACCTGATCGCCCCTCACCCGTACAGGTTCACAAGAAGGGGGGTTCCGGAGGCCTACTGTCCCAATCTACGGTGCACGCCGCAAGCTGGGATGGGGAAGACGAAGGCGGCGACGCAATAGACTGGAAGGATACGCGTATGTAGATCGTGCCGATTAGGGTAAGCGCGGAGGCTTATATAGAGCAGGTCAGGGAGACCGTAGGACTCACCTCACGTCCAAATCAGTAACAGCCCACGTCCCATAAAGATTGGAAACGGCTGACTCATTAACGCGTCCGTTAATTATCCCGACTAGCAAAAATAAAGCTCGGCTCGGTGAGATTCCCGCAACCCGCAACACGCAACCCGCGCGTCGTGATGAGGCGAGGCGGGCGGCTTCGGAGGAGGAGTGCGCGAGAGATGCTCTTCTTCTCACACCTTAGTGAGTAGTGGAACAGCCTAGTATATAAGGAGGTATAACTCTCACTCAACTAGCAATGTGGGACTAAACTTTGACACCACTAGCATAACATATGCTGCCATCCACAACTGGGCCAAAGAGAATTTTAGAATTTGTCTAATGGGCCAACAGCCCAAAACGCACCAAATTCCAACAGGCTTAGCACGGATAATGCTCTTATTGCATTTGAGTGCATTCATGCAATTCAAGCTGGGTCGGCCGCAAGATCTAAATTTTGTGCATACAAATTGGATATGGCTAAGGCGTATGATCGTGTGGATTGGAGATTTTTGGAAGGGGTTTTAGCGAAGATGGGCTTTCATAGACAATGGGTACAGTGGGTGATGGCATGTGTCACCACTGTGCGTTACTCCATCTCGTGGTCTTCGTCAAGGTGATCCATTGTCACCTTATTTATTTATTTATTTTTGTTGTTGATGGGATTTCGTGTCTTCTTAAGAAGGAGATTGAGGATGGGAATTTACATGAGCTTCATATCTGCCGAAGAGCGTCGGGTATATCCCACTTATTGTTTGTTGATGACAGTCTATTGTTCTTTGAGGCATAGGTGGAGCAAGCCTTTGTGGTCAAATCCATCCTTGACCGGTACAAACAAAGTACAGGACAACTGGTGAGTCTTGGCAAATGCTCAATAATGTATGGTGCTCGTTGTCCCTCTGATGTGCAACATGAGATAAAGGGGATTTTGAAATATGAAACCTCTTGCTTTGAGGAGAAATATTTGGGGCTTCCGGTACCGGAAGGGAGGATGAGGAGTGGAAAATTTAAACCCACTAAAGGAAGATTTCGCAAGAGGGCTAGTGACTGGGCAGAAAGGTATATGTCTAGTGCAACAAAAGAGACTTTAATCAAATCGTTCTTGCAATCTCTCCCTACGTATGCTATGGCGGTCTTCAAATTCCCAGCAGGGCTTATTGAGGAGCTGTCAAAAATTATTAGGGATTTTTGGTGGGGAGACGAGGAGAATAAGCTACGGATGCACTGGATGTCCTAGGACTGTCTTGCTCGGCCAAAATCTCAAGGTGGTGTTGGCTTTCGAGACTTAAAATTGTTTAATTGGTCCCTTCTTGCTCGGCAGGAATAGAGATTGATTCAATACCCTGAGAGTTTATGTTCACGGCTTTTAAAAGCAAAATACTACCCTGCAGCAAACCTTCTGGACACGGCATTCGTTCAAAATCCATCGCAGACTTGGCAGGGAATTATGTTTGGTCTGGAACTTTTGAAAAAAGGGACCATACGGAGAATTGGCTTTGGATCTAGCATGGGAATTTTCAGAGACAACTGGCTATCGAGATTGCATGATCCAAAACCAATGGAAAGACGGATTAATAGAAGATTAAGGTGGGTCTGAGAACTTATTGATCCAGTTACTCGAACATGAAGAGAGGAAGTGGTGCGTGAGGTGTTTTATGCAGCTGATGCTGAAGTGATTTTGTCCATTCGTATACCTCCTAGGCAATGCAATGATTTTGTCGCATGGCTCCCAGAGAAAAGTGGCATTTTTTCAGTTAAATCTGCATACCAACTTGGTCTTCAACCTACTCTTGATCCACTAAGTGCTGGACAGTCGAGCTCGGCGCCTGATGGAGACAGGAGCATATGGGATCTTGTTTGGCGAGCTGATGTGCCACCGAAGCTACGGGTTTTTGCCTAGAGAGCTGCTTCTTCGTCGCTTGTTGTACGTACAGGCCTGCATCGACGCATCCCGGTAGTTGACCCAACATGCATTATATGTGGTGTGCAGCAGGAAGGTACGCACCATGCTCTGGTTACCTGCACGCTTGCGTGTGTGTTAAGAGAGGAGATGAGGCAGTTTTGGGAGCTCCCATCAGAAAGCATGTTCATGGAAACAGACCATGAGTGGCTGTTGTCACTCTTACACAAGTCGCCATCCAGGATCCATCCTCACATCATCTTCTTGCTCTGGAAGGTGTGGCACCATCACAACAACATTGTCCACGGGGATGGTAAAGCATCTATTTCTGCCTCGGTTCTTTACATACGTAACTATTTGGATTCTTTCCATGCCATACAAAATTCACCAAGTCTTAATGGAAAGGCGTCGACTCTGCCTGCTTGTGCTAATTATTTCGAGGGCTCACCGATCTCCCGGTGGGCAGCCCCTGCAGAGGGTTGTCTTAAGGAAATTGTGGATGCTGGTTGGGACGTCTTTTCCCAGAATGCTGGTCTGGGCATTATTATTCGAGATCACCGGGGCACTGTTATCTTGTCGGAGTGGAAATTCGTCCCCCACTGTGCATCAGCTGAGGAGGCAGAAGTCTAGCATGCCTAGAAGGCTTAAATCACCTGATCAAGTTACAATGCACTTCGGGGTCGGTGGAGTCAGATTGCCTCCATCTCGTTCAGATCCTTTCCTCCTCGGAGGTGGATAGATCTTCATGTTGGTGTGCGTATCTAGAGTGTCAAGAGCTTCTTAAGGTTTATCAGCATTTGAGTGTCCTAATGGTGGATCGTGTGAGCAACACTGGAGCGCATTTGTTAGCGCAATTAGGCAAGTCTAGATCAAATGGTTTTATGAGCGGATCGGCCCCCTCGGTTGTTCTGGAGGCGATCATGCTGGATTGTAATAACTCTGTTGCCTAACTTTTAAAGCTCGCGGTTCCTTAAAAAAAGTAGACAAATCCAAGTCATGTATTTCCGAACGGAGGGAGTATTTATTTTTAATACACTCATATTAGTTTTCCAGTTGGTCGGAACTTTTAATCGGTCTTCATAAAGTTTTCACTGTGATCTGGTGCTCATATTTGGAGACACGCTTGTACATTTGATACCTGTGCGTGCAGACATGTGACTTGTACTCGCAACATCAGCAGACCACGTGTGCAGACATCCAGCGAGAGGCTGCACATAGTGACAGCAGTCCGTCTGACCTTTCTCTTTCTCAGCTCTTCAGCGGTGTGGACCCCAGCTGTAAGTGGCACAACGAATTAGGCGGGCACGCCGCCCGGCCAGCTGCTGCTGCTTACGCAGACGACCCCGGCGGCTTCGAAGCCTCCGAAAGCCTCATTTAAAGCCCACAAAACCACGGCATCCTTCTTCCTCCTCGATCCTATCTCCCTCTCCCTGCTCCCCTCCTCTTGGACTTCAACTCCCCTCTTCTCTGTCACTCCGGCCACCATGACCACGCCGAGATTCCTCGCCGTCCTCCTCGTCACCGCTCTCCTCGCGCTCTCCTTCTCGCCAGGTACGTGCGTGTGTTCCGCAGGATCAATGCTCTGCCGTGCATCTCGTCAATTCTGTAAAAAATAACTGACGTAAGTGTGCATCCATGGATATGGATGTGTGCAGGGTCGGTGGTGGTCGTGGAGGGGAGGAATGTGCAGGTGCTGAGGGCGGCGGAAGTGGAACACTCCGGCCGGTGGCGCTCAACCCACCGCGGCGTCCGGTTGCAGGAGCAGCAGCAGCAGGTGATGGTGATGGACTACGACGAGCCCAAGGCCAATACCAACCCCCACGGCAGCGTGCCCACCACGCCGGACTACCCCGTCTCGCCGCCCGGGCACTGATCGATCGATCTATGCGCACTCCCAACGGCTGCGCATTTGCATGTAAACGAGGAGGAACAGGGATCCACGGCGAAAGAGAAGCTCTTTTCCTCCCTTGTCTAGGTGGTAAATAAATGTTGGTGAATTGGTAGATAATTTCATTCTGGTCGTCCTTTATAGTTTGTTCAATTTCGAGAATTTGTACCTAGTGTTGTGTGTGTGAGTGTGTGTTCAGTTTTGATCCGTCGATCTGTGTGTACATCGTCCCTGCATGCCGCCCATCTGTACAACCTGCCCATGTGTGCTCTGCAATAAAATCATCTACATTTGTGCCATTGATGTGTAGTAGCCTTCTAGAATTTCTTGCTGAATGTGCATGCTAATTTAATTAGTTAAATGACACGAGTAAACTGCATGGTTTTGTGTTAAGAGATCTGATGCATGGTACTGTTTCTCAATGGAACAGAGAAGAACTATACGGCCAAACTACTACTCCCTGCCATCTAGTGTGCTGATTTTAGTACAATGTATGGATGTATGGTCGGCTGCATAGTAAAAAGTTGTACTAAATCATTGGCCGATCGGAGACAGTAGCAGAAATCGCAGTGCATGGTTTGTACCAACTGAACATGAGCTACCGTAGTGTCAATTATCCCATAAATAGATTTTGAAGCAAATCATTTCTCTTTCTCCGAGCTAGCATCAATTGAGAGATATTTAGGCGAGGCCACACATGCTGCAACATCTTCGACATAAATGTGACAAAAAGGTTGGCAGTTTAGGCTGCATGAGGTACGGTGATTGGATGCATGGTCGGCTGCTTGTTAGCTGTTCAGTTTGTAGCCTAATTTAGGTGTCAACTTGTTTATCTTTCCATCATGGAGTAACCGTGATGCTTACATCTGGCTGCCACATCATTGCGTTCCCAGCACAACAGCAGAGCATGGGCACCGTCGGGGGTCAACCCATCGAGCAGGGCAGTACACATGAGCTGTTAGTTCTCGAGTTCCGTACAGATCGATCGACATCTTTGCTTAGTCTTGATGCAATTTTATGTTTTTAACTGGCTGACCTCCTTAAGATAATGTTACTCCACGAAGTCACATCGATCCTCGCTAGTAATTCGGGTGGGTAATATGGATATATGCATGGGTGCTTTCTTCTTCGAATCAGACTTTCGCCCCGCTATATAAATAAAAAGCACAGGTGACACCGTTGCTGGGCCAGACAGCACAACGTCCAAAGGAAGAGACTCAACACGATACAAGATGCTGGGGGCAGCAGCAAACACACACCCAAAGGAACAAAGAGGAAACAAAATGGAGACATAGGCAGATCAACTAAACAAGAGAGATCCGCAACCGCTGCGCCCTCTAGAGGAGTACCACCACGCCCCTAGCACCAAACCGCCAAGTACCAAGCAACACCTTCAAGATGGGAAGCGCCGACGCTGCTGCCTAGACCAGAGACTGGTCCTAGGGTTTCCTCGACACGCAGAGAGAAGTGGATGTCAGGTAGCCACGACGCCCTCCAGGAAGAAATGGTGCCACCCTCGGACGGCACCGCGTCAGTGTCGGTGAACCGACAAGGATTTCTTCCGAAAACCCCATCCACAACCCTCGAACGATCCGATGCAAAGGAGCCCAACGAGAACGAGGCCTCGACACCACCCAACCTGCCACCCGCGAGCATGCGCCACTACGGTCACGAAGCCTCCCTTGTCGTTTCACCGAGGTTACCGTCAAGAGGCCTACAAAGTGGAGGCGAGAAGTAGTTTGAATCAGGGCCAGTAGGACTGCGGCAAGCGGGAGGGAACCACCTCCATCGCGAAATACGATAGTCGACCGGTCGCGGCGACAGACACACTAGTCCCCGTTGCATCTGGCCGGGCCTAGCAGGCCCGTAAAGCCCCCTCGGGAGGCACACTAGTCTCAACAGGGTCTAGCCAGACCTGAATCAAGCCCGTAAAGCCCGCCGCCACGATGCAACAAGCTGGCCGCCATCACCGCTAGCACCCAATCGGGCTACCTTGCCGCCACCTGCAGGACGAGCAGTGAACAGAAGACGACCCGTCCGCCCCGACCCAGATGGGGCCCTACGGACCTAGATCTGGGCTGTAGGGGCCTAGTCGGCGCCACCCCACCACTGCCTGCCGCGGCCACCCTGAGCTGCCCCGCAGGAAGCCAGCCCCGCCGCCGTGCCGTCACCTCCCAGCCGGAGATGGACCGCCGTCGCCGTAGGATGCACCGCTGCCATGGAATCGGGTCTCGACCCTAACACCACGCCGCGGGGAGAGGAGGGCCGCCGCCACCGGCGCCACCAGGAAGGAGCCCCGGGGCCTCTGCCGGCGGCGGCAGAGAGGGAGGGAGTTAGGGGAGGAGCTGGGGGCGGTGGAGGTGCCCCCGTCGCCCGTCGGGGGGCGAGAGGGGCGGGCATGGGTGCTTTCGATGGTTGGCACATGTCAACCTCGTGATCCAACGAGAAGGGTTGGCGTGCTTTGAATTTTGCTGGACTTGTCGCATCTGCATCGCTATAAACGAAAAGAGAAGCGGGAAATCAACTCTACGAAACCATTAAACTAGTCGTTGCCTCGTTCTAAAAAACGATGGATTAGTAGATGAGACAGTAGGGTTGCATGTCAAGTACATGCGTACCATCATCATATGATTTCGTATCACTTAAACTATGAGACGGATGCTGGTGAGTCCACAGTAGTGGACCTAGTCCACGTGTTGCGACTAGCTGGTCAAATAAATTCATGTACGTGACCAAGTTGGCTCCTCCAAATACCCCGCAAAAAAGAAGTAGATCATCTCCATCTGGCATACACTAAAAAAAATAGGGTGGAGCACAAAAACCGCTATTTTAGTGTGAAAGAAAAAATCTACCGCCCCTCCTCAGCCCTTGTCTCCCGAGGCCACCTCGGGGAGTGTGGGCCTGGATGTGTTTTCCCAGACTACCCCACGTTCCCCGGGGGTGGTATGCCACACCCTGGCCCCTGACACGCCAGATCCTACCGCTGTCGGGACGGTGATGGACTACACCAAAACCAACATGACCGCCCCAATCCGTGGCGAACCAGGGCCCCGCAGCCGCCCCCCCTCCCCCGTCCCGGCACAGTGAGCGTATCGCTGGGTCTAGGGCTAGGGGGACGGGCCTGGAGCCAACCGTGGCGAAGCGTGCGACCAGGCGTGTGGCTGCGCGAGACAAGTTTTCAGATTCTACTCCGGCCCCTGCCCCTGCTCCTTCCCATTCTAGTTCTGGTTGTGCCTCTGGTTCTAGGTTCTCGGTGCTGGCCCAGGTCCCCTTGGAACACTTGGGGGAGGTTGCGTCAGATTGTGGGATCGTCTTTCGTGGCGAGCGGGGACCCCGTCTTCAGCAGATAGCAGCCATCAAGGCTAGGGAGGCGTATGCGGGCCAGATCGCTGTGGCCCGTCCGAGAGATGCACGGGAGCGGGAATGGGCCCTAGTGCTGGTTGAATCTAGATCCTCGGATCCTAGAATCAGCTTGGCCCCACCCCCCAAACCTGATGGTGGCGAGGCCCCAATGAGGACTCCCCTAGGAGGGAGACCTCGAGGGAGGCCTCCCAAGGCCAATGCTCGCCCCCGCCCTCAGGGCGTGCCGGTTCGGCCCCTAGTACGGGGTCCCCCTGCCAGTGATTCCCTGATGTATATTCGTCTAGCGATCCGCTCGTTCTTTTGGAACAGCAGGGGCTTCGGCCAAGACGGTCGCCGTCGTCAGATAAAGGAATACTTGCGTCAAGAGGATGTGGATCTTGTGGGACTCCAGGAGACCATCCACTAGGACTTCTCCATGGCTAAGCTGGAGAGGATGAACCGTCATAAGTTCAGTTGGACCTGGCTCCCGGCCATTGGTCACTCGGGTGGGATCCTCCTTGGGGCCAAGGAGGAGACCTTTGAGATAGAGGATATGGACTGTGGGGAGTTCATTGTGAGCATGGTGCTCACCCATAGACGATCGCACCTCAAGTGGGAGGTGATCATCGTCTATGGCCCCGCGGACCATAGGACGTCCCCAGACTTCCTGCTGGAACTCAAATATAAGGTGGAGCGAGCGGGTGTCCCAGTCCTAGTGGCCGGGGACTTCAACCTCATTCGCTACACCGAAGACAAGAGCTCGGCGAACATGGACCTCCGTAGGATGCGGCTACTTAATGACTGCATCGCCGACCTCGCCTTGCGAGAGATCTCTCGTGTGGGGTCTAGGTATACATGGACCAACAATCAGCTGGACCCGATTCACAATGTGTTAGAGAGGGTGTTTGTCTCGGTGGACTGGGAACTCGCTTACCCCCTGTGCTCCCTTCATGCGTTCACCAAGGTGGGCTCAGACCACACCCTACTCCTCCTCTCGACGGGGGGAGGAGGCCCACCTAGTCTAAACCGCTTCCACTTTGAGGCCTTCTGGCTGGCTTAGCCTGGCTTCGTGGAGGCGGTTCGCGACAGGTGGGTGGCGGTTGTTGCTTCTCCACCCCAGGTTTACTGCACGCTAGATATATAGCACCATTGTGCCAAATCTATGCGCTAGTTCATGAGGAGGTGGGGGGCGAATCTAGGGGCGGCACGTCGGATCTATAAAGAGTCCCTCCTTAGGGAGATTCATGCGCTAGACCTAGAAGCGGACAACGTGGGCCTCTTGGTAGAGGCCTGGTCTCATAGGTATTCCCTAGAGACCTCCATTATGGAGATCTATAAAGGAGAGGAGGCGTTCTGGTGCCAGCGGAGCCACCAGAACTGGACCGTCCAGGGGGATTGAACACCGCTTACTTCCATGCTGTAACATCCCAGCATTAGAGCTTAGAAATAAGCTAAGCCCAGGTGTGTGCATTGCATTCATGCATATAAAATCTGGATAATTTTTGCGCTTTTAAATAAAACCGGTCAAAGTGATGGAAGCTTCTCTTAACTTGGTGGAACTGAAGTAAGATCATCAAGTTGATTGCAATAAGTTTCAATATGACCTTTGTTAAAACCTTACCTTTGGGTAATATAATTTGATCTAAGGGTAGATCAAATATAATAAAACTAAGTCATAACACCCTGCTTAACAGGAGTACTTGAACTTCTAGAGATCATTACATGGTATTCCATACCACAATTCAAGGATGAATACTTAATATTCCAAAATTGATATTAAGGTATTATCTACCCCAAACCCTGAATACCAAGTCAAGTATATAACCCAAGTAAAAGAAACTCAATAACTAAATCTTGATACACTTGCTTGTCATAGTTATTTATACCATGAGTATCATGGTAGTTCCTAAACACTAAACATTAACTCTTATCACAAATAGAGTAGAAAAGGAAGTCAAGCCAAGACCATTCATCACATGTATTTATTGTCATATTACGAAATGACATTCCTATTTAACCAAGTCCTAGTGTCAGTTGATCATCAATGTTGAGTAACCAATTCCTGACCTAGAACTTATTGACCTATTATATTAACCTTCCAAAGAGCTTAAGTAAATTAATAAGAAGAAGGAACTAGATATTGTAGAGTGTGCCATCATCAATGGAATGAGATCCTTAGTGGTGATCAAACCATTTGATGTTGGAGGAGTTAACTCACTCCTGAGTTAACTAGAGAAAGTATCTAAACCCAAGAGTTAAGTTAGTGATCATGAAGCTATGAGGAAGCTAGTAGTATTAGAGTATATAATAATAATTTTGTTAAGCCAAGTAGATATAGATATGAAGTAAGTTTCTTTAACAAGATAAGCCTTATAGAGAGACTAGTACAAGTCTACTACTTAGTGTTAATAGATCTTGATCTGACGATTAGAAGCCAAAGCTTTGCTTGATCAATTGATGGTGGTCATTATTCTCAAGTCACTTGTGAATAGATGACTAGATGATGAAGAAGTTTTGTCAGTATACCAAATTAGGCAAAGCCTTAGTAAGCTGAATCGTCTAGCTTGATCATGAGAAGTCAAGCTAGAGTATGATGAAGTATATAACATGAGTAGTAGTTGGAGACATAGTAGTTTAACCAAGCTAGTACAAGAACAAACTTGTATTGTGGGAATAGTATCATGCTTCTTCTAGAGGATTGGTAGCACTTGTTAGATAGTGAGCATTGTAATCTTGCAAGCCCTGGTTGTAGATGTAAGGTGAACATAGAGGAGTTAATGGATGGAGTTAGAAGCAGTTACATTGATGGAGTCATCAAGGGTAGTTAAGAAGTGCAAGTTATGCAGTAAAGGAAGAATGTCAGAAGAGTGGATTAATGAAGTTAGAACTAATTAGATGAATGAATTCCTTAGAGGTAATTTAGAAATGGAAGTCATGTGAACTAGGAGAAGAATGAAGGAGTAATGTTGATGTGGCATGACCATGTCATCATATGATGATGGATATGGTGGAGTTAGATGAATGACTTATTCAGGAAGATGTGATCTCTGTGAATAAGATAAGAGAGATTTATAGAGTATATTTAGGAAAGGAATTCCTTATCTAAAGATAACCTTGGTGAGGTATTAAGGTAAGGATTCTTTAGAAGCCTTAACCAAGATTATATCAATCCATGACAAAAACCATGTCTACCTCTTTGTTCAAAACCCTAAAATAAGATTGATAGTGGAATCAGTTCCTATTTCTAGGCAGTCTGAGAACAATAGCTCTTAGTCAAATAAACTTCTAAGAGATAATCAGAATGCCAGTTGAGAGTGTGTCGATGAAAGCCTTGTTCACCTTATTATATTAAACCCTGTTAGAAGCTTAGAAGAATAAGTTCCATCAAGATCACATTAAGAGGCAATATAAATATCCCACTCTAAGTTGATATATCAACTATCATTGTCTAGTTAGGGATAAATCCTTAACATTTGATCCATAGGAACATTTATAAGTAAACATGTGGGTGGAATGGATTCTAAAGTTTATAAAAATAGATTATAATAAAAACCCTTCATAAGTGTTGCTTGGCATTTAAATCACATTTGCCACATAAATAGTCGTTGCTATTAACCATTGTATCTTAAGAATCTATTAAAACCCTAACCACACTTAAGTAAGTAGTGAACAACTAGATTAAGAAGTGATCCGTGCCTACTTTGAAAGTAAGTAGATTGCCTGTGAAGAAATTGTAATGGGATTGGAGTAGAAGATAAATCACCAAATATAAAAAAACCATGAAACTCAAGTCATCATATTTTGAACTACAAGATTTAAAGCATTAATAGGGATACATATGAATTCTTATATGATGCCAAGTGTGTCTGGAATGATATAGACATCATTAGCCATTTCAAACCATTACCATTAGAAAAAAAATCATCTTTAAGGGATCTTTAAATAGAAGTAATTCCTAAAACCCTAATCTCAATTAATATTTTCTAATAAAATAATACTTTATATATTGAATAGTGAAAATATCAAAAAGGAATATCAAGCCAGTTATTTACATTAGTCCATGTCGAACCCTAGTTGATTCTATGGATTTTGAATATTTGAATCATTGTATAAATATTAAATTGAAAAAGAAAAAAGAAAAAAAAACAGAAATAAAAAAGAAGAGAGAAAAGGGAAAACGGTAGAAGCCCAACAAACTCCGGCGTTATTCGTCGCTCATAAGCAGTAGCAGCAAAAAACTGCACACTCAGCCAATGCCCAATAACAGCAACCCATATCACCTCTCTCTCTGGCTGACAAGTGGACCACAGCCATGGACCGCGGGTTGAGTCTCAAAATAATCTGGGGGGTTTTCCACAAAATGTTCGTCGTCGTCTTCCTCCTCCAGCTAGAAGCAGCTCGGTGGCAGAGCCGATGCCATCCACCATCGCCGCACCAGGATTCGTGATGTTGCCGACGTCACCGCGAAGGATAAGACCGCCACCGCGATGCCTCGGTCATCCTCATACCCATTTCCTCCCTCACGCCCTCTCTCTCTTCCTCTCCACCGAAGGACCACCGAACCCTAGCTCGCCGAAGCTCTAAGAAGCCGTCGTTCCTGACCTCCTCTCGCACATCTGAAGCCACCGACGGAACCGCCGTGCTGTACTGGTTCTTCTTACAGAGGGAATCGGCCACGCACAACCGTAATCGAGCACAATGTCATTGTCTTCATCAGATCCGATGAGATTCGCTACCGTCCATACCATTGCCTCCGGCCACGTACGCCTCTTCCGATGATGCGAGCGTCATCAGGGTGAGTTTCTCGACCCTCTGGTCCTCTCCACCCTCTATGTATTCCTCTCTGTCGATCCCGCCACGAGCACCCGACACTGCCACCGCTGTCCACTGTCGTTGGCCATCCTCCGCTGACCAAATCAGGGCAGCACCGCTAGTTCTAGGTTCCCCGCGTCACGCTCATTTCAGCAAGCCTAGCCGCGCTTGCTAGCTCGCACTAAATCTCCACCGCTACTCGCCGTCTTAACCTCACCGCCGAGGTGACGTCATGCTCACGTCACTCCTTGCCACGTCAGCTGGTTTGACTAGTCCAGGCCTAGGTGGCTGCCGATGTGGCCCTAACCCCACATGTCAGTGACCCTAGCTAGATTAGGAGTCAGTGTAAAATGTATTTCTCTGTTTAGTAAATGGATAAAACATTAGAAAGTCAAATGTAAATATTTTCCAGAAATGTAATAAAATGATTAAATCTTGTTAATTCAATATCTTTTATTTTATAATTTAGAAAAATCTATATAATATATCAAAATGTTTAAAAAATAAACTCTATAATATAAACTTTGTAATAATTATTATTAGTAAATAACCTATTAGGGATAAATCTTAAATAAAAATATTCTATTATATAAAATTAAGAAAAAATAAGTATAATATATCAAAATTCTTAGAAAAACAAAATCTACATTTATAAACTTATTTTGTACATTTTTGTGATATTTAACTAAATGTTTATTATTTATTAAACATTTATAAAGTGATAAAACTTATAAAAAATCATATCTTATCATTTAAAAATCACAAAAATACTTATAATATACCAAAATGCTCACAAAAATAAGTTATACACATTAAAAATATCTTCTTTCATAATTGCAGTAAAATAAAAGGTAAGGGTCTAATAAATCTTGTTTAAAACCTTTTCTTTTATTTTAATTCATTAAAAATATATAAATATTTACTATTGCCTTTATCATTATTTAATTAAAATCTAAAAGTATAAGAACAAGCTCAAACAATGTTTATATGAAACCCAATATGGTTCCAACAATTTTAAAGTGTAGTTCCTAAAGTTGTCATTGAAAGTAATCTAAAAGTATAAGAACAAGTTCAAATAATGTTTACATGAAACCCAATATGGTTCCAACCATTTTAAAGTGTAGTTCCTAAAGTTGTCATTCAGAGTAATCATATTTTGTTCTAAAAAGATTTCATCAAGTAAAAAATAGTTAAAAATAGTGTATGGTTTGTTAGGAGGACTTTATTTATTTATAAAATCATTCAGGTAATATTTATCTAGTTCTTGAACCAATTTGGGAATTCACTTAAAAATCTAAACAACGTTTTGATTAATTAAATTAATGCTTTGTCCCATGTCTATAAAATATAAGCATTACTTCTAAAATAGGTTAGTGATTCTATTCACTTATAGTATTAAAAAACACTACTGCAACAAGGACAATAATTTCACCTTTAGGAAGCATTATGAAATAAAACAACATATAATGTCATGTTATATTCAATACATATAAGTCTCTAGTACAAGTGTTATGATTATTGAAATCTAGTGATGCTTTCCTTTTTAGTAACTATAATTAGAAAGGAACCCTAAGAATGTTAACTTTAAGATTAAATGCTTTTACTTTGTAAAGTAATATTTTCCTCAAAGGTTATTATTTTAAGCAATATTAAAAGTAATCCTTGGATACTTCTCTAATAGCCCTAATTGGTTAACAATATTGCTTAAGAAATCTTTTAGATACCATGACCCATTCGAGTGCTTCAATATTATATGCTACTTATTGTATTTACTTATTGTTTCACACACTCACACAAACCTTAATAAGAAGCACAAGTGTGAAATTGGTATAAAAGTGCAACACATTCCAAAGAACTCATCACAAGCTTCAAACCCTAGATTAGATACGATTAGTCACGGGATTCGTGTTTATCAAACTGCATTACATTACTTATGCATAATTGCATCTTGCTTATTTAAACATTTCTCCTTACCAGACAAATGATGCTATTTACAGAATTTGGATCTTCTATTGTCTCGAAGACTGTGAATGCATAATCTTGCAATCACAAAAGGCAAGTTCACACTTGCTCATGTCCTTTGGTTATTTTCTATGCTTGTAACTCAAATGTTGTCATCACCTGCATTTAAAAAAAGGTTAAAAACACTATTTTCATAATAATATGATTATGGATTATTTACCAGATGGTAATAATCTACTGATACAGTTCTAGTGGTAAAGGAACATAATATCTAGGACTTAATCAACCAATGTCGCCAGTGATTCTAGTGCCGTATATTACGCGTCAACCATGAGATTTGGAATGGGATGGAGAAGTCAGCTATATCTTCTTCCTCTCGCATCTATCTAGATGCACATGTTGTGGCTGTTATCCTCGTAGCTTACATTAATTGGTAATTCGTAGAGGATATGCAACATATGGGTGAGAACCCTCAACGTCCCACGATAGTTCTGGCATCTGAACAGTCTGTACCAACCATTGCCGTATTTCAAGATGTGGGCATGGCGTACACCAAGGGGACATGCGGGGTCATGAAGGTGACAGTGATTGGCTTGGATCATCTACTGGGCCCCACATCATGGAATTGTGGATGGGAATAAGCTACCCGGTTGTGCAACACGGATTTGGTCTCTCATGGGTAAAGTAATGCACCTCTGGAGAGTGTAAGAACTGTGACATGTTACTCCCTGTTCCGGGAAGGAGCTACGAACGCGGCAAGAAAGGAACCCCACGAAGGTCCTGGTCAACCTGTGAAGGATGTCGGACATTTTTTAGAATAAAAGCAACTTTTGAAGAAATGTTTACGAAAACCTGCATTGCCTACGACCTTTGGTCTGTGGCTATAGAGATAGTGCAACATACACTCCTTTTTAGTGAACTTGCCGAGTACGCTCGTACTCAACCGTACCTTCTTAACCCTTGCTAGATTCTAAAGTCGTTGAAGATGACGTCAACATCTATTTTTGCTTAAGAAACCATCATTGGCAACTCAAGTTCGTCAATAAAGTCGATGAAGTCAACATATACATCAACCAAAGTGAAGACAAAGTTCTTGATTAGATATAAGTAGATACTCTAGCCATAACACCTACTTCTGTAGAACATTGCACTAGTAGCAATTGCAAGCCAGATAGTTTAGATGCTAGTCTTAATGACTAGATAGCTCTGAGTTGTTATTTCTGGTACTTCTTTGAAGAAGTTTCTTTCTCTCTCTTTAACCTAGAGTGTTCTCTAGATCTTTTGTAAAGAGTCGAGTTGTAATCTATAGTCATGCCTTGGACCTGCAGTGTTTCAGTTGTACCACTCTAAGGGATGTAATACTAGTGAACGGTGTTTCATCGGTGTTATGTCAACGACTATAGTGTACTACATCATGAAGTGGTATGCTAGGTCACCGCAGCTGGTATCAGAGCATATGCTTTGACCTTAGGATTAAAACCCTTTTAGGAAGATCTGTAGGTTGGACAGTGACTATAGGAGCCATCTTATCTAAACTAAGACTTGTGATAGATATCCACTTGAGGATAAACCTTGTCACACTTAAGTTGGATGTTTTTATCATCTTTCTTTAGGATTAGTTAAATGTATTCTCTAGAGAAATGTCATTTTAGTGTAGCTCTAAATAGGTATACTACCACTAAGATATCCTAAGTAAGATAAAATATCAAAGATAATTATGACTGAGATTAGAATACCTTGAGGAGTATTTTAATGGTTTAGTCTATCCATAGGATCCATGTAAGGTAGAAAAATATTATCATTAGATGGTAATGATAGGCTACATGATGAAGACCTGATACGACACAAACGTATCTATAATTTTTGACGCTCCATGCTTGTTTCATATCATTTGTCCTATGCTTTGTCTACACTTTGAGGTATTTTTATACACTTTCTGGAACTAACCTATTGACAAGATGCCACAGTGCTAGTTGCCTGTTTTCTGCTACTTTTGGTTAAAAAAAAGCTAAAAAATGAATCTTCTCGGAATTGGACGGGACAAAAGCCAATATGCCTATTTTCCCGGAGCAACACGGAAACACGAAGCAGATACAGAGTAGGGCACCAGGGTGGGCACACCCTATGGTGGTGCGGGCCAGCCCTGGTGGCGCCACCAGGGGGTGAGGGCCCCCTGGCTGCCTCCTCGCCTCGCCTCTTCGCCTATAAGAAGCCCCCCGATGAGAAAACCCTAAATAATCTTGGATAAAGCCACGAAAACCTCCACATCGCCATAGCCACCGAAGGGGAGATTCGGGGGATAGAAAGTCTCTGTTCCGGCACCCCGTCGGGATGGGGAATTGTGCCCGGAGCCATCTCCATCGATCTCGACCGCCATCTCCATCGCCGTTGCTAATTCCCATGATGATGAGGGAGTAGTTCTTCCTCGAGGCTAAGGGCTCTACCGGTAGCTATGTGTTCATCTCTCTCTATGCGTGATCTTATTGAGATCATGAGCTTTGTAATTTATAGATCTATTGTGCTATTCAAGTGCTTTAATGAATCTCTCCTATCCCCATGTGTGTGAAGTTGACAATGTGCACACCGTGTGGCACTTTGTCTAAGGTTACATAAATACTTCTCATGAGTATAATTTGAGTTGGATGTCTCTATGAGATTGTGGTGTTTGTTGGAACCATCTAGCGCTCAAGGTGATAGTGATGGGTTATCTAGATGGGGAATTCAAACTTTGAGGTGTGCTGTTATAGCCCTACCGTGGATTAGAGTTATCCAACCGGAGAGTAGTTTAGAGTAGTATCATAAAGAGATGATATTTATATGAGAGTGTTCACTAGTGAAAGTATGATCCCTAGGCCTTGTTTCTAAGCATTGAAACACCGTTTGCAATTAGATCTGTTACATGTTTGCTTGCTTCCATCTTTATTTCAGTTTTCCTTTAGTCTCTTCCACAACATCAAGCTATTTTCTAGCACCGTTACCACTTATAATTATCCATACCACTTGTATGTCACTATCTCGTCGCCAAACTAGTGCACCTATACACCTGACAAAGTGTATTGGGTGTGTTGGGGACACAAGAGACTTCTTGTATCTTGATTGTAGGGTTGCTTGAGAGGGATACCTTTGACCACTTCCTCCCTGAATTCGATAAACCTTGGGTAATCCACTTAAGGGAAACTTGATGTTGTTCTACAAACCTCTACACTTGGAGGCCCAACAACTGTCTACAAGAATAGAAGTGCGTAGACATAAAGCTATCTTCTGGCGCCGTTGCCGGGGAGGTAAGGTAAAAGGTACTCACATCCTCTGGCTACTAAGCTATCTTCTAGTACTGTTGCTGGTGTGCGAGTGCTTGAAGTTATTTCCTTTATATTCTGCAATTATATCTTTTTGTTTCTTGTTTTATTTTCACTAGTTAGGATTAATGGAAAACAACAACAAAATTAGAGAGCTTTATAGTATTTATCTCGAGTTAGGACATGAAGTGTTCGAAGAGAAAATTAAAAAACCTATGGAACTTTATTTGCATGCTAATAGCAATGTTATTAGCATGAATTCTTTGAACACCATTATTGCTAATGCTATGGAAAAGTCTAAGCTTGGGGAAGCTGGTTTTGATGAGCATGATATTTTTAGTCCTTCAAGCACGGGGGAGAAAATTTCTTTGATGATACTATGCCTCCAATATATGATGATTACAATGATGAATATGTTATTTTCAGTCCACCTACTACTGAGGAGAAAATTAATTATGATTACAATATGCCTCCTATATTTGATGATTATGGTGATGAGAATAATAATGATATCTATTTTGTTGAATTTTCACCCACTATAATTAATAAGAATAACTATGCTTATGTGGAGAGTAATAATGATTATATGCATGTGGCTCATGATAAGAATGTTTTATGTGATAGTTATATTGTTAATTTTATTCATGATGATACTAAAAGTTATTATAAGAGAGGGAAACATGGTTTTATGTATCTCAATAATATTAAGTTTCCTCTCTTTATGTTGAAGTTTTTGAAGTTGCACTTGTTTTGCTTTCCTATGCTTATTGCTTTGTGCTTTCATGACTTGTTTCTTTACAAGATTATTTTTCATAGGAAGTGGGTTAGACTTAAATTTGTTCCATATTTTCTTCTTGATGCTCTCATTTACTTCAATTCATATTATGTGAGCATCATCAAAATTATCATGCCTATCTTAATGGCTATAAAGAAAGAGATTTTGAGAGACAACCCATTATATTTTTTACTTTTAGTTTATTTTTGTTTTGTTGAGTCTTGGAAGTTACTACTTCTATAATAACCTCTCCTTATCCTTTTTGTGTGGTTTTTCTGCCAAGAATAACCTCTAATGAGAGAGAAGTAAGACTTGGGAAAGTTGCTGTCCCGAAACAGATTTTTGTGCTCCACTGTAAAAATTCGTGAAAAATATCTTTACGTCGTATTGAGTTGTAATGTTTTGTTCTTCTGCCCTAGGTTATTAGCTAACTTTAGTTAGTTCAGGACTTTTTGATTTGAGCAACAGAAGGTTTTCGAAAAAATTGGTTTTTACCTGCTGGTCTGTTTTGACAGATTTATGCCATTATTTGCATTTGCCTCTTAATCCCTTTCTCTTTGAGTTCTCGCCAATTACTTGAACTTTTATAAAGGAATTGCTGCAGTAGCTTGTGTTTTAATCGAAGTTTTTAGTTGTGTTGAAACTGAACCCAAAGACTTATTATCTTGAATACACTAATGTTGCTAATGAAGATTGTGTGAAATTTTGTATGAAGGAAATTTTCAAGTGTAGGGAAGAACAATATGATGAGATGAAGTATGGACAAAAGCTCAATCTTGGGGATGCCAACCGTGTCACCCCAAGAAACATTCAAGAAGTACAAGTGTCAAAGCTTGGGGATGCCCAGGGCATCCCCTTCTTCATTAATAAAAATCTCAGGTTTTCTTCCAAACACTTAATTTTTATTGTTTCGTGTTGTTCTTGGAGCGTCTTCGTTTTGTTTTTAGCTTTCCTTTGCTTAGTTTGCTTGAATAAGTTGGTTGGATCCCAACACACTTCTTTTGGAGAGAGACACACCCTATTATTAATTGCCTAGAATACTCTAGTTTTTACTCTTATTGTTTTGTGAGTGTTCTCCTTTGGTAGCACTGCGTTTAGCTTTAGTTTTCGGTTGGTGTTGGAAAAGAGTAGGAAGTTTCATGCTTATAAGTGGTACAAACGGAGCTTGTTTAGACTATGGCCTAGACTTTATCATGTCATGCTAGATGTTGCTTTGACTTTATGCTTAGTGATTATTGTTGTACATGACTTGTTACAAACAATTGAGATTGCTTAATTGAGATTGTTTTAGGATATAAAAGCATAATATTGTGGTATTCTCCTTTGATGCTTTATTTGGGTTGACTTGGCGCATGCTCACACCATGTTAAGACTATACCAAGTCACCATAGCCTCTATGATCATTTAGTTTTCGACTTGTAATATCACTTTATGCTTTAATTAATAATGTTTTGTCATTTTGCATGATTATGGCCATTATTTCTCTCTTCGTTGGTCGCTCCCAGTCTTTTGCTAGCCTCCACATGTACCAAGTATGAGTTCCACTCATGCATCCAACTCCAAATAAAACCAAGTTATTCCAAAGAGTCTACCATACCTACATATTAGCATTATTGCTATTCCAAGTATATTCATGTTTTTATCTACCTTCCGAATTAAACTTGTTATGTGAAAATTAGTGATTGAAGCTCTCACGAACTTGATGGCACACTTTACTTTTCTTGCACTTAATAAACTTGAACCATTGTGTCATCTATGTTGTATATGCTTGCACTTATACCTTGGGATTAACAGAACCGTGCTGTCATGGGGAACACTTTCAACATTGCACTTGTACATTGTACCCGGTTGATATCATGCTCTTTTGTTTATGGATGTCGTCGGTGTGAAATGAAAGGGGAGCTTGTAAGTCCATGGAGTTATGTATGTGTGTTAGAGAAACGCCTGGGCCGCTAGCCTAAGCCATGCCTAATCATGGTGGAAACTTGCAGCATCACCATAGTGAGCAATCTATGACGCATTCTTCTTATAAAAAAAGAGATAGAGACTGCGAAAAAGAAGAAAAAAGGATGAGAAAAGAGGAAAGAGAGAAAAAACACCATTTTCCCATGGTAAATAAGAAGATTTCTGAGATGCTCATTGTCTGCTTGCCTTGTCATTTTGATTATGGGATAGCTCTTGTATCATGTGCAAGGGGTACCCCGTTGGCGGTTCTCTAGGATGCACATGCACTTACTATGACAAGAACTTACCGGTAACTAAACTTGAGTAGCATGAGGAGCGACCCTCGTATTCATGGGATATGAGATTGCCAACTTATACTTTGTCAAGCATATACTCCATAGTTTGTTCACTTTAAACTTAATCACTTCAAGATGCTTATGATAGGGGCAATGAGATCTGAAAGCTAATAAGTACCATAATTTTTGGAAGCTCTTTATGAGACTTGAATACCTGCTTCCTTCTATGAAGGGCTTTCTTTTACTTTTATGTTGTGTTTCCGTCTTCTATATTTATGCACCTATTAAGAGAGCATAGTGGTCATTCTTAGTTTAATGTGCATTGTCCCAAGACTTGTTGGTTGATTCATAACTTTGATATTGCTTGTTCTTAAACTATTTGTATCTAGTCACCCTTATGAACTTTGAAGGTGTCCTATGCATTTATGTTTTGCTACACTATGAGGGACAAGCTGAATACCATTCTCATTATGTTTTCTTTATGTGAAACAAACAAACGTCTTTCAAAGCATTGTCATTCATAAATCCTTTGTTTGTATCCTTTCATGTTAGAGCATAGTTACTTTGTCTTATTGTTAGAACTTCATCTTTCATGCTCATGTTTAGAGCTCTTTGATCCCAGCTTTCAATGCTTGAAATAGTTTCATCAAGATTGTGATGGTGCATGCCACCTCAAAAATTATTCTTTTTATCACTTACCTACCCGAGGACGAGCAGGAGTTAAGCTTGGGGATGCTTGATACGTCGCAAATGTATCTATAATTTTTTATGCTCCATGCTTGTTTTATATCACTTGTCCTATGCTTTGTCTACACTTTGAGGTATTTTTATACACTTTCTGGAACTAACCTATTAACAAGATGTCACAGTGCCAGTTGCCTATTTTCTGCTGTTTTTGGTTTTAGAAAAGCTAAATAATGAATATTCTCGGAATTGGACGGGACAAAAGCCAATATGCCTATTTTTCCCGGAGCAACACGGAAACACGAAGAAGACACGGAGTAGGGCACCAGGGTGGGCACACCCTATGGTGGCACGGGCCAGCCCTAGTGGCGCCACCAGGGGTGTGGGCCCCCTGGCTGCCTCCTCTCCTCGGGTCTTTTCCTATAAGAAGCCTCCCGCTGAGAAAACCGTTAATAATCTAGGAGAAAGCCACGAAATCCTCCACAGCGCCGCCGCCACCGAAGGGGAGATTCGGGGGACAGATAGTCTCTGTTCCAGCACCCTGCTGGGATGGGGAATTGCCCATGGAGCTATCTCCATTGATCTCCACCACCATCTCCATCGCCGTTGTTGATTCCCATGATGAGGAGGGAGTAGTTCTTCCTCGAGGCTAAGGGCTCTAACGGTAGCTATGTGTTCATCTCTGTCTCTATGCATGATCTTACTGAGATCATGAGCTTTGTAATCTATAGATCTATTCTGCTTATCCCCACGTGTGTGAAGTTGACAGTGTGCACACCGTGTGGCACTTTGGATAAGGTTACATACATACTTGTCATGAGTATAATTTGAGTTGGATGTCTCTATGATATTGTGGTGTTTGTTGGAACCATCTAGCACTCAAGGTGATATTGTGGGGTTATCTAGATGAGGAATACGAACTTTGAGGTGTGCTGTTATAGCCCTATCATGGATTAGACTTATCCAACCGGAGAGTAGTTCGGAGTAGTATCATAAAGAGATGATATTTATATGAGAGTGTTCACTAGTGAAAGTATGATCCCTAGGCCTTGTTTCTAAGCATTGAAATACCGTTTGCAACTAGATATGTTACATGTTTGCTTGCTTCCATCTTTATTTCAGATTGCCTTTAGTCTCTTCCTACCCGTCAAGCTCTTTTCTGTCACCGTTACCACTTATAATTATCCATACCACTTGTATTTGACTATCTCTTTGCCGAACTAGTGCACCTATACACCTGACAAGTGTATTGGGTGCGTTGGGGACACGAGAGACTTCTTGTATCTTGATTGCAGGGTTGCTTGAGAGGGATACCTTTGACCACTTCCTCCCTGAGTTCGATAAACCTTGGGTAATCCACTTAAGGGAAACTTGCTGCTATTCTACAAACCTCTGCACTTGGAGGCCCAACAACTGTCTACAAGAATAGAAGTGCGTAGACATCAAGACCATTAGAACATGTATAGATGTAATGGGAAGTAAATCATGTGGGATTCACTTGAGAATTTTACGTGATGAAGTAAGATTTGGTTTAAAATAAAAAATAGTAAGATAAAAAGAAGAGGCATCATGGTGATATTAGCTCCAAGACCATGCTATGTTTTTAATTAGGACTAGTACTTAGCTAATAATCTTGTAACAATAGTAAGAAAAGGACAGTGTAGGCCTATGATAGAAGGCATAGGTGACATAATATTATGATAATTCTTAGATTAAGGTAGTAACTACAATGTTGTTAGTAGTTTTGAGAGATCATGTGAGGATAATTTATGATATACTAGGAAGTTGCACTAGTAGAAAACGGACCTTTGGTCTAGGGGCATTAGTCCCAGTTCTGCTACAAACCGGGACTAATCCCCCGGTCCCAACAGCTCTATCTAGCCGTAGGGGGCGGCAGACACTAGTCCCGGTTCGTGTAACAAACCGGGACTAAAGGTGGACCTTTAGTCCCGGTTCTAGAAACAAACCAGGACTAAAGGCCTGGCTATATCTTCTTCCCAACCTTCCCGAGCCACCATTTCAAGCTGGTGGCTCCTCTCTTTTTTTTGCTTCAACATGCTCATGTTCATGCCCAATTTTCTCTCAAGATTCGTCTATGTTTTGTGGTGTGCCATCTATCCAAAGGTTCTAAAAGGTGAGCAACTTCATCCTTTGAACTCTCATTGCTATATTAGCTCATTTCATGCTCTATCTTGTAGATGGATTTGTGGATTTAGTTTGGTAGTAATTTTTGCAATGATAACATGAGACCGATGTTTAGATTCTATCTATCTTGTATTAATGTAAGGAACTCTAAGATAAATATCACAATATGTGGATTCTATCTATATATCTTGTTTTGGCACAGTCTCGAAATTTGATTTTAGAAGCACACACATGCGAGAGTTCATCATTCTAACTAGCTTGGAAAAATACCCTTCTTCGTCTTCTACCTGCCTTCAACAAACTGAAAAATTGTAACAAAGATAGGGTTAATTCATAAAAGCTTGATAAGAAGACATCACAGTACATCTTCAAGAAGCTCCTCTATGGCGAGCTCCTCGAAGATGTCTGAGGATAGGATCCTAAGACATCTTCGAGAAGCTCCGCCGTAGTGGTGTCCCTCTTGCACCATCTTGGAGTTAATAACTTCTCTAGCTATAGATTAATACACTGGGTAACTAAAACAATCCACATATTAGGGAGTGCCTCTATGGCGAGCTCCTCGAAGATGTCTGAGGATGGGATCCTAAGACATCTTCGAGAAGCTCTGCCATAGTGGTGTCCCTGCTCTCGCACACCATCTTTTAGTTTATATCTTCTCTAGCTAGATCAGTATGCTGGTGGAGCTAACTAATTTCACATATTAGGGAGTGCCTCTACGGCGAGCTCCTCGAATATGTCTGAGGACGAGGTCCTAAGACATCTTCGAGAAGCTCCACCGTAGTGGTGTCCCTGGTCTCGTACACCATCTTGCAGTTCTTCACAAGAATGCATACCTATTTATAGATTAAGCAGCACAACATAGTGTCGGGCACTGAAGACATAATGTTGACACACTTAACCCTGGCATAGTGCTGCCACCCACCCAAAATAGTGTCATCATTTACTGGCTTAGTGTTGCCCACTGAGAACATAGTGTCGACATGTTGTCGCCACATCCACATTTAGTCCCGGTTGGTGCCTCCAACCAGGACTAAATGTTCATCATATCTTTAGTCCTGGTTGTTGGCTTTAATTTTGTCTTTTAGACCTGACATGGGTATACCCTACAGGTACTCGGGCTTGGTATATACGGCCTGAATACAATGGAGGCCCACGGTGTCGCCAAGGCCCAAATGAAGTACTCGAGTAACCTATGGACTCTTGATTGCTTGAAGAACAAGAAGAAGTAAATATAGAAAGTGTAAAGGGGAAAACCCTAACCTGTAACCGACTCGACCTACTACCCGAGACCTAGCCTATCTATATAAATGCTAGGAGGGGCGGCGAGGAGGATACGCGCAACCCTAGTTTCCACAACCCTCGCTAGATTGCATCCGCGCACCATTGTAATCCTCGATTCCTTTGATAATTCCACAAGCAGACAAGCAGGAGTAGGGACCTATGCGAGGCCTAAACCTGGGTAAATCTTTGAGTCCCCTGTGTGCTTGTTTGCTAGCCGATAGATGTCTCCAGCGCTCCCTCCTTCTCCAAAACCCAAGTCCATAACAATGGGCATTGATGAGTTAAACCCTCGTCAATTGGCGCCGTCTGTGGGAATTGGGAGTGCTGATCTTGCGTCTTCTTCGGCCCCATCAACCGCGATCTACAACTCCGCAACAGCGGAGATTCGCTAGCTCTTCGGCGCGTTCGACTTCACCGTCCACATGCCAGCCACTCGCCCAGCCTTCGAATCTGTGGGTGACGGAATCAGCCTGGCGATTGGTAGGTTCTGCTTCCAACTTGGTCAGATGGGTACGCTTCGCATGCCTAACCAGCCGACGATGCCATCGATTGCTCCAACATCATGATTCCCTCCACCGATCGGCACCCTCAGTCAGATCCACACCTCGACAACGGTCGAGAATACGGTCAGCTACAGCAGTCGCGAATCCGACCTAGGCGATCTGGCAACTGAAGATGGAGCCTACGGTTCTGGATCTGAAAGTTGTGGGAGCAGCAGCTTCCCCAACCACTTCATGTGCGCCGTCATCAACGCAGGCGACACCTCCGCCAATTGCGACAACACAGGCAACGGTGGCCATGAAGCCGACCCGCCAAATAGCGGACCAACCAATGGCGGACCAACCAATGGCGGACCACCCAATGGCGGCCCTACTAACGATGCTCCCGTCAACAACGGGGGGTGGGGGGGGGGGGGGGCAGCCGAACTCCCCACCATGATCAACGAGCAAACTGGCGAACACGTCATGATCAGGCTCAACGATCTCGAGTGGGCTCGTTGCTGCGAAGCCCTACGAGGCCATCCTCTACCCTTCGGCTCCCTACAAGAGCTGTTGATGGGTTACCATTGGCTCATGAAGGAGGAATACAAGTGCCAGCTACAAACAATCGCGCAACTCGAGGCGAGTAAAAAGGTGGCTGATGAGTCAAGCCTCCGACGAGCTGGGCTATCCTCCCACGGAGGATCCTCCTCTAGGTGCAACGAGTACATCGCCAACAAGAGACGATCTCGACTCGCCCACCTCACTGAACAAGAACGTCTGGAGGCTGCTAAAGTCCTCGACTTCGACTCCATGACGGTGGATACGCGCGGCAACGTGCTCCCAAAAACACCACAGGCCGCGGTAACGGTGGCCACCATGTACCTCCTCAACAACCAGCCGCCAGCTGGAGACCCTCGAGCTGCCATGCACCAATCTATGATCGCAGGCTTGGGATTAATCGAGGCCGCCCTTGAGAAAGAGCCGACGTCAGAACCGAAGGAAGGCAAGGCTCTGGCAAAACGCTACTCCTCGCCCTCGTCCAGCTATGACAGTCACGATCTGTCTCGACGTCGCCGCTCACGGCGACACGACCACGACTATGATGCACACGATGACCTCACGTAGCGCAAGATCGACAAATCAAGGGCACGACGTGCTCGGTCGACTTACTCAGAAGAAAAAGATGTGGAGCTCTGTGGCGCTAGATGCTTTAGTCGGGCCATCAGGCAAAAGAGAATGCCCAAGGGGTTTAAGCTCCCGTCGGAGAACCCGAAGTTTGACGGCCTACAGGACCCGAAGATCTGGTTGGAGGATCACATCTCCTCTGTTAGGCTCCACGGCGGAAGTCGAAGCACGACCATGCAATGCCTACAGCTACAGCTGTAGGGCGCCGACCGAGCCTGGCTCAAAACCTTCCACGCGGATCCATTCGCAGTTGGGAAGAGCTGGTATACAGCTTCGTGTGCAACTTCAAGGGCACATACAAACAACCCACATCAATCGAAGAGCTGAGATGTTGCCAGCAAAGATCGGGCGAATCGCAACGCTCCTACATCTAGAGGTGGTCCATCATCAAGAACTCCGTAGAGAACATCTCGGAGGATCGCGCGATTGACGCATTCAACGGTGGCGTACGCCGCATAGAGCTCTGGGAGGAGCTGGGCCGCTCGAAGCCCAAAACCATTGACCACCTGATGGAAATCGCGAATTGCTGGGCAGATGGAGAAGATTCGGTGAAAAACCGCGTCCGCTCCGACGACGAGGCAGAACTCGAGCGTAGACGTGATCGCTGAAGCAAACGCCCATGCGCATCTACGATGACCGCGACGATGTCAACATGGTCGCGGCCGGCTACGCCGACAGACGCGATGACAACGGCAACAACGGCTATTGTAGCGATGGATACCGCGACTCCGGAAAAACCACGCAAGTATGGTAGCGCCGCAATCGCGATGAGGCACCCGCAACATCCATTGAAAACAAGCTATCCGGGCCATCGGAAAGAAGAAGTCAAGCCACCTCAACAAGGACTGCCACGAGTTCCTCAAACTACATGAGGGACTGGCTTGGATGAATCGCAGCGCAGTCAAAAGGGGTTACGGAGCCGCCCCAGGCGCCGTGGCACATGGAGCTCCGCCACCACCACCCAGACTACCCCCAAATGCAGCTGCGCCGCACCAGCACCAGGGAGGCGAACCATACCCACGGGCCATGGGTACTATGATGATCCAAAAGGGATGCCCCTCGAATAGGGTACAGAAGGCCATCACTCGCAAAGTCAACTTGGCCATAAACTCGCCACCATCTACCACTGAGTACCTCAGCGGAAGCGAGTCCTGCATCACCTTTGACAAGCGTGACCACCTACGCCAAGTACCTCGCCCAGGCCATTGTCCCCTCGTCCTCGGGGCACAAATTGGAGGCTTTGACATGAGTCGCGTCTTTATGGATGGTGGAAGCCGCATCAACCTTATGTTCACGAGTACTTTGCGAGCAATGAGGATCCCTCTGACCTGCCTAGAGGCCTCAGACACAACATTCCACGACATCGTCCCAAGCAAGGGCGTATATCCCCTTGGTAGAATCAACCTCGACGTCATCTTCGGCACACAGTAAAACTTTCGGCGCGAGCGCATCGACTTCGAAGTCGTCGACTGGCCCTCATAGTACCACTGCATCCTTGGATGTGTCGCGTTCGCTAGGTTCATGGCGGTGCCGCACTACGCCTACCTGCAGATGAAAATGCCAGGACCTAACGGCGTCATCACAATCAACGGAAGCTTCGAGAGGTCCGACAGCTGCGATAGGGAATTCAACAGAATCTCCCAGTCCTTCGGCATGCAGGAGGAACTCGCAAGATTGAAGGAATCGACAGACAACAGTCTGGCTCCCCTAAGCCGGCCAAGCTCACCCGACTTGTCCTTCGACTCATCAGGGCACACGAAGAAAGTCCAGGTCCACCCATCGGATCCCACCAAGACGGCCCTCATCGCCAACAACTTGAGTCCCGCATAGGAACTCACGCTCATCGAATTCCTCCGTGAGCACTGGGAAATCTTCGCCTGGTGTCCAGCGGACATGCCAGGTGTTCCCATGGAATTCGCCGAGCACGCACTCAACGTCAACCCAGACGCAAGGCTAGTCAAGCAAACAATTCGGCGATTATCTGAACCAAGAGCAAAAGCAGTCGGAATGGAGATCAACGGACTCCTCGACGCCAAATTCATACGCGAGATCAAGGAAAGCACTTGGCTCGCCAACACGGTGCTAGTACCAAAAAAGGACACGGATATCCTGCGGATGTGCGTGGACTTCACCTCTTTGAATAAGCATTGTCCAAAGGACCACTTCCCGCTACCGCGAATCGACCAGATCATCGACTCCACCGCGGGATGCGAGCGCCTCTGCTTCCTCGACGCCTACTCAGGCTATAACCAGATTCGAATGAAGGAGGAAGACCAAGAAAAAACAGCGTTTACAACGCCTTTTGGTGTGTTCTGCTTCAACACAATGTCCTTCGGGCTAAAGAACGCAGGAGCCACCTACCAGCGGTGCATGTAGGCTTGCCTCAAGAACCAACTCGGTCGCAACATTCAAGCCTACGTCGACGACATAGTAATCAAGACCAAAGAGGAAGCCTCACTAATCGACGATTTGCACAAAACCTTCGCCAACCTTGATCGCTACCGGATCAAGCTCAATCTAGACAAGTGCGCCTTCGGCGTACCATCTGGGCAACTACTCGGGTACCTTATATCTGCGAGAGGGATCGAAGCAAACCCGAAGAAAATTAAAGCTATACTGGCCATGGAGAAGCCGAAAAACATAAGGGGCGTCCAACAGCTGGCTGGGCGAATCGTGGATCTCAGTCGATTTATCAGTCGGATGGGTGAAAAGGCACTGCGCTTCTACCAACTCCTTCGCAAAGCTGACAAATTCGAGCGGACCAATGAGGCGCATGAAACATTCGAAGACCTCAAGCGCCTGCTATCCACCTCGCCAGTACTGGTGACCCCACGGGAAAGGGAACCGTTGTTGCTATACATCTCCGCCACCAAACAGGTGGTCAGCACAGTGCTCGTAGTCGAATGAGCCGAAGAAAACAAGGTCCACGGGGTACAGCGCCTAGTTTACTACCTGAGTGAGGTACTTACGCCAACAAAACAGCGGCACCCGCACTACCAGAAACTGGCGTACGGTGTCTTCATGATGGCCCGGCGACTGCGCCACTACTTCCAGGAACACCCAATCATGGTAGTCAATGACGCCCCGCTTGGGCACATCCTCAACAACCCCGATGCCACCGGACGAGTCGCACTTTGGGGAATCGAACTGTCTCCACGAGACATCAAATATGAAAAATGCGACGCAATCAAGTCGCAAGTTCTCCCTGACTTCCTCGTGCCCTGGATGGAGAACCAGCTCCCCGAAAAACCAGATATGTCCTACCTCTAGACAATGCACTTCAACGGATCCAAGCGGAAGGACGGAGCTGGTGCAGGTGTCATATTGACATCGCCCCAAGGAGACAAGCTGAAATATATCCTGCGAATGCAGTTCACCGCCTCCAACAACGAAGCTGAATACGAGGCCCTACTACACGAGATGAGGATGGCAAAAGCCTGCGGCGCCAAAAGGCTCATAATATATGGCGACTCCAAGCTGGTCGTCAACCAGACAATGCACGAGTGCGACACACTGAACGACAACATGATCGCCTACCGCGACCTCTACAACACACTCGAAGGGGATTTTGACGGCTGCGAGCTGTGGCACATAGGTCGCGAAAGCAATGAAGAGGCGGACGCACTCGCCAACATAGGCTTTACCTACGCCCCCATACCACCTAGGGTATTTCTCGAGCGCATCTGCGAACGCTCCATCAAGCCAAAGGCCGCAGAGAAGAAAACAAGCGTAGCAACGGACTCGGGGGCTACGCCGCCCAATGAGCCAATGTCACTCGACGACTTGGAGCTGGACATAGGACTCGAAGGACCAATGAGCGTCATGATGATCGAGCCATCCTAGACTCAACCGTACATCACATACATTCTCAGCAAGAGCCTACCAGACGATCCGACTGATGCACGGCACATCGCGCGGTGATCCAAGGCATTTGCTGTTATCAACGATGAACTATACAAGCGCATCATCACATGAGTGCTCCAACGATGCGTCTCCACGGCCGATGGAAGAGCTGTTCTCCTCGACATCCATGAGGGGACCTGCGGGCACCACGTCGACAGTCGCGCCCTCGTCGCCAAAGCTCTACGAGATGGATTCTACTAGCCTACGGCCGTGCGCGACGCCAAGGACATCGTCCAGAAATGCAACTCGTGCCAGCGATTCGCGGACAAGCCGCACGCGCCTGGCGCAGAGCTCCGGCCAATTCCATTGGCCTGGCCCTTCGCGCAATGGGGACTTTACATGGTCGGCAAGCTCCCAAAGTCCTCACGAGGAGGCTACGTCTACCTCCTGGTCGCAGCCGACAAATTCACCAAGTGGATAGAGGCCATGCTAATGACCAATCAATCTGGATACAGCGCAGTCAAGTTCTTCGAGTCCATCGTCTACCGCTTCGGAGTACCACACAACATCATCACGGACAATGGGACGAACTTCACATCCAAGGAGTTCCAAGAATTCTCCGAGAATCTGGGAATCAACGTCAGCTATGCCTTGGTGGCACATCCACAGACCAACGGTCAGGTCGAAAAAGCTAACGGGCTGGTTTGCGGCGGCATCAAGAAACGACTCCTCCGGCCACTCGAACAGGCCGCAGGTTGCTGGCCAGACGAACTACAATCAGTACTCTGGAGCCTACGCACAACTCCAAACAGTGCTACAGGATACACCCCGTTCTTCATGGTGCACGGGGTTGAAGCGGTGCTACCCGCTGAAGTACGATACAGAGCACCGCACGTGGTCGCTTACAGCGAGCATGAGTCCTCCTTGATGAGGCAAGGGAAATCGCCGCAAAGAGATCAACGATCTACCAGCAGAACCTGCGCAACTACCACAGCAGGAGGCTACACCCCAGATCCTTCGTCGAAGGCGACCTGGTCCTAGGACTGAAGCAGCAAGGGCATCTCAAGATCGAGTCCCCCCTGGGAGGGACCATACGTGATTACAAAAGTAATCCCAGGTGGCGCCTATCACCTTCAAGATTTAGAGACAGGAGTCGCATACTCCAACCCCGGGAACATCGCGCAGCTGCGATGCTTCTACCCTTAGTTGCTTTTTTACTTTTACATTGCAAATAAGGCTAATCAGCCAAGGCTACTTAGCCACACATTGTACTTCGTACTATCCCGCGAATAAATAAAGCTAAGTGCCCCAAAACTCTGTGTTTTCCTTTATTTTTCACAAATTATCCACTCGGGGGCTGCACAAACCCTATACACATCTGTTCTACGAACTAAAACGCGATATCCTGAGTAGCTGGCACACCAATCGAAACCCTTGACAAACATCAACCCAGTTGCAACGCACCTGACAGGTTGACAAGGGACTGAGATAAACACAAAGCCAGGATAACGACAAGGAGTCGCATAGTGCAACGCACTCACAAAACATACACGCTAACAAGATCTTTTTCACATCATCATCAATCAATTATACACATCATATATACGAACTTTACAACATTGGTACAACTATGTGCAGGATACAAACTAAACTACTGTTGCAACAAAAGAACATTGGTCTGCTCCTTGAAGAAATCGACGATCTCCTATGCTGGGCGATCCACTGCCTGGTAGTGCGACACCTTGTTCCAAGTAGAACCCGCTGGTGGTGCAGGTGGACCAGCCGCAATTGCTGCAACGTCCACATCAGGTCTGTGCAGTCGCACCAGGGACAGAGCAGCTTTGGCACCAGCCACTAACTGTTGCCGCACACACTCACGGACCGCACTCAAGTCCTGGAATCTAGCGAGAAGGGCCAGCAGGCTCGATGGAACGACGTCCAACGAGAACATCGTCTGGAAAATATTCTTCAAACATGACTGCGACTTCTTCAAGAAGTGAAGCACTCGCGACGGACGATCCTGCAGGGTCGCAACCGCGATTGCGTGATTATGATCTACCCAGAAGTACCCACTCGCCTGAAGCTGCTCTTGGGTCAGGTCATTCATGCGAATGGCAATCCGATCCTTCTCATCCTACGGATGGCGCACGCTGACAACTATTCCAAGCAAAGGCTACAAGTGACTACAAGGAAACGACCGGAGGGATGAAAACTAACATTTGAATTGGTCACCCAACTGTGTCACCTCCCCTAGCAGATATTGTTCTCGGGCGGTGGCTTTCTCCGCTTTCGACTTCCATACGTCCGCATTTCCGCGGAGTACGGGCAATTCAAGCTCCAACTGCTTCATGTGGTCACGGAGTCGCGAGAGCAGAGAGAGATCCTCCACCCTTGAGCGCGGTGCCAAAGTGTCATCAAGGGGCGGCGATTCTTGATGCTCCCTCAAAGGATCTCTCGATGTGCCCTACCACAAGTCAAGCAAAAGACAATAAGAGGGCTAAGGCAAGGCATAGACAAAAGATTTGAAGTGCATTCAAGATTAACAAAAGTATCAGTAGATACACTCGCCAACAGGCATGTTCTTGACAAATGACATAAGCTATTTAACTATTGCAAGATGCGACTACTGAGGAGCGACTGGATTCTTTGACTTCGACTTTGGTTTCGCGGGCCTCATCGAGTCTGTGGCAATATCAGATGCCACAGACTTCCCGCCGGCCCCTGACGCCGTAGCCCTCGTAGCTTTCTTGGTGCGCTGAAGCTCCTCAGAGTACTTTGCAACTGTATTGATCAGCTGCGGGCCGTACTTGCCACAAGCAGTTGTAAAGGGAGCAAAGACTACCTGCTGGCCATCGGCGCTGACAGGCATCGCCTTAGAGACCACCGCAGGATCAACTTCGACTCCATGGGCTTGAACCATTGCGAGTGACATTGAGGCGCTAGCCGCACGGAGCGAGTTCTTGAAACTCATAGGGACGCCCCTGGCAAGGGACTCCACCAGCTCGTCCATATTCTCGATCAGCTCAGCCTTGGGCGCCAGCTCTTCCCGGAGGCAACTGAGCACGCCCTTGGCCTTGGAGAGCGTCCCTTGAACGGCAGTGCTGTGATCCTTGACTGCTGAAAGAGCACCCACCAAGGCATCGTCACGGCGGAGGGCCTGAGGGTCGAAGCTCAAATCGCTGGCATCTATATAGAACCCAATCATGGGCACGAAGGTCAGCACCAACGACAATTTCGAAAGAAGACCAGCAATGAAAATCCAGACAAGGTACCTAAGAGAGCCTTGGCAATCGAGAAAAGATGTTCGTCGAACAACTTGTCTCTAGCCGCGACGGAGGCGCGCAGATCCTCTTCGCGTTTCCGCGACTCGTCACGTGCTGCGATTGCCTCATCGCGGCTCTTGACCGCTGCGGCAAGCGCCTTTTCAAGGGAAGCAGCGTCGCGGAGGACTACATTATGCTCAGCTACGATACAAATAAAGATAGGCTATCAGCCGGATATATCACAAGGAGGACGAAGAAGAAGCAAGACACTTACTTTCAACTACGCGGTGGCGAGTGTCCAGCATTGCATGCTGGCAACCCATCGCAAGAACTTGCTCCGCTAAGCGAGCGGCTTCCTTCACAATAAGTTGCGACAAGAAAAAAACAACAAAGGATAAGCAAGATGATAGAAGATGGTACATTCGACTGCAAAAATAGAGGAAACAAATACTACACTTACATCATCCTCCAAAGACTCCGAAGCCGATGGATTTGTAGTCATCCGGATAGCCATCTGGTGCTCCACATCATGCGGAGAACTCGATGAATTATGGACGGAGTGGGCCTCCAATGGAGGAGAAGGAGTGCGCTCATCCACTTTCTTGGCTTTGGAGGTCGCGACTCCAGATTCTTTCAAAAATTGTACGTCGCCAGAAGATGACAATGCTTACTGACTGCAAAATAAAACCAATATCAAGGAAGGACAACTCCAAAGAAGAACCAAAAGGAAGATTTGAACACTTACCAATCAAATTTATCAAAACTGAAGGTTTGATCCCCCGACTCTGACGACGACTCCTTCGACAGCCGCATCTTCTTGCGAGAAGATGGCGCCACGACACTCATAGGAACGGCAGGTATCGGCGACTCTACACCAAAACCTACACCTTCTAGAGTCGAAGGAGACGACGCATCCAAATCCTCGCTGCGCGAACGCGTGCGAGTGTCCGGACCACTCGACTCGGGGGCTTCCTCCTCCACATCAGATGGGACGGTCGATTCCGACTCGTCCTCTTCCAAGGCTTCACTAGGAATAACCCCCTCGGGAAGAGGGGATATACAGGACGACACCGCCCAATCCTGCATACAGAAAACAATTTAGCACAAAGTCAAGAAACAACAAAGAAGCAATCGACAAACAAAGCTACTACGTAGCACAACTGTACCTCAGGAGGAGGGTTAGCAGCATCGAACGGAGGAACGTCTAGTTCACTAGGGAGCACATCCTTGACGGTGTACTTGGTGACCAGTCGCACCCTTTTATCTACCTCACTCACGGACATGCCATTGGCAGACACGCGAGTGACATCGTCCGTGCCAGCCCACTGGAATGTAGGGTGGACTCTGGCCTGCAGGGGCTGGACGCGTCGGCGCAGCCATGTGCGAATGAGGGCGCAGCCTCCCTCCTCTTTGCCCATCCGACTCTCGAGGTCGCAGACACGCTCGTATAGCACATCTGTCTCCACAGACTCGCCAGGCATAATTAAGTTTTTCCAGGAATGCCACCTCTTGCACGGCGTCGCGGGATCAAAAGGCGCGGGTCCGAAGTGGTCTCCGTCGGCCTTCAGGTCACCGATATAGAACCACTTGTCCCTCCACCCTTGGACGGATGCCATGAGTTTGATATCAAAGTATGTGGCAGAGGAATCAATGTGGATACCGCAGCCGCCTACATCGTAGACTACGGAGCCAGACACTGATTGGCGCTTCAGCTTGAAGAGGCGCTTGAAAAGGCCAAAGTGCGACTCGATTCCCAGCCAACACTCGCAAAGGGTAATGTAGCAAGCTACATGGAGGATGGAGTTTGGGGACAGCTGATGGAGCTGGAGCCCGTAAAAGCAGAGAAGGCCCCTGAAGAAAGGATGCAGGGGCAACGAAAGACTGCGGATGATGGACGCTAGGAACATCACCCGAAAGCCAGCAGGAGGAGAGGGGGTTACCTCACTGCCATTGACGCGCGCATCCGCGACTGCGAAAGACAAAACTCCATCCTAGCGCAGAAGAGGAAGCTCTAAAGATTTTATCACGGATGCGCGCCATGCACCATTGGTGACGCGAGTGCCCATGCCCTTCTTTTTCCCGACGGTGGCGGTGCTGGTGCCCGCAGCGGCGAAGCCACCCTTCTTCTTCGTAGCAGCCGCAGCAGCAGCGGGATCGGCCGCGACACCTCCTTTCTTCTTCCCCATTCCATGGCAGCAGTGTGACCGAAGGAAGTAGCTGGGAAATACGTGGAGCTGGTCCAGCGCCGCAAAGGAAAGGAGCACAAAGAAGCAGAGGAGCAGCGGCAATGGCGATGGAGGCAAAGGCAGAAAAGAAGCAGATGTGAAAATTACCATCGCCGCTTCGCTACTTAACCCCCTGGAAGATGCAATCCAACGGCTAAGAAAAACCCTATCAGACGCGTGGCGTTCATCGTGCTCGACACGTGGAGGACCTGAAGCGCGAACCGTCCCCCACTACCCCCATTACGCGCGGAAATCGAGGAGGTGTAGTTAAAACAAAGATTACGCATGCCCGGTCAAATCAGAGTCAGGAAATGGGACCCACTGCTCGTCACGTCGTGTCAAACTCGCTCACGCGGGCAACTGAGGTCATGGAATCGTCGGCACTGACGTCATCCAAAATTACGCAGCAGAAGATTTCGACTACTTTAGTCCTTGCTCGAGTCTTCGACTCCACCAAGCACTCGGGGGCTACTCCCATAGGGAGCGCTGGTCGCGCACCCTACGATTTTCCTTCTACTTTTTATAGGAACATGGACAATCAAAGCAAATCCAACCACTCGAAACACGATTCGACTATGGACATGGGTTACTCCCATAGGGTGCGCCGGAAGCAAATTCGACCGAAACAACCAAATAAAACACGACAGCAGCCGCAAAAGTTCTTTAGTCCCTGCCTGAGTCTTCGACTCAACCAGGCACTCGGGGCTACTCCCATAGGGAGCGCTGGTCGCGCACCCTATGGTTATTTGTGCATCATACTATGTGTTGATGGCATCCACACTCGAAGCTTATGGCGACACCGCCTCATGACATTACCCTACAAAAAGATTATGTCTCCTGGGTCACCCGAATCATCTCCGCGATGACAAAATTCGGATGTCGCGCTTGCAACGTGAAGATAAGACCTGAATAAGGCCTGGCAACGCATTTTCTACGCACTACTAGAAATATATCCGTGCCAACAGGTACGATGAACATGCCTTGACGGACGCGTCGAGTGCTCACACCCATATACTGGAATTTGACTCCTGTAAGACCTCAGCGGCTTGAGTCGAATTACACCAACACTTTTCTGGATTCGAGTCCGGGGAGTCGAGTTCGAGTAGATGGCGTTGTTTTACCCTAAGGTAGTTAACTGATACCAATACATCGGTTAAATTAGGCACGCACATCAACAATCCCTACGACACAAACAAAGCAGTCAAAAAACATACTCAGTCATGCACTCGAAAGGATTCATAAAGTCTCCAGTCGAATCTGCGATTCCACTAGACACTCGGGGGCTACTGACATGGGTATATCCTACAGGTACTCGAGCTTGGTATATACAGCCTCAATACAATGGAGGCCCATGGTGTCGCCAAGGCCCAAATGAAGTACTCGAGTAACCTACGGACTCTTGATTGCTTGAAGAACAAGAAGAAGTAAAGATAGAAAGTTTAAAGGGGAAAACCCTAACCTATAACCGACTCGACCTGCTACCCGAGACCTAGCCTATCTATATAAAGGCTAGGAGGGGGCGGCGAGCAGGACACGCGCAACCCTAGTTTCCACAACCCTCGCCAAATTGCATCTACACACCATTGTAATCCTCGATTCCTTTGATAATTCCACGAGCAGACAAGCAGGAGTAGGGACCTCTGCGAGGCTTGAACCTGGGTCAATCTTCGAGTCCCCTATGTGTTTGTTTGCTAGCCGATAGATGTCTCCAACGCTCCCTCCTTCTCCAAAACCCAAGTCCATAACAATGGGCATTGATGAGTTAAACCCTCGTCAAGACCAGTACTAATTTTATCATCATTGTAACACCCCTAGTTTTATTAAACGCTAACTAGGATTTGCTTGTGCATTCATGAGCATCGTCATCATTTAAAATGCAAGAAAAGAAATAATCACAAAACCCTAAACCCTAATATCCTTTCCCTCTTTTTGAAGTGAATTCAAAGTGGTTTCTGTATTTTGAAAACTCAAAAACATGTGGATTCTGAATGGAATAAATGGGCCCACACTATTTCATATATTTGCAAACCTTCTAGTATTTTGGAATATTCAAAACAGAACAAAATTTGAATTTACAAAAGACACAAAATAAAACAGAAAAGAAAAATGTTTTGTTAAAAATAAGTAAAGCCATTGCTACAGCCCAGCCCGTAGCCCAGCTGGCCTGGTTCCCTCTCTTCTCTCTGCCGCCCGCGCAACTCTTCCGCAGCGCACCTTGGCCCATCTTCAGCCCATGCCAGCCTGTCTGTAGCCCGTACCCCTTCAGGCATCTTCTCATTTTGTTCTTCCTCGCCGGCGACCGAAGTAGCTGCGTGTCAGCCGCCTCGCCGTCGATCTTCCTCGCGCTGCGATGCACGCCGCCGCTTTCAAGGAAGAGGATAAGAACCACCGCGTTCTCCTCTCTCTCCCCGTACCAATCTTATCTCCTCTCGTTCCCTCTCTCGTTTTCCCCATTTGAGCGGAAACCCTAGCCCATCTAGAGCTCCTCGTCGCCGCCATTCCGCGCCTCCCCGAGCCAAGCTGTGACGCCTAGGAGCACCGCTGCCAAAGGAATCGGCCCTGCTCGGCCTTAATCGAGATCTGCAACGCCATCTTCCCAAGCTCCGGCCACCGGCCGTGTTGATGATTCCGGCGTCCCCACGCGTCGCCGACCCCACTGCCGTGTTCGTGGTGAGCCTTTGGTCCTTGTGGCCTTCTCCATTTCCTCCCTCTCCCTCTGGTTCACCTTGCCCGTCGACCACCTGCCTCTGGCACCACCATTCTCTATCGGAGAGGTCACTCCGGTGACCAATCCGGGGCAGCGCCGCCACCTTTCGTCCCAACGTGCCCCTCGACACATCCCCGCAAGCTCAGGATCGATCGATAGATCGGTGACCTACAAGGCCATGTATGACATCAGCATGACGTCATGCATGTGTCATTAATCCTTTTCTTTAATCTAAAATGTTTTGTAATTGTTTTCTGAAATAAAAATATCCATGTGGGCCCTGTCTGCCAGGTTTTTAATATTTTAGGAAAAGAATTTCTGAAATTATTAAATTTCTGACATGTGGGTCCAGGTTATAAATATTTTAATATTATCCAAAAAAATGTTTAATTGTTTTAATAATGATTTAAAATGGATTTAAATTGAGAAAAATCATAACTAATTCATTTTAAATCAGAAAAATACAAATAATATATCAAAATGTTCAGAAAAATGAGATCCATCCAATAGACTCATAATCATGCATTGTTAAGCAACCTGCATGACAAGTTTAATTAGAAGAACAAATTAACCCCTCTCATATACATCCAGGGTTTCTCCGAATTAGGGTTTTCACCCCTCGGACCCCGTTTAAATTGCCAATCATGTCTTAGGGTGTCATTTCAATACATTTTAACTTGTCATATCATCATCCTTGCTTGAGCATTGCAAATATGCCATGTGTTGATTTTTGCTCTCATTTTCGGTGTTTCTGTTTCTTCTCGGTAGACCTCAGAGTTGATGTGAGCAACGAGATCGAGTCCAACATTGAAGACCGAGATCAACACCATCGAAGGTTATCGATGAATGACGCCAAGCAGATGAACCTGAAGCTCTATATCTAAGTATCGATAGGCAAAGGCAAGCAAAACCCCACACATGATATAATCCTACGATTTCGAAGTATTTCATTCTTACCATGTGCATACGATTCTAAAGTCTTTTATCGATAGATAGAGTAATCCTATCTGATGCATGTTTCCTTTGTAGCCTATACTCCCTGATCCACTGCTCCTAGCATAACTAGGGTTTGGCTTATGAGCTTCGCTAGAGCTGTTTATATCTGTTGTGCTTAGCCATGCTTAGCTGTTATTGCTGGTCCATCCGGTTGAGGAATCAGAGCTACGAATGAACCTAATTGGACAGGATGACGTGGTATGATCATAGATGAATGTTAAACATGCTAAGGCTCGTATGGGAGGCGATGCGGGTTGTGGTTTTTGTAGTCCCATACTTGCCACCACTAGGACTCGAGTTCTTGCCTTTGGACCAAGACCGAGCGTGCAACGACACGAGGGTTTATGGGGACCCCCTTGACCCCAACTTGTCTAGTTTGATCCATGAGTCTGTAGTTTGAGATTTGGATTTGGCATCTGCACATTTGGATGGGTTGAAGATGGTGCATCATATAGGACGTGTCCGGGCGCACGACACTGAAACTAGATCCGGTACATAGAGTCGAGGACCTCCTCGGAGTATGGCCAGCTGTCGCAGCAGGGAGCCCTTCTGGGTGACTCATGGATTAGGAAAAAGCAAGGGAAAGGTTTTGGTTGACCACCCTCTGTCAGCACACCAAGGAAGTGTGTCAAGTGACGCTGAGAGTCGGTCGGCGCGTGTGGGTAAATTTGTACACCCCTGCAGGGTTAAATCTTTTTGAAAATCCGTGTCCACGGTTATGGACGACTTGGTGACCGGATTCAAAGATTATAGAGAACAATAACCTACTCGTAAAACTTGGCAGTTCAACGTGTGCTTATGGATGCTTCCTCATGGGTACGAGGGGGTGATCCTAGTTGTGAGATGAGGATTACTTTGGTGGATATCAAGATGATGGTCAATTCTTTGGAGATGTCGCTTTCTTATCCCCTTTTAAAATGATCTGTTTAGTCGAGCTTCTTCTCCTCCCTCTTGTTTCACAAACAAAGATAGCTTTATGCAAAATAGCTCCACCAGCCATAAGTCTTGCGGAGTACACCTTGTACTCACCCTTGCTTCGTTGATACTTTTGCAGAAGGTAAGTGTTACCATAAGAGACGAGTTCTGTACGACATCGACATCGACGAGTAGCTTGGGGTTCCCGGTCGGCAGCCTGGAATGTCTGGATTGGGACGTCATCGTTATGCTTTAGGACTCTTAGGCCATTTGTTAAGTTTGTTATCCTTAATAGCATAATTTGCCTTCCGTTGTTTGATGTTTGTGGTCAGTGACCTCTGCTTGTAATATTTTGGTTCTTTGCTCAGTTATGAGCTTGCTGTCATAATTTTTGTGTCGTAGGGTCACTGTAATGTTACTGATTCTTTCTTTGTACGCTTTCGAGGTTTAGGTTAGGCTTATATTAGACAAAGGTCTGGGATTTGTCTAGCCCTAATCCCGCGGGTGTCACAATCATGATTCTGTTTGATGTACTTAATTATATAGTGCAGATGAGCCGACAATGGATGTACGCTGACCAACTTTCTAGCGAGTTCATTAAAGGCGTGCATTCTTTTCTCCTTGTGGCCGAGGCAAACAAAGCGGAATGGTTTTATGTCTTGTACATGTGGAGTCTGTCGGAATCATAAGGAATACTCTTCCTCAAGAGTCCTTCACAGCCACCTGTTTCGGTCCAGTTTCATGACCGGCTATAATTGTTGGACCAAGTAAGAAGAAAGAGGGGCTATGATGGAAGACAACAAAGAAGAAGAGAATGATAACGACTACCCTACTATGTCTCTTGAATACGATGGTACTACAATGGAAGACAATGATGAAGAAGAAGATGAAGAACAGGCATCAGATCTGCCCGATGATGATCTTAGTCGGGCTATTGCTGATGCCCAGGAAGAATGCGTAACTGAGAGGTTGAAGTTCAAGTAGATGTTAGAGGATCACAACAAATTGTTGGACCCAAATTGTGAAGATGGGCACAAAAAACTAGGTAGCACACTGGAATTGCTGCAATGGAAGGCAGAGAACGGTGTGACTGACAAAGGATTTGAAAACTTGCTGAAAATAATGAAGAAGTTGCTTCCAAAGGATAACGAACTGCCCGCCAGTACCTACGAAGCAAAGAAGGTTGTCTGCCCTCTAGGATTAGAGGTGTAGAAGATACATGCATGCATTAATGACTTCTACTTCGGTTTCGGGGTGTACGAGAATTTGGATTAGAGGTGTAGGATTAGAGGTGTACAAGAATTTGGATGCATGCCCATTATGCACTACATTGCGATATAAGATAAGACGAGATGACCCTGGTGATGTTGAGGGCGAGCGCCGCATGAAGAGGGTTCCTACCAAGGTGATGTGGTATTCTCCTATAATACCACGGTTGAAACGTTTGTTCAGGAACAAAGAGCATGCCAAGTTGTTGCGATGGCACATAGAAGACCGTAAGAAAGACGAGATGTCGAGACACCCCGCTGATGGGTCGTAGTGGAGAAAAATCGAGAGAGAGTTCCCGGACATTGCAGGTGACACGAGGAACTTATGGTTTGGTCCAAGTACAGTTGGCATGAATCCTTTTGGGGAGCAGAGCTGAAGTCATAGCACCTGGCCTGTGACTCTGTGTATCTATAACCTTCCTCCTTGGTTGTGCATGAAGCGGAAGTTCATTATGATGCCAGTGCTCATCCAAGGCCCGAAGCAACCCGGCAGTGACATTGATGTGTACCTAAGGCCATTAGTTGAAGAACTCTTATAGTTATGGCACGGACAAGGTGTACATGTGTGGGATGAGAATAAGCAGGAGGAATTTGACCTACGAGCGTTGGTGTTCATAACAATCAATGATTGGCCTACTCTTAGTAACATTTCAGGATAGACAAACAAGTGATACAATTCATGCACACACTGTTTAAATGAGACTGAAAGTATATATTTGGATAAATGTAAGAAGAATGTGTACCCGGGGAATCATCATTTTCTTCCACCCACACACACCCTAAGAAAGAAAGGTAAGCATTTCAATGGTGAGGCAGAAAGCCGGTGTAAGCCTATCTGCCGTACTGGTGATGATGTATTTGATATGGTGAAGGATTTAATAGTAATATTTGGAAAGGGTCCTGGTAAACAATTTGTTCTGAAGGACAATGTCAGACACGCACCCATGTGGAAAAAGAAATCTATATTTTTGGAGCTACCCTATTGGAAAGTCCTAGAGGTCCACTCTGCAATTGACGTGATGCACCTGACGAAGAATCTTTGTGTGACGCTGCCAGGCTTCTTGGGCGTGTATGGGAAGAATAAAGATACACCAGAAGCATGGCAAGACCAACAACGTACGAAAGACCGAGACGGCATGCATCCATAGCTGTTTGAAGGTACTGCCAGCTACGCTCTTACCAAAGAAGAGAAGGAAATCTTTTTTGAAGTCCTTTAAAGTATCAAGGTCCCATCTAGTTTCTCGTCGAACATAAAGGGAATAATAAATATGGCAGAGAAAAAAAAATTAAAACCTAAAGTCTCATGACTGCCACGTCCTTATGACACAACTGCTTCCGATTGCATTGAGGGGAGTCCTGCCGGAAAATGATCGAGTACCCATTGTGAAGCTATGTGCGTTTCTCAATGCAATTTCTCAGAAGGTAATCAGTCTAGATAGTCTACCAAGGTTACAGAAAGATGTGGTCCAATGTCTTGTCAGCTTCGAGTTGGTGTTCCCATCATCCTTCTTCAATATAATGACGCACCTCCTAGTTCACCTAGTCGAAGAGATTAACATTCTCGGTCCTGTATTTCTACACAATATGTTCCCCTTTGAGAGGTTCATGGGAGTCTTAAAGAAATATGTTCATAACCATGGTAGGCCAGAAGGAAGCATTTCAAAGGGATATGGAATAGAGGAGGTCATTGAGTTTTGTGTTGACTTTATTCCTGACCTTAATCCCATCGGTGTTCCTGAATCACGGCATGAGGGTAGACTGAGTGGAAAAGGCACACTAGGAAAGAAAGCAACGATATATATGGACGTACATTCTCTCACTAAAGCATACTACATAGTTCTAGAAAGTTCCACCTTAGTGGCTCCGTATATCGAGGAACACAAGAATATTGTACACTCCAACAACTCGAGGAAGCCTGGCTCCTGGATTAGAGATGAACACAAGGACTTTTGGCGGTTGGTTGCAAACACATCTCATGAATAACATCAATGTTGGAGAGCAGTTTTACTTGTTGGCCATTTCACTATCTTCGACTATATTTACTTTCCAAGGGTACGAGATAAATGGGAATACATTTTACACGATCGCTCAAGATAAAAAGAGCACCAACCAAAACAGTGGTGTCCGATTTGATGCAACAGACGAGAATGGGCAAAAGGATACATATTATGGTTACATAGAGGAGATATGGAAACTTGACTATGGACCTTATTTTAAGGTCCCTTTGTTTCGGTGCAAATGGGTCAAGCTGACAGGAGGCGGGGTTGAGGTAGACAAGTAATACGGAATGACAACAGTGGATCTCAACAACCTTGCATATAGAGATGAACCATTTGTCCTAGCCAATGATGTGGCTCCCTTTCGCCCATCACAGGCGGCGACCGTCCTCGTTGTGGTTCACTAGGGGCAGGTCGTCCCCCTCGTACCTGGCGAGCTCCCTTTCCCGCCAGTTTGCGAAGAAGGCATTCCAAGTGTCGAGGTTGTCGGGATCCATCCGCTGCTCCGACGTGAGGTTGAGGTAGAAGTGGTTCGTGATGGCCGCCTGGTGGGCCAAACATTTATACTAAAGTCCCCCGAAATATCTTTTAGTCCTAGCTACTAGTTTAGTATTAAATATTATATTTCTAATGAGTATATTATTTTTTGTGAATATTTTGGTATATTATATATATTTTCTGTTTTCTAAATAATAAACTATATTTTTTCCAACATTTATACTAAATATAATACTTGTTAAACAATAGATAATTTCATTTAAGTTGTATAATAGAGTATGATAATAGATTTAAATTATAGATCTTCTTTTTCTGAAAATTTTGATATATAATACATAATTTTCTGAAAACTATAAACCATTTTTCTTTTTGGCGCCAAAAAACCCCTTTAGCCCCGATTTATAATACCGGGACTAACGCGCAGGAATAGTGGTGGGCCAAAAAACCTTTAGTCCCGGTTTGTAGGCTAAAGGTCTAGGGTTATAAATACCTACCTCTACCCTAGGTCGATCCACGACCCGGAGCACTTGATCTTCATGAAAACGACCACCACCGCTGCGCCCGAGCACGCCGCCGCTGCCCATCCCGCTCGTCGTCGCCACGCCCGTACATAGAGGACACCGCCCGTGCATACCAGCCGCTGCGCGCCGCCGCGAAGAGTTCCAGCGCCACTCGCTGCGCCCTCTACCGCCCCTGCAGGTGAGTTAGGGTTAGTGTTATTGTTAGGGATTTTAGTTAGTATTAGGGTTAATTAGTATAGGTTAATTAGGTGAATTTAGTTAGTATTAGAATTAGTATTAGTTGTTAGTATTATTAGTATTAGTTAAGTTAATTTAGAATTAGTATTAGTTTTAGTTGTTATAATTAGTATTAGTATTAGTATTAGTATTAGTTAAGTTAGAATTAGAATTAGTATTAGTATTAGTTGTTAGTATTACTATTAGTTAGGTAAATACCCCCACCTCCACCCCGGGTCTAGCCACGACCCTTTAGTTAAGTTAGAATTAGAATTAGTATTAGTATTAGTTAGGTAAATACCCCCACCTCCACCCCGGGTCTAGCCACGACCCGGAGAGTCCGATCCGTCCCGGGGGTATAACTAACCCTAAATAGTTGTTTGTAGTAGTTAGTGTTAGGCTATTTTCTTCATTGTATACCTCGTGCCTTCTCTTATCAAAACAATTTCATTAGGGCTAGTTAGGTTAGTTAGGGTTAGTTAGAATACTTAGTTAATTAGGTTTAGTTTAGTTAGTGTTAGGTTTAGGGTTAGTGTTATTAGGGAAATACTTAGTGATTTAGTTACTGTTTATATTTTATGATTGTTTATTGCTATTATTTAGTTCTGCCGTGTCCTCCTCGTCTGAGCCTACTAGACTCCGTCGGTTCCAGGGATGTCCGAGCCTGGGCTCCACCGGGTTGGCACTGGGAGGTGCTACCTGTCGGGACTCGTACCTTGGTGAGGAATCCGGGTATCATCATCGACCCATAGCTTCTTTGGTGGCATCCACGAGGTCCAGGAGCGGTGTAGAGAGAGAGTCAGCCCCCGAGGAGGTCATACATCGTCGTATCAGGAAGGAGGATGAGCACGTACGACGATATATGTATCTTTTGGAGACTAGGTTCTCCAATATCTGGCAGGTTCACGGATCTCACCCGAGCTATTCTCTGCTGATGGTTCATGTTCTCTGGGTGTAGAGCTACCGTGGCACAGAACACGGCAGCCGAGTTCGCTAGTTTGATTATTGTTCTACTTTATCTTATGAGCGAGAAGTATTAATGTACTTTATCTTATATTATTGTACTTTATTTTAATTCAAAATTGTTTCATTATTAGTACGTAATCTTTTTTCTGTATTCGAATTGTCGCAATTGTAATATTCTTTTACTTAATGAAAAATGTTTTATCTTTTTCTGTATTAGTTAAGCTATGGACGGTAGACAGAATGAAGAGGAGATTCTCAACATGATAGATGAGGGTATTGGGGGTTCTTATTACGATGATGGCTCCCAGTATCTTAATTTGTCTGGAGGAGACGAGGGTGGAGACGATAGTGGAGACGATGGTGCTGACCATGGTGGAGACGATGGTGCTGACCATGGTGAAGACACCTTAATAACAAAGTCCGACGAGGTATATAAAGCCTCTACCAATCGATCACTAGTATAGATGCACTAATTGATTCGTATATATGTATTGACGAATGTTTCTTCTCTTAGACCTCCGCATCAGGCCAATCTTCTACAAGGAAAAGTGGTCCGACACAAAAGTTGCCCGGTGATGTCTGTTTCAGCATTGACTTAGTCTCTGTGTTGGGTAAACCGTTGGAGCCCAAACAATATGTGAATGTATTTGTACATCAATGCGGAGTGATTGTTAGAGACACCATCCCAATCACCACGCGAGAGTGGAATAAGCCAGGAAAGAAAAGGGATCCAGCTGGGGCTAGTTTTGTAGATGATAGAGCGAGAGATGCGATGTGGAATTATCTCATGACACATTTCACCCTACCAGTCTTGGAGACTGATGAGCTCACACAACAAATGACGAGGAAAGTCAAGGAGTGGGCTCTTAAGAAGATGGGAAAACTATTCAAGGAGTGGAAGTAAAGATTGTACCACAACTATGTATTGAAGAAAAAACTCCTCCATTCACTGACACACTAGAGATGCAGTAGGATAACTGGGACGCATTTGTGGAATACAAGACCTCGGCACCAGCTGTGGCAATGTTGGAAAAGAAGAAGCTAAATGCAGCCAAAGAGAAATATCACCATCATATGGCCACATGTGGCTACAAGACTGCCATGCCTAAGTGGGATAAAGCCGAGGCCGACCTGGCGGCTAAAGGGGTCACTCTAGCTATGTCTGCTTGGCCCTTGAGGTCAAGAAATTGGTTACTCGCGCATGGGGCATCGTATGACCCAGAAACAAGCAAGATTGTTGCAGCCAAAGAAGTTGTTGCACCCAAGGATGAACTTATTAAAGTGACAAAAGAGGTTGAAGACGGAAAGTTTGTTCCTGAAAGAGAGAATGATGAGCTGACAAAGGCCCTCGGGAATCCTGAAAAGGCTGGACGAACAAGACGGTCTCAATCTACACAGCCTCCAAGTACAATCCTGAAAAGGCTGGACGAACAAGGCTGGACGAACGAGTAAAAGTTCACCACCTCCAAGTACAATCATGACCTCAACACGAGTCCATCTCAATCTACACAGCCGCCTCCACCCACTGATGACCCACAAGTATAGGGGGTGTATCGCAGTATTATCGATAAGTAAGAGTGTCAAACCGAACGAGGAGCAGAAGGTGCTGGCTAGTGGTATGGATCAGGAACTCTCTGCAAATACTTAGCAAACAGATTTTTAGGGGTTTTTGATAATGCAAGTAAATAAAGTACGAGTAAATAAAAGACAATAAGAATTAATGCAGCAAGTGGCCCAATCCTTTATGCATCAAAGGACAAGCCGGTTGTATTACTTAAGGTGACCAAATGTTCTCGAGGACACACGGGAATATCATCAAGTGCTTTCGCTTCATATAGTTGATTAATCTTCTTTAGCTTGCTAAGTGTTGTGTGGGTGAACCTGTGCTAATGTATCGACCTTCCTAGGACTAATACATACTTGTGATTATACCCCTTGCAAACATCCGTAAGTACAAGAAAGTAATTAAGGTAGAAACCTAACCACAGCTTTAAACTCTAAGACCCTTACGTCCCTTGTGCAATGGTTTCCTAACGGGGGTTTAGGTTTCTGTCACTCCGGCAACCCCTAGTAGCCATATACACAATGCATTCCCCTAGGCCCATATAGGTGAAGTGTCATGTAGTCGACGTTCACATGACACCACTAGAAGAAGTACACCACAACTTAAGTATCAAACTATTGAATCTTTCTCAACACAATTCCACTACTAACAAGATGACTTCTCCCATGTCCTCAAGAACTAAACGAACTACTCACAAGACATCATATGGATCACGATCAGAGATGAAATAATGATGTGCAACAATCTGAACATAAACAATAATTCAATGGTTCCACTCAATAGCATCAACTACAAAGAGTAATCAACATAGGGAAAGTTTCCCCTAAGAACTATGCAAGATTCAACCCAGTTGTTACAGCAAGATGATGGTGGTGATGATGGTGCTGGTGGAGATGATGGTGGTGATGATGGTGATGATGATACCGATGAAGTCCAGCTTGATGCTGGTGTTGATGGCGACGATCTCGCCTCTCCAGGAAGGAATTCCCCTGGCAGAATTCTGTCTGCTGGAGAGATCTTTCTCTCTTGGTGTTTTCCACCCTGTAGAGGTAGCAGAATCTTTCTGTGGTTGCTCCCCGAGTATTAGGGTTTTGAGGGGATAATATAGGCTAGAGGGGAGAGCCACGGGTGGACCAGGGCGGCCACACCACCTGGTGGCGCGACCCAGGGTGCCCAGCGCCAGGGGGTGGTGTGCCTCCCCTTCTGGCTTTCTTCGTCTTCTAGAAAAATAGGATTTTTCATGTATTTTCCCGGATTTTCTGATCTTCACGAATTTTTCTTCCAAACAGCCCCTTTTCCATCAGAATCCTGACTGCAGCGGTCCATGCTCCAAAAGTCATCAACCATGCAAAAACCTATGAAATTACATAAGTATTATCTCTTAATATGAAATATATCAATAAATAACAGTAAATTATGATATAGAATAGTGATGCAAAATGGACGTATCAACTCCCCCCAAGCTTGGACTTCGCTTGTCCCCAAGCGAAACTGAGCTCAATAAACATGACCTCGGGTTTATGGAGTGAAGAGTCGATAAAAGAATACGGACAAGAAGCATCACATTCATCAATACATAGATCATAATAGCAGACAACTCACCATTGTATAACTTATCTTGCAATAAGTAAAGGAAACGCAATAAAGATACATAGAGTAAATCAAAGTTGGTAATGGCAGACTTAGCTCTTGGTCGAAGAATAGTTGACAATTTGCAGGAGTTCATAGATAACTGGTTTTCAATGATAGCTTTCAAAGAAGTAAACACCAAGATAAGAGCAAATGTGCAAAACAAGTAACATAAGAAACATGATTGAATAAATCATCATATGAATGAATGAAACACAACAACTCAAAATACTTGTTGAGATAGAAGGGAAAAGGTTTACTGACTCAACTAGAAAAGCAAAAGAAAGGCCCTTTGTAAAGGGAAGTGATGGCTCAGTGTTGATGTAGAGCTCATTGGGAACCCCAAGAGGAAGGTATGATGAGCACGCAGCAAGTTTCCCTCAGTTATGAAACCAAGGTTTAATCAAACCAGTAGGAGCAAGGAAATACCCCAAAGGTGTTGCTAGCTAAGCCTTGAAAGGGCGCACTACCGGTGCTAGTAGCAACATGGAGACCTGCACAACACAACCACATAACTTTGTCCCCAACTTGCGATGAGGTTGTCAATCTCACCGTGTTTTGATGAAAACAAAGGATTAAACATATCGAATGGAAGGAAGTAAAAGTTTGCAGAAAGTAAACACAAAGCAGTAAATAGTTTGTAGATTGTATGTAAAGAAAAGGACCGGGATCCATAGTTCACTAGAGGTGGCTCTCCTTAAGATAGATAACATGCTGGGTGAACAAATTACAGCGGGGCAATTGACAAACATCGAGAAAGCAATACATCCATATACTAATCATCTTGACTCCTTTGGACCTTGATTGGGCATTACAACATTATACATAGACCGCCATCCAACTGTATCTATGACTAATAATCCACCTTCATGTTATCATCCGAACCCCCTCCAGTATTAAGTTGCAAGCAACATATTATTGCTTTACGAATTGCATGTAAAGTAAACAATACAATTGTTCTATGAACAAAGGATTGTTGTTTTCTACCTACCAGCAACAACACATCTAGTACCTTAGAGATTTCTGTCACTTCCCCAGATTACCAGAGGCATGAACCCACTATCGAGCATAAATACTAACTCTTGGAGTTGCTAGCATCTACTTGGCCAAGATAGCTACTAACAATGGAAATCATGCAAGATCACAAATAACAAAGACATGGTAGAATCAATAATCAATCTGAAATAGCATCCCAATATCCATCGGATCCCTACAAACACAACATGAAGAATTACAAATAGATGATCTTGATCATGAACGGAGCTCACAAGATCTAAACATGAAAGCACAAAGGAGTAGAACCAGCCATCTAGCTACTACATGGACCCGTAGTCCAAGGATGAACTACTCACGCATCACACCGGAGGCTTGCATAGTGATGAAGAAGGCCTCCAGGGTGAATTCCCCTCTCCGGCAGGGTGTCGGGAAGAGCTTCAGATCCCTCCTGATCTAGGGATGGAGATGATGGCGGCTACAGACTCTTTCGTGGATTTTTGATCGGGTACTTAGAGTTTTCGTCCTGAGGGCATCTTATAGGCGGAAGGACAGGCTGAGGGGGTGCTGGGGTCGGCCAGACCACCCCCTGGCGCGGGCCAGGCCTGACCGCGCGGCCAGGTGGTGTGGTCGGCCCCTAGCCCTTCTCCGTCTCGTATTCTGGCATCTGATGACTTCCAGAAAAAATAGGCACTTTGGCTTTTGTCCCGTCTAATTCCGAGAATATTCATTTTCTGACTTTCCTGAAACCAAAAATAGCAGAAAACAGGCAGCTGGCACTGTGGCTCTTGTTAATAGGTTAGTCCAAGAAATCATATGAAAAGTACTCCAAAGCGTGGACAAAACACAAGAAAGTGGATAAAACCAAGCATGGAACATCAAAAATTATAGTACATTTGCAATGTATCAGGAAGCAGGGATTCAAGTCTCATAAAGAGCTCCCAAAAATTATGATACTCACTAGCTTTCAACTATCATTGCCCCTATCATAAGAATCTTTAGGTGATTAAGGTTAAAGTGACACAACTAAGAGGATATGCTTGACAAGTTATAAATTGAAGTCTCATGCCCCTTACTTACGAAGACCGATCCTCATGCTACTCAACTTCAGTCACGAGCAAGCTCTTGTCATTGTAAGTACATATGTATCATAGAGAACCGCCAACGGGGTACCCCTTGCACATGACACAGGAGCTATCCCATAATCAAAATGACAAGGCAAGCAGACAATGAGCATCTCAGCGATCTTTTTATTTGCTATTTCCATAGGTTTTTATTGAGGATGCTTCATAGAATGCTCACTATGGTTATGCTGCAAGTTTCCACCATGATTAGGCATGGCTTAGGCTAGCGGCCCAGTCGTTTCTCTAACACATATATGAACTCCATGATCTTACAAGTTCCACTTTTATTTCACACCGCCGGGATCCATAAGCAAAAGAACATGATATCAACTAGGTACAAAGTACCAATGCAGTGTTGAAAGCATTCCCCATGATACATGGTTCTGCTAACTTCAACTCATAAAGCGCAAGCATATACGCAACAAAGAAGGACCCAATGGTTCAAGTTTATTAAATGCAAGAAAGTAAAGTGTGCCATCAAGTTCGTGAGAGCTTTAATCACTAATTTTCACATAACAAGTTTAATTTGGAAGGTAGATAAAAACAGGAATTTACTTGGAATAGCAATAATTCTAATAGGTAGGTATGGTGGACACAAATGGCAGAAGTTTTGGTTTAAGGATTGGATGCATGAGAAGAATGCCCTCTCAGTACAGGTTTTTGGCTAGCAAGGCTGGGTAGCAAGTATAAGAGTTGAAGGAAACAAACAATCATACAAATGATAAAAACAAACATGCAATCTTCCTTGGAAGTACAAAAGATCTTAACTAGAGAATACTAAGCTTATGAGCAAATCAAGAAAGAAAGATGATGAAATTATATTTCCTTAGAGTACTATTATCTTTTTAATTCAACTCTCAAAAATAGTGATTGCTACAGACCGAGCCAGGTTTGCCAAAACCAACTAAATTAACTCAACGATCCCAAAGTGATACCAATACTAACAACAAGATCAATCATATGACCATGAATTGAAAACTAATATAAGACATGCAAAAGTGTAAATGATAGAACTTCTCATTAATATTCCATAACGGCAAACCACACCAAGGGATACATATCTAACGAGAGAGGGGACACTTCCATAATGCAAACCATCCTTCACGATAACTTCTCTATTCATGATATGACTCAACTAAAAAGGTAAAAACATAGAAGATAGTGATATGATACCGCGAAACTCCCCCAAGCTTGGAACAAACCAAGGGGATGCCAAACCTGATGACGAATTACTCCTTCGGTGGTGGAGGTATTCTTTCGATGAGCTTTTTGATCAATTTCCCCAAGTCCTCAATCTCGAAGGTGAGAGTGTGAATCAACTCCGAGTTGTGCTCGATGCGGTGCATGATCATGTCAGGTTGTGAATCCCAGCTCTTGTGATTCTTTCCCACTCTCCTTCCTTGCGGTCTTCTTTTCCTGCATGGTTATGGATAAAAGTATGGAAAAGACTCTTGGTGCTTGGAGAAGGTGTCCGTGGTGCCAAACAGTGACGCGAAGGCTTCCCTCCAGTTGACATCCGTGCAGTCCTTCTAATCCTGGAAGGGTTTGCCACCACTCCAATGCTTGCAATGGTAGTCCCAGTGTGCGGATGTTGGCTTTGCTTTGTCTCCTCTTCACCTTCACTCTTGATCTCCTTCTCCTGCCCGAGGTCCTGGAGGTCTTCCTCCATAGGCTCCTTTCATTTATCCTTGGCGGACACCATTGTGCTTCTAAACTTTTGAGAATAGTTCCTGGCAGAAACAGATCGAAACTAAAACATGACGAGAACATGATATATGAACCTCGGGGGATCCGGGGAATTATATATTATGAAGTTTTACAACAAAAGAAAGGTACTGGGAGAAAACGGGTCAGAGACGGAGTCCGGAGTGGCCACACCACCTGGTCGCGCGGCCAGGGGTGGGCCCGCGCCACAGCGTGGTGTGAGCCACCCTGGCTCCGTTTCCGTCCCTCTTTTGCTTCGTAACTTTCCTTGTTGGATAAAAACTGCAAAAATATAACTGGATTGAATTTTCGTGGAACTTTTCTTACCAGAACTGTTACCTATTCGAAAACGGACTCTGCAGGTCTCTGAATTTGGTCTTTGATGAATTTTTCCGGAGTTACCACTTTAATAACATCAATATCTTCATCTTCATACACATATTTCTTGAGTCATGAAACCTTTCTCTTTCTTTTGACACCATTTTCTCCACTAACCTGGAAATTTCTTTCACACAAAACTTCACACAATTCTCATTAGCAACATTAGTGCATACGAGGTAATAAACCTTTTGAGTTCAATTTCAACTGAAAACCACTAAAACAAAAGATACTGAAACAACTCCTTCCGAAAACCCAAAAAGAATCCAAAAAGGAAATCGTTTTAAGAAGCAAATGCAAGAATGGCAAAATCTGTCAAAACAGACCAGCAGGTAAAGATCAATTTTTTCGAAAATCTTCTGTTGCTTAAATCGAAAAGTGCAAAACTAACGAAAGTTAAATAACAACCTGGGGCAGAAGCACAAAACATTACAGCTCAATCCGACATACAGAGATCTCTCACGAATTTTTACGGTCAAGCACAAAATTCTGTTTCGGGAAAGCAACTTCCCCAAATATTACTTCTCTCTCATTAGAGGTTGATCTTGACACAAAAACCAAACAAAAAGGATAAGGAGAGGTTATTACCGAGGTAATAAATTCCAAGACTCAAAGAAACAAAAGCAAACTGAAAGAAAAAAATAAATTGGGTTGTCTCCCAAAAAGCTCTTTCTTTATAGCCATTAAGATGGGCATGATAATTTTGATGATGCTCACATAAGAATATGAATTGAAGTGAAAGAGAGCATCAAGAAGAAAGTAAGTCTAACCCACTTCCTATGCAAGGGAGCTTTGTATGCAAATAAGTTGTTGGAACCAGAAACCGCAAGCATAAGAAGGCAAAACAAGTGCAATATAAAGATTTTAAGCATAAAATGAGGAAACTTGATATTATTGAGATGCATGAGAACATTTTCCCCTCTCTCATAGTAACTTTCAGTATCATGCATAAACTTAACAATATAGGTATCACACGAACCATCGTAGCAATGATCACTTATTCTAACGGAAAACAGAGGAATACTAGCTCTCATAACATTACTTTGTGAAACAATATTAGAGGTATCCTTACAAAGGATAGTGTGTCCCTCTTCTTCATATTTAGTGACAAAGTCTTTCACATTTGCTATTATAGGATGATCATCCATTTGTTTATCAAGTTCAACGGCTTTATTTGTACTTTCATTAACCATACTAGCTATCATAGAATATTCCTTTACCTTAACTGGGAAAGGCATTTTCTCAATATAAGGCTTAGATAAAACATGATTAGCAGTATAAACTTCAATATTTCTTACGGGAACACAATTAGCAACATCTTTATATGGATCATGATACTTATTCCACTTCTTTTTAGGCACTTCAATGTAGGAAGCAAAAGCCTTAAAATAAGTTGTAATAGCTTGAGAGTCTAGATCATAAGCATTTTTAATATTTTGAAAGTCATTATTTCCCATAAAAGATTCAATGCATTCATAATCATAATTTATACCTGACTTTCTTCCTTTATCATTTTGCCATGCTTCAGCATTGTCTTGAATATAGTCCAGAAGATCCCATTTAGCTTCTTCTTCCATACGAGTGAATGATCCAGCATAAGAAGCATCCAATCAATCCTTATCATGTAGATGGAGCCTTGCATAAAAGTTATTGATAATAATATTGTTGGGGAGCTCATGAATGGGACATTTGAGCATTAGTAACTCCAGTCTCCCCCAAGCTTGAGCTTTACCTCTCCATCAAGAGGCCTAAAGTTGTATATTTGATTCTGATCTTTATGAATATCACTAGGAGGATAAACTTTAGAATAAAAGAGAGGTACTATTTCCTCCCATTCAAGAGCTTGACCATTCTTCAGCAGCTTATAGCATTCTTTAGCTCTTCCTTTCAGTGATAATGAGAATAACTTCTTCTTAACTTGATCTGTTGTAATACCTGCACACTTGAACAACCCGCATAATTTGTGTATAAAGAGCAAATGATCACTAGGATGGACAGTTCCATCTCCAACATAATAGTTATCCATAACACGATCAATAATTCTTGTAGGTATTTTAAAAGCATCACTCTCAGCAGGTGGTGGTTCATCTACTACCTTAGCAGTGGTAGTAGCATTACGAAACAAGAAACTCAACGAATTTTCCATAATGGAAATAAAGCAACGAACAGAAATAAACAATACTCACAGTAGAAGTTTCCTTTACCAGTTCCACTCTCAAAGAGCGCTTCACTCCCCGGTAACGGTGCCAGAAAATAGTCTTGATGACCCACAAGTATAGGGGGTGTATCGCAGTATTTTTGATAAGTAAGAGTGTCGAACCCAACGAGGAGCAGAAGGTGCTGGCTAGTGGTATGGATCAGGAATTCTCTGCAAATACTTAGAAAACAGATTTTTAGGGTTTTTTGATAATGCAAGTAAATAAAGTACGAGTAAATAAAAGACAATAAGAATGAATGCAGCAAGTGGCCCAATCCTTTATGCAGCAAAGGACAAACCGGTTGTATTACTTAAGATGACCAAACGTTCTCGAGGACACGGGAATATGATCAAGTGCTTTCGCTTCATATAGTTGATTAATCTTATTTAGCTTGCTAACTGTTGTGTGGGTGAACCTGTGCTAATGTACCGACCTTCCTAGGACTAATAAATACTTGTGATTATACCCCTTCGAAACATCCGTAAGTACAAGAAAGTAATTAAGATAGAAACCTAACCACAACTTTAAACTCTAAGACCCTTAATTCCCTTGTGCAATGGTTTCCTAACGGGGGTTCAGGTTTCTGTCACTCCGACAACCCCTACGATTAGTAGCCAAATACACAATGCATTCCCCTAGGCCCATATAGGTGATGTGTCATGTAGTCGACGTTCACATGACACCACTAGAAGAAGTACACCACAACTTAATTATCAAACTATTGAATCTTTCTCAACACAATTCCACTACTAACAACATTACTTCTCCCATGTCATCAAGAACTAAACGAACTACTCACAAGACATCATATGGATCATGATCAGAGATGAAATACTGATGTGCAAAAATCTGAACATAAACAATAATTCAATGATTCCACTCAATAGCATCAACTACAAAGAGTAATCAACACCGGGAAAGTTTCCCCTAAGAACTATGCAAGATTCAACCCAATTTCTACAGCGAGATGATGGTGGTGATGATGGTGCTGGTGGAGATGATGGTGGTGATGATGGTGATGATGATCCCGATGAAGTCCAGCTTGATGGTGGTGTTGATAGCGACGATCTCCCCTCTCCAGGAAGAAATTCCCCTGGCAGAATTCTGTCTATCGGAGAGATCTTTCTCTCTCGGTGTTTTCTGCCCCACAGAGGTGGCGGAATCTTTCTGTGGTCGCTCCCCGAGTATTTGGGTTTCAAGGGGATAAAATAGGCTAGAGGGGAGAGCTAGGGGTGGACCAGGGCGTCCACACCACCTGGTGGCACGACCTAGGGTGCCCCGCACTAGGGGGTGGTGTGGGCCCCCTGTGGCCCATATCTGCCTCCCCTTCTGGCTTTCTTCCTCTTCTGGAAAAATAATTTTTCATTTATTTTCCCGGATTCTCTGATCTTTGCGAATTCTGCCTCCAAACAGCCCATTTTCCATCAGAATTCTGACTGCAGCGGTCCATGCTCCAAAAGTCACCAACCATGCAAAAACAGATGAAATTACATAAGTATCATCTCTTAATATGAAATATATCAATGAATGACAGTAAATTATGATATAGAATAGTGATGCAAAATGGACGTATCACCCACTAAGGGCCAAAAGCGGAAGAATAGCACCGCTCCGTCGAGCGATAACTAACGCCCAAAGCGACAATTGTCGCCCCTCCCAAGAGTACCGCCGATTCCTCCCAAGAGGGCTTAGGACCTGAACGATGAGGAGACCTATGCGGTCATACGGGCCAAAGTGGATGCTCATTTTAAAAAGAAACAACCTGAGCCAGAGGTCCAAATAAAACTGGAAACCAAGGAGCACTTTAGGAAATTACTAACGCAGCCATCCCAAGCTCAGTTAAATGCGCCAGATGACTATACACGATGTCTTTAGAAGACACTGAAATAGAACAGATCAAGTGGTAGAGGAAGCATCACAAAAGACGTTCCCCAGCAGGGGGAACAAGCAAAACAATCGAGTGGTAGCGGAAGCATCAAAACAGACGTTCCCCAACTAGGGAAACAAGCAAAACAATCGAGTGGTAGCTGAAGAACCAAAAGAAACGTTCCCCAGCTGGGTAAACAAGCAAATCAATCGATCCCCCTGATTTAGGTGTACATACCCAAACCTCAACTATATGGGGGAGAACCTATGGATATGGAAACGGCTAAGATATTGGCCGAGCAATGTAATATGTCTATTCATGACATTATTCACGACGATCATATGCCCAAGGCTGAGGTAGCACCCAAATTTGTTCACGATGAGCCTCTGATCACTTCTGAGAGGCTTCAGGATATGCCAACTAAAAAGTGACGATTGCCTGAATGGTACATGAAAGTATCAAAAGAAGAGTGATATTGGCTCATAGCGAAAGTTTGAAAAGAGCATTACTTCACTGAAGATGAGGTCCCTATTGAATTTACATAATTATTCTAGTTATTCAATCTAAAGGAACTCGACAAATCTATCCTCAGTTGCTATTGTCTATAAGTGATTACTTTATTTATGTAATTAAGTCTCTAGCTCAGCTTGTTCAATTCATTGTCGGTAAGTATACTCACTATATTCTTTTGTACGCATAATGATGCAGACTGAAGATTCTCGAATGTAAAAGAAAGGCTTTCAATGGTTTGGGTTCATTGACCCACATCGAGTTAATGGAGCTGTGCTAAAGGATAAGCCACTAGAGACCGAGCAAAACTTGCTCCGGTTTCTCACGAACCAGCATTTATGTAATGAAATACTATTTCCTTACCACTTCGGGTGAGTGTGTTATTGTACACATTAACTTTTGCTTACTCGATGTTCAGTGTAAATGATGAGTTACTGACGTATGTAAACCTTGCATAGCTACCACTAGATTCTTATAAGCATTTCAGTTGACTTGGGAAGATTTCACATCATGGACTCACTAAACAAAGACATGGAAGAGTACCGCAGCATTATCGATATGCTCCAGAGGTAATTTCAACCATTATCGCACTATATCAGTTTCTTTCGTTCATTTTCTGGGATATCAAGTAGTTATTAACTCATACATTCATTTTCTTTGTCGGGTAGTGTTTGAACACGGTTTGTTGGGGGATACCCCCGGGTAGGGTCACGCCGGGGTATAAAGGCCGAGTTAGCCTAGGTTCGGCAAGGCCAAAGCGGATGCTGGCCGGGTCACCTCAAGGCAGGCCGAATCACGGAGTAACCTGGACCAGGGGACATCCACCTAACTTGGTCTCAACCGACTTAAGCCGTAAGTCGGAAAGATGTATCTAACTTTCATGCAGGAACAGGTGTGGCCGGATCAACTACGATCCGGTTCATGTCAAGCTTCTAGGAGAAGGAAGGAATCTCGCTGGTCAAAAGTAGCCCCGGTACGCACGGCATGAGCGAAGCGGACAGAGGCAGGACCAGCGAGGCATGGCCGATAGAGGTGACGACGCCAATGTCGGCTGACGCAGGCGCCGTAGAGGCTCACGTAGCCTCTGCATGGGTGACGCGGGGAAAAGCGACCCGGTCGGCTTACTATTTTGGGAGGAATATGCCTCCACGTATGCCCTAAGTGGAGACCTAGCCACCCCTATATAAGGAGGGCTAGGGCCTCTGTAGAAAGGGTTAGGTTCTACGGGTTGATCTCTGGTTGGTCTTGTACGGATTAGCTAGTGGCGAGAGTAAGAGAGTCCCTTCTTCCTCCTCTCCCTAATACAGCTCTAGGAGCACTTGTAAACCTTGGAAGTGAATCAAATATAAAACTTTTGTGTGTGGAATCACCTCACTATCCCTCCCTGGATTCCCCTAGTGCATTTAGTCCCCACCTTTAGCCTATCCATGGCATCTGCCGTGACACCACCACGACAGTTGGCGCCCACCGTGGGGCTAGCGGCGCTAGAAGGGGTCAAGATCCGGACAGGAAACCTCATCGGCACCGGCGAACGCATCGTCTCCGGGATCGTTCAGCGCTTTGGAGTGCTGGACTTTGTCAGCGACAATGCTGGCTGCTTCGGTACGCGCCCACTTCCGCGCAACGGCCTCTTTGTCAAGCTCGGGGCGCACAAGGTCTACGTTGCTGTCGATGTGTCGTGCGTTCATCCGCGGCACGTCGTCGAGGCAGAGGAGCCACCCCTTAGCGTGGTTCACGGGGCGCGTATCACTCGCTCCCTGGACCGTGCTGAGGTGATGATGCCTGCGCCTGGTGCAGGCGCAAGCAAGGATCCGACACCAGATCCGGAGGTAACGCCTAAGGCACCGAGGAAAGGTAGAGGTCCTCCACTAGAGAGGCCTGAGAATGTGCTGCGGGAAGCGATGGATAGCTTGGCAAACCCTGTAGTAGCAGCAGTAGATCCGGCTCAGGCGCATGCCAAGCTAGAGGAAACTAGGCAAAAAATACTAGAGGGTGCGAAAAAGATAGCCGCGGCTCAGCAGTCGTTGAACATGATGCTGCGTGAGTACGCAAAGGCAAACAAAGTTGATGCTGTAAAAGTAAAGGGGAGAAACCTCATAAGCGAAATGAACAAAGAGGGAGACACTAGGATTGAGGAGTCAGAGAACTGTTTATCCGTGGGGCTGCCGAGGTATAGTACCCCGGCAAAGAACCTTAGGGCAGCGGATGCAGCTGCGTCCGAGTTAGAGGGTCTGACGGGTGAAGCCCGTCAGAGACAGCAAGATAGGGTCAATGAGTTGGTTCGGATCGTGAACAGGCAAAACGAGGAACTGCTCAGGGCTAACCCGGAGAGAGCTAGGGCCTCCAAGATCGTTCATTCAGTGGTGGGTAACCCGGAGAAATCCGCTGGAGCCGCCTCGTCTCCTCATGGTGGTCCTAGGAGAAGAGGTAGGAACCTTGGCCAGAAGGAACAAACAGATCATCCCGTATGACCCCACACGGGCAGGGAAAGGAAAAGAAGTACAGAGAAATGACGATCGACGAAGTGTGAGCCGAGGTGAAGCTGGCCGAGGTAACCATGACCAAGGCAATGCCGGTCAAGGAAACACTGTAAATGGCAATGCCGGACAGCGTAACTCGGCAAACAACCGCAGCAGCCGAATATACCGAGGCAAGCACAAAGTGCCGGCCGAGGTATACAACAGAGAGGTGCTCCACGAGAGCAAGACCGGTATAACGATGGAGATTCAGAAATGGTGAGCGCGGGATACCCAAGGCCGGGCTATCATGTGATAGGGTCAAGATTGGGAAGCAGAGATTTCATGCCTGATGATGCCAGGTTAAAACTGGATCGACTGTATAGGTCGGAACAGATTGAGTGTCAAGGTCCACCGGGTCCTACATGTTTTGGGCCTCGGATCATGAAGGAGCCACCGGTACCCAACTTCCAGTTACCCAGAGGCACAAAGACGTATGATGGCAGTACTAAGCCGGAGGATTGGTTGATAAACTATGCTACGGCTGTGAAAATTGCTACAGGCAACTTGAGATGGGCTGTGAGATACGTACCCCAGATGTTGGAGGGGCCAGCAAGGGTATGGCTAAACAATTTTCCGCCCAGAAGTATTAACTGCTGGATCGATTTTGAGGAAATGTTTATCTGCAATTTCTCAAGCACGTATTAGAGGCCAAATAGGCCACATACCCTAGCTATGTGTAAGCAGAGACCAAACGAGACGGACCGGGAGTTTTTAACCCGGTGGTGTACCGTGAGAAACTCGTGTGAGGGTGTGATATCACATGCCATAGCATGGTTTGCGCAGGGATGCAGATATGCAAGCGAGCTATGGCAGAAGTTGCAGAGGAAAATGCCAACCACATTGGCAGAGATGATCCGGATTGCTGATTCGTATGCTTTGGGTGATCCAACTCAACCCAGGCTCGTGTCAACGAGTCAAATGAAGAGTGTACTACCAGAGAGATGGAGCCAGATTATCCCAGAGGAATGATTACAGAGGTAAAAGAAGACATGACAGACCGGATCACCGGTATAGTTCGCAACAAGTTGCAGCTGTTAATCAAGATTAGCCCGGAGCAGGAGGCAATCAATGTCAGAAAACTAGAGGGGGACAATGGACACCAAGAAATGAAGGCAAGAACTGGACGCCGGAGCAGAAGAAACAGTGGCAAGAAAATAAGGACCGTCCGAGGTACACTTATGAGTCGATGTTGGATCAGCCGTGTAAATTTCACACGCCAAATCCGAATAACCCAGCTGGACATACAACAAGGCAATGTGATTGGATGCGGAAAATAGAACAAGGTGGTTTGGGGAATGCTCAGGCACCCTGGAATGATCAACCTCGGCAGGAGTTACTCCGGCAGCAATTGCTCTCCGGAGCGAACACGCAACAGCTAATGTTGCCTCCCCTCCGCCGAGGTATGATAACAATGAGAGAAGGGATGCGGTGCATCAAGTAGAAAACCAGCATCAGCCGGATCAGAGGTACCCCAGAAATGAGGGGAGGAATGAGTACAGAGACCATCATCAGAGTTACTGCGTATTTACCACTGAGGAAACTGACAGAAAGAGCTTGCAGAACTGACATATGGAGGTGAATGCGGTAATGCCAGCAGTGACGAGGTATATGCCTTGGTCGGACCAAGAAATCACCTGGAGCATTAAAGATCATCCCAAGCTTATGCCGAGTCCTGGTTCGTATGCGTTGGTGCTGGATCCGACATTCATTGGGCCAAACATCAATGTGAGGTTCTCCAAGGTACTGATCGACAATGGCAGTAGCATTAACATCACGTATGCGGATACAATGCGCAAGTTGGGTATCTCGGAGAACATGCTCCAGGCTACAAGGATGACTTTCCATGGTATTGTGCCCGACATTTCTTGTGAGCCCATATGCAAGGTCCGAGTTGACGTATTGTTCGGCACGAGAGATAATTGCCGTACTGAGAATTTGGAGTTTGAAGTGGTGAACTTAGAAAGTGCGTATCACGCGTTACTCGGAAGACCAACACTGAACAAGTTCATGGAAAGTTGTCACATCAGTTACTTGAAGATGAAGTTGCCCTGGCCAAACGGAGTGATTACTATTGCTGGAGATTTCCAACGTTCCATTGAGTGTGCGTTGGCCGGGTCTAACCTAGCCGAGTCACTCGTGATCGCGCAAGAGAAAACAAAAATCCAAGGGTGGCGGCATTGGCTCAGTCCGCGCAGCAGTATATGCCGGCGCTGAGTAACCCGCATAGGAGTGTCTCATTCCAAGCCACGAAAGATACCAAGGAGGTGCCTGTTGATGATATGTTCCTAGAGCGCACCGTAACAATTGGTGCCGGGTTAAATGACAAATAGGAAAGCGAGCTCGTTAACTTCCTCCATGAGAATCGAGACATTTTTGCTTGGTCCACACAAGACTTCTAAGGTGTTCCAAGGGAGTTGGCCGAGCACTCTTTGAATGTGAGACCCGGAGCAAAGTCGGTGAAGCAACCTCTCCACCGCTTCACCGAAGATAGGAGGAAAGTCATCGGAGATGAGATAGCTTGGTTGTTGGCTGCAGGATTTATCATGGAAGTTCTTGACCCGGATTGGCTATCTAATCCGGTGCTGGTGGAGAAGAAGAAGGATGATCCGAATGTGGCGGTGGTTTGGCGTATGTGTATCGATTACATGAACCTGAACAAGGCGTGTCCAAAAGATCCATTTCCACTGCCAAGGATAGATCAAGTCATAGACTCAACTGCTGGATGTGAACTGTTGTCATTCATTGATGCATATTCTGGTTTCCACCAGATACCTCTAAATCCGGATGATCAAATAAAGACTGCAATTATCACCCCGTATGGGGCTTATTGCTATCGCACCATGCCTTTTGGTTTACGTAATGCTAGGGCAACGTACCAAAGATGTATGCAAAAATGTTTGCATGACCAAATTGGTCAAAATGTACAAGTGTATGTGGCTGATGTGATTATCAAGACCAAGTAAAGCAACATGCTCCTTGACAATATTAGGCAGACGTTCACGAACTTAAGAAGGTTCCGAATGAAGCTTAATCCGGAAAAATGTACATTCGGTGTCCTGGCTGGAAAGTTACTCGGTTTTCTTGTCTCCAGCCGAGGTATCGAAGTCAATCCAACTAAAATCCGGGCCATTGAGCGAATGGAACTGCCGAAGTGTCTTAACGATGTCCAGAAGTTCACTGGTTGCCTAGCATCGTTAAGTCGGGTTGTGTGTCGGTTGGGAGAAAAGGCATTGCCTCTCTACCAACTCATGAAAAAGTCGGACAAGTTCATTTGGACGCCACAGGACAATGAAGCCTTTATACAGTTAAAGAAAAGGTTAGCCACTGCACCAGTGTTAGCCTCTCCACTATCAAAGGAGCCGATGTTGCTCTATATAGCTGCAACCAACCGAGTTGTAAGTGCAGTGATTGTGGTAGAGCGCGATGAAGAGGGTAAGTCAGTGCAAAGGCCAGTGTATTATCTGAGCGAGGTGTTGTCTGCCTCAAAGAAGAACTACCCACACTATCAAAAGGTGGCGTATGGTGTGTATAAGGCAGCTAAGAAGTTGAAGCATTACTTTGAGGAGCATGCCATCAAGGTAATATGTGAGGCTCCCATATCCAAGATAATGAGTAACAAGGATGTGAGTGGTAGGATTGCGAAATGGGCAATTGAACTAGATCCCTATGCACCACAGTATGACAGAAGAGAAGCAATCAAGTCTCAGGCTGTGGCCGACTTTTTTGTGGACCGGGCCAAGGTACAATACGAACCACCGCTACCAGATCCGAATTACTGGAGGATGCACTTTGACGGGTCGAAAACAAAAACCGGGCTAGGCGCCAGAGTTGTACTTACCTCGCTAAGAGGGACCAGCTGAAATATGTGCTGCAGATCCATTTCACGGCATCAAACAATGTCGCTGAGTATGAAGCACTTGTCCATGGGCTCAAAGTGGCAAAAGAAATTGGGATACGTTGGATCCTATGCTTTTAGATTTGGTAGTACAGCAAGTGTCGGGACTGTGGGACGCCCTTGATCCAAACATGGCGCTGTACAGATTTCATGTGAAGAAGATATCTGGTTACTTTGAGGGATGTGAATTTCACCATGTACCCCGGGTGGAAAATGAGGCTGCCGATGTACTGTCGAAGCTCAGATCAACCCGACAAGCAATTCCACCGGGGGTAGCATTAGAACACCTCAGAAAACCGTCTATCAGGCCGTCCCCAGAAACCGACTCAATTTACGTCCCGGAGGATACAGAATCTGGAGCCATGCCCATGGACATTAATACAGGAGGTGGTGCGCGAACCCCGGGGACTGCCTCGGAAAACCCGGGGACTTCCTCGGCAAAACCGAGGACTGCTTCGCAAGACCCGGGGACTGCTCGGCATGATCCGGTTGAAGTTATGCCAGTGGACCAGATGGAAATTGATGAAGATGTGTTCCCTGTACGAGCAATACCAGCTTGGGCACTACCTATATTTCAATTCCTAAAAGATGGAACTTTACCCACTGAGGAGGTGCTATCCAGGCAAACTCAGAGGAGAGCGAAGGCATACACAATCATCAATTCCGAGCTATACAAAAGGAGTGTGACCAATGTCCTCCAGCGATGCGTTGACCCGGAAGAAGGGCTTGACATCCTCCGAGATATACATCAAGGGGAGTGCGGGCATCATGCCTCGTCCCGAGCCTTGGTGGCAAAAGCTTTCCGGCATGGATTCTACTGGCCAAGTGCCTTAGAACAAGAAGAAGATCTGGTGAGAAAGTGCAATGGTTGTCAGAGGTATGCTACCAAGATACATATGCCAATGTCGGAGCTCAAGACCATACCAATCACCTGGACATTTGCCGTGTGGTGTTTGGACATGGTTGGCCCGTTTAAATCAGCAAGGAGAAATATGACTCACATTTTGGTCATGGTGGACAAATTTACAAAGTGGATCGAAGTGAAGCCAATAAGAAAATGTGATGGAGCTACCGCCGTGACATTTCTCAAAGACATCATCTTGAGATATGGTTATCCTCACAGTATCATAACTGATAATGGCACAAACTTTGCGAAAGGAGCATTTGCGCGTTTCTGCCGGGATAAGAAGATCCGGTTGGACGTTGCCTCGATAGCCCACCCCGCTTCGAACGGACAAGTGGAAAGATTCAACGGATTCGTATTATCCGGGATAAAACCCAGCTCACTGAGACGCTGCAAAGATTAGCGGGGTGCTGGATAGAAGAACTACCAGCGGTACTGTGGAGTTTAAGAAAAACTCCGAATCGATCAACAGGCTATATGCCATTTTTCTGGTATATGGGGCAGAAGCTGTATTACCAGCCGACATAGAGCATGATTCGCCTAGGGTCACCCAATACACAGAAGCCGAAGTGCAAGAAGCCCGGCAAAATGATGTTGATCTGCTGGAAGAAGCGAGAGAATTGGCACTGTCCAGATCCGCCATATATCAACAAAATCTCCGACGCTATCATAGCCGAAAAGTAAGCCTCCGAGTTTTCTAGGAAGGCGATCTGGTGCTCTGGTTGGTACAACATACTGCTGGCATGCATAAATTATCTCCTCCATGGGAAGGGCCATTCATTGTGAGCAAAGCATTGCACAATGATTCTTATTACCTTATAGATGCAAAGCCACAGGAAAAGAACAAGGCGGACATGTCCGGCGAGGAATCCAAGCGTCTGTCGAATGTAGCTCTACTTCGTCCTTTCTACACTTAGCAGAGAAGTGTATGTATCTGAGTCTTCTCATATGTTCGTATGTATGCCGGCAATGAGCTTATCAATGAAATGTTGGCACCTCGAGAAGTAACTCGGGGACTGCCTTAATAATATTTGTTGTCTTCTATTATTTATACGTCAGCTAGAGTAAGTTGTTCTACTTAACTCGGATTAGTAGTGTGTGAGCACCAAAAACACAACTCTTCGAATTACTGCTGTCCAACAAGAATTGGCTTCATGGCAAGCAAGAGAACAAGTTTGGAATTGCGTAGCACATGAAAAACGACTAAGGAAAAGAACTTAATCGAGCCGACGTTTGTTTTTCGAACTAACCTTGTGTATTTTTAGTTTATTATGCTGATTTATTTTGAGCTAAGCCTAAAAGTTTCCAAGTATTGTTAAGACAATTTTTGAAACTAGGATTCGTAAGTCGTAAAATCGAATCAAGGTAGACATGAGCCGAACCAAAAGATTGGACGAACAAGAAAGTGAAACTCGGGGACTATGCCCAAGTTAATCCGGCATAAAAACTTAGTAGCAAAATATCACATGTGTACTGGATATAATTCCACCCGGCATACCGGGGATCTGATAAACTTTAAAGTTTTTTCATTTAAGGAGAAGCAGGAGGAGAAAGTTCGGCGTCATCTTCACTGTCTTCAATGTCCGAGGCATCGCCCTCTTCGTCCTCATCCGAGCCATCTTCAACGTTTTTAGCTTTTTCGTCACCGGCGGCTTCTAGGAAGCTCGGTCCCTTAGTCCATTCATGAATGGGAGCATATTCGATGAGGCTATGGGTGCAAGCCTTGCGCCGAGCTACCCAATCCGGGTCACTGGTCCATTTGGATCCGGTGCGCATGCGCGCTAAGAGGTTGAGGTCGATCTTCTCGTACCACGTAAGTACGCAGTGGAGAACGGTCTCAGCTACGGCGCGTCCAGCGGATTCCCTCCAAAGGTCGAGCTGGGTCTCACACTCCATCAACTTTTCAACGAGAACTGCGATACCCTCCGGAGTGTCTTCTGTAGGCCAAAACGTGTTGAAGATTCGGACTGCAACGTCAAGGATGTCCTTGCCATAGTTCTTGATGAGTTCCACGCGAGATGACAGGTTGACCAACATGTCCTCCATGTCATAGGGAATCTCTTCAGCGTCAGGAGCAACGGGAGTACCTCTCTCTCGGCGGAAATCAGCAACAACGGCGCTCGCGATGGCAGTGCCCTCTGGAAATTTGCCTAAAAACGAGATAAGAGAAGCAGGTAAAGAAAAGACATTTGAAGTAACCCGGAGAAATATGCCAGATAAGGGAAAGGAACTTACGTCAAATATGGCTGAGGATCCGAGTCAACTCCCTGGTACAGTCATCACGTCTTTTGTGAAGCTGCACAAGTTCAGCGTTCGCCGACTCAAGCTTGACGTCGGCCTCCTGGAGAAGTTCTTGGTCCTTGGCAATTTGGAGGTTGAGGCGCTCGCGCTCCTCGCTAAAGTCTTGGCCAGCCTTTTGGAGCTCGGATTGATGCTGTGCTTTCAATTTCTTCATCTCAGCCTTATGTTTGGCGATCTCATCATCCTTGGTCCGGAGGAGGGAAAGCTCATCGTCTTTGATTTTGAGCTCGGCCTGATGCTGCCCTGCTTGTTCGAGAAAATGCAGCATCATATGAGGCATGGGCACACTATCTTCCAGCGATACTGAAATAGTTTGTCAACCCGGCAAAGCTGAGGTATGAATGTTTGCCGAGCCAAAGAGGAATGGAGATGGAAAGCATAGCAAGGTTGAGCAGATAGAACTTACCCTTGATCTGATCCAGATTCTTCCTCATAAGCGTGTTCTCAGCCTCCACCCCAACTACGAAAACCGAATGATGGATTAGTTCGGTAGAAGAAGATGAAGGAAAACGGAGGAATGTCAAGGAAGAAACCTACCCCGTTTCTCATGTTCAGCCAGAAGTGAGTTATGCTTGGCGCGTAGCATCTCGTGAGAGTCCAAGAGACGCTGAAATTCAGTGCTCCGGCGGTTGGTGGTCACCTGAAAAGAGTACAAAAATACAACTTATCGTTGTGTACACTCGAAGTGTACAAAATCCGGGCCAAGTGGAACTTAACCCGGCTCTAGGTGTGTGCATATTCGAAGTGTACAAAATCCGGGCCAAGTGGAACTTAACCCGGCTCTAGGTGTGTGCATATTCGAAGTATACAAAATCCGGGCCAAGTCGAACTTAACCCGGCTCTAGGTGTGTGCATATTCGAAGTGTACAAAATCCGGGCCAAGTGGAACTTAACCCGGCTCTAGGTGTGTGCATATTCAAAGTGTACAAAATTCGGGCCAAGTGGAACTTAACCCGACTCTAGGTATGTGCATATTCGAAGTGTGCAAAATCCGGGCCAAGTGGGACTTAACCCGGCTCTAGGTGTGTGCATATTTGAAGTTATCAAGGAGCTACGTTAGTTTTCTAAGGAGCATCCGGCAGAGTAACAAGTTACTCCCCCGGAGGCTCAGGGACTAATGGTTATATCATCAATATCTACAACATGCTAAGGAAAAGGGGAAGTCACGTACCTCCATCATACGACCCGCGAGGTTAATTGCCTTAGCGGCTGTGTTCATTTGGGCAGAAAATTCAGCGGGGCCGAACTTCTCCGGAAGATCGTCATTCTGGACGAACTCCGCCTTGTTCCAATTCATGACGAATTCAACCAGGGTCGGAGGGTATCGCTCGCCGCTGGGCATATGGGGCGCCACCAAGCCCTTCACATGCGCCTCCCTCCTCTCAACCAGAGCAAGGGCTGGCATGGTGTGCAAAACCATCTGTTGCGCATCAGCTGGCTGGGCAGGGGCGTCCTTCGGTGCTGGAGGCTTCTTGGAAAGCATGGACGCGAGAGTGCGCTGTCCAGCCTCGACGGACGCTGCACTGGTGGCGTCGGGGGCCTTTTTGCCCTTGGGATGCTGAGAGGAGGAAGTGGTTGCAGCAGATATCCCCTTGGGAGCTGCCTGAGTACTTTCTCGCTGAGACTGGGAAGTACCGGACGAGGCGGAGGAGCTTGGCGCTGCTGCTGTTGCTCTGGATGCCGGAGTTGGTGCTAGTGCTGGAGTTGGTGCTGGAACTGGTGCTGGAGTTGGTGCTGGTGCTGATGCTGGTTTCTTCTTTGGTGGAGGTGCTGAGGTAGTCTCGGTAGTAACTGGTTGCGGCAAAGCCGAAGTGGTGGATGCCGCTGCCTCGGCTAGGCTGGCCTCCCCTGCTCGAAGGTTGCCCCCTCTTGACGAGGTGGTGTGGGACCCGGAGCAACCACGGAACCCTCCGGAATAGGGCTCAGCGGGCGTGAATCGTCGCCACGAGGGGGAGAAGGGGTCTGTCGGAGCAGCGAAGCAATGCTAGATCCGCTCTAGGGGACCTCCACCGTAGCCCTGCCGAATCAAACAGTGTCGGATGAGAAACTATAACAATGCAAGAACAAGTAAGTGGCAGAGGGAAAGGAGGCTTACGCATATGAGGTCAGGGGATCCTTGGGCTTCCGAGCCCTTTGTGCAGGGGCCTTGGTTGCAGGCTTGGAGGCAGTTTTGTCCCCGGACTTCTTTCGCCTTTTGGCAGGCTGAGAAGGTCCGGAGGAAGAAGTTGATGCAGCTCCTCGCTTCTTCTTCGGTGCAACCGGAACAGGGTCACCCACGGCAAGGGGAGGGTCCTCATGGATCTACCCACCGGGGTTAGCTGATGCCGGAAAAGCATAAGAAAGGGGGACAGCGTCAAAAGCTTCCATCACCTCGACATCCGAGTCATCTTCATCATCGGGCCAATCTCTAATGGAAGAGAGTTTACCGGTGGGTCGCTTCGTATCATCGGTCATTGGAAGGAACATCTCGTGATCCGGCTCCTCCTCATCTGAGGTCTCCCGGTCAGGCACCCATTTGAGGGAGGGATCGATGCCATCCTCGATGGTTTGCTGAAGGAATTGCTAAGGAGAGAAAAAATGACAGAGTTAAATATACAACAGCAACCGACATAAGATTTAATTCAGAGAAAGTTTGTAGCACGAAGCTTACCAAGGGAGGAGGCCTATCTCGGCAATAGTGCTCAATTCCCCACGTCCACTCTGAGGAGAAGTCCTTGTGGGTGGTGAAGAGGGCCTTGACCCGGCGGTAAATCTCCGTGTTACTCAACTCGAAAGATGAGGTACGGTTGGGGTCGCGGCCCCAGCTCATGTGACACAATTTATGAGTGCGTTTCTGGAGGGGGAGATCTGGTTGCGGATGAATGTGATCATGGCGTCCTCCTTGCGCAACTCGAGCTCCTTCATCTCCGTGAACCTTTTGTTGACCTGGTTGGCCAAGACCGTGGGCTTCTCGGGGATAACGTCCCACAACTCCGGGTTAGGAGGACCCGGAGTATAGGGGCGCAGCCGGATCAAGTCTTCGGTGCCGGCGTTCCGGACATAAAAGAAAGTCCGGGCCCATCCCTTGCAGGACTCTAGCCCGGTGACTCGGGGGAAGACGGATAGCCTCCGGGGAGAGATGGACGCAGCTCCGAACTACGTAAGCTGCTTGTCCTCCGGATCAAGTTGAATGTTCGAAATTACGTTATGACGAAGGAAAAAAAACCGGATCCATAGCTCCTTCGTGGGCCATAATCCGGCATAGCCATCGATCGTGGAGGCGAAAGCAGAGAGAGAGGTGATTGCGTTTGCAGGAAGGTGGTCCGGCTGGAGTTCGTAGGTGTTCAACCAGTCGCGGAAAAAATCACAAATTGGCAAACCGAATCCCCGCTAGAAATGTGACAGAAACACCACATACTCATCTGGATTGGGTGAGGGGGCGAGTTCAGGGGAGGCGGGACGTGCGGTGATGCCTACGGGGATGCGCCTGGTGCGGTAGAGCCAGTCCAGGTCATCCTGGCAGACCCAGGATCCGGCCCACGCACCACGGTCCACCATCGCAGTGTCTTCCTCCATCTCCTGCTCGGCGATGGCGAGCTCCTCTTCGGTCATCTCGAGTTCGCTGCCCTCACTGGTGCTAGCGGCGGTGGGGTGCAGCGGCCTAGACTGACAGCGACCCATGGCGGAGAAGGTGCGCAGCAGCGGCGGCGATGCGGATGCGTGTGGAAGCAGTGCGGCGGCGGCGCTGTCGCGAGAGAAAACGAGGAAGAAGAAAGGGCAGAGGGGCGCGGAAATAGGGAACGGACCCAAGGGGGGCACCCCTCCCCTATTTAACCGCTCCCTCTGCGAGGAAGTGGGATCGCGTTTGCGGGCGGGCCACATCATGTGGCCGTGTACACACCGGATTGACCAATCAGCATCAGGCCACACGGAAGGCCACAGGGCGCAGTGGATCCCATGACGCGACGGATTGATGTAATTAACGAGGAGGCAGGCGTGACGTGACGCGCGCACAGTAACTCCTGACAGTAAATGCGGCAGTTACTGTGGCTGGCCCTTAAAATGAGGCGATGTGATGATTAGCCTCCATGTGGGGAAGCGTACGAGAGAAGGAAGAACAACCCGGATGAGAACGTGGTAACCCGGCCAGCAAGTGAAAACTTGGAATGTGCCAAGGGAAAGTAAATTCATAGAATCCGAGATAAGGTGGTAACCCGGCCAGCAAGGGAAAACTTGGAATGTGCCAAGGGAAAGTAAATCCATAGAATCCGAGATAAGGAGGTAACACGGAAATAAGATCCAAAGCTCAGTGAAATGGAACCTGATGTGGCCTTAGCGGCCAAGGCAGCTAAGACCGCACCAGCTTCGGGGACTAATGTTGGGGGGATACCCCCGGGTAGGGTCACGCCGGGGTATAAAGGATGAGTTAGCCGAGGTTCGGCAAGGCCAAAGCGGATGCTGGCCGGGTCACCTCAAGGCAGGCCGAATCACAGAGTAACCCGGACCAGGGGACGTCCACCTAACTTGGTCTCAACCGACTTAAGCTGTAAGTCGGAAAGATGTATCTAACTTTCATGCAGGAACAGGTGTGGCCGGATCAACTACGATCCGGGTCATGTCAAGCTTCTAGGAGAAGGAAGGAATCTCGCTGGTCAAAAGTAGCCCTGGTACGCACGGCATGAGCGAAGCGGACAGAGGCAGGACCAGCGAGGCGTGGGCGACAGAGGTGACGACGCCAATGTCGGCTGACGCAGGCGCCGCAGAGGCTCAAGTAGCCTCTACATGGGTGACGCGGGGAAAAGCGACCCGGTCGGCTTACTATTTTGGGAGGAATATGCCTCCACATATGCCCTAAGTGGAGACCTAGCCACCCCTATATAAGGAGGGCTAGGGCCTCTGTAGAAAGGGTTAGGTTCTACGGGTTGATCTCTGGTTGGTCTTGTACGGATTAGCCAGTGGCGAGAGTAAGAGAGTCCCTTCTTCCTCCTCTCCACGATACAACTCTAGGAGCACTTGTAAACCTTGGAAGTGAATCAAATATAAATCTGTGTGTGGAATCACCTCACTATCCCTCCCTGGATTCCCGTAGTACATTTAGTCCCCACCTTTAGCCTATCCATGGCATCTGCCGTGACACCACTACGACACGGTTCAAGAACAAGTTCTGCGGTCAATGCCGTGAGGAGCTATTTTTTAAATCGGTCTCGGTAAGTAGTACTAGCTAGGTCCGTGCATCTATTTAATTCTAGTTTATGTACATTTATCATGCTAGAGTTATTATTTGATTGAATTCTATTCTTGTAAAGTGCGCGAGGCAGGCACATGGGACTAATCTATGTGGATTCTACGTGTGCGAGTTCATTCGTATCACTACTAAGAAGCCCTTGGAAACAGTTCGAGTAAGTAAACAATATATTCACACTTTATTTTTATTACAAAAAGTTGTGTTGAGTCTAATTCATATGATCTCGTTCTTTATAGTTGGACGCGATGCGGGACAAGTTCCTACCACAGGACCGCCTACTAGCAATCCAAGAGGAATTGGCTGGATTTTTTGTCGACGAGGTCATAGACCCATACGGAGAATACTCTCTAGATAGACCCTAAAGCATCCATGTAATGATCTCCATGTAATCAAATAGACAGGCTCTGGCCCCGGTTGGGACTCCATGTAATGATCGACCTCCATGCATGTATGCTTGTAAGAGAAATTATATTATATATGTATCAACATGTACAAGTACTGTGTAGTAGAGTTGTGTATGTATACCAAAACTTGTTTGTAATGAAAACACAGAATGAAAAATAATTGAACACAAAACACAAAATGAAAATAAAAACACAAAACCCTAAAATCCCATCTCCTGCCGCGGCAGCCAAATGGCCCAAAACGTTGTCGCGGCAGCCACCCTATAGTCCCGGTTCGTGTTACGAACTGGCACTAAGTGTCCTCCAGCCTAGCACGGATCGCGTGGCCACGTGGTGGACTTCTAGTCCCGGTTCGTAACAGAACCGGGACTAAAGGCCGGACCTTTAGTCCCGCTTTGGCAGTCCCGGTTTGCAATCCGGGACTAAAGGTCCTTATGAACCGGGGCTAATGGCCTGGTTTCTACTAGTGTTGGTAGTCTTTAGGAGTCCCAAAAGAAAGATAAGAGGTTAGTCAAAACCAAATTGAGACCACTTTTCTCAAAATTATCCAATTGCAACTAAGCAATTTGGGTAAATAATGAGACAAAGAGTAGTTTAACCCCTAAGTGCTAAGTATCACGATGTAAACCTATATTAGGAGATGTCATATACTACACAGCTAAGCCTGAATTCTAGAGGTATTATACTCAACTAGTATATTTTAGGCTTAGAATGATGTGTGTTATGTGTACCACATTTGGATTTCTTGGTTTTCTCTTGGATCTTCTTGTTTGACTAGATTTGTACATAACTATGGACTTGGTGTGCAAATGCGTGTTGCATCAGCAAGTTATTACTTGATGTTATAGACCTAGATAGAGAAGGGAATTCGTGTAAGGGAGTGACGAGTTCCGAAGATCAAGATGAAGACATGCATGAAGAAGGAAGCTAAATATAAGGTGTATCAACACTTTTTTGAAGGATGGATCAATCCCAAACTCACTATGAGCTGGCAATAAGAAAGAATATTAATGCAGAAAAGGTGTGGAGCAACATGAAGGAATGAACTTAAGTTCACTCAAGATAGGTGATGTTACTCAGAAGTTAATGAAGTAGTTGTTGCAAGTCCATAGAAGTAACAGGAAAAGGAGCAAAGAAGAAGTCTTGGAACAAGGGTGGTATTCAAACTCTGACAACTCAGAGAGAATGCCAATAAGAAGTAGAAAGTCCATAGGGTAATCCATGCACCGAGGAGGATCCACAGCTAGTATCCGTAATTGGTATCCATAGCTGGTATCCTATTGGTTTAGCTAATTAGGTCATCTTTGTATAATTTAAAGAGCATAAAACTTGGCCTAAGTTAAGTTAGACCTAAGGAAGTATGAAATTAAAGATCATCTTTCAAGACGCTTCGCGAAATTGGACTTACCAAAGAGAGAATGTCCAGAAGGTTAAAAGTAAGATAAATAATGTTGGAAGATTAGTTTCGGAGATTCACAACTATGTGGGTATACCACAGATTCTTTCATGAAACCTCATAGAAGTAAAGTATAAGATGGACAGAGACCAATATCCTTACAATTGAGCTAATGGGTATTATACATGAAGTTTAGAGACCATTAGGAAACCCCAAGGGGGAGAGTAGACAATAAACACTGAACTGTTGTTGTCTAACTTTCTGACTAAAGGTTGGAGAAGAAGTACAAAGTTATGATGTGGTTAAGCCTTATTCTCATAAGGTTATAAGAAGTCATCTATATAAAGACTACTTTGAAGAGTATGTCCGTATAAATGATCGAAGTAGACATAACAGCTTAAACCCAGTGGACTAGTTTAAGAAGAAAACACTCATAATTGTCCTTTGGAGTAAAGAGAGTATTCCAAAATAAACCGGTGTAGTGTAATAGGAAAACCAGATTGGAACGGAAAAAATGTGTCCACAACCAATTCTAAGTAGGACTGTAAGGACATTGTTGGGGATATACTTTCCGGGTATCCTCACTGTACCTCACTGACCAGGGTGGCCCTTTTTCGGGTTAGAGCTTTGCTTCACGGGCGGCCCAGTCAGGGAGAAGAGACGGAGTCCAGTCCGGCTACGGGAAGGCCCAGAAGACTTACCGACATAGGCCCATAGTGTTACTTGTAGTCCAAGATGTACTCTATAATCGACTCTTAGTCGTAGCCGGATAGATCTCTCCTCCAAACCCTAGGCCGGATATCTATATAAGCCGTCCTAGGGAGAGCCTTTTGGGCACCCTTACAATAGTATACCATGTCAACTCGCAAAGGTAAAACCCTTGTAACCTAGATTCTGGCTCTGTTGTATTACTGGATTGCTAGAAGGAGTAGGAACCATCCAAAGCCGGTGGATTCGAACCTGGGTAAACTTGTGTGCTCACCATCCCGGAATCCCGTACGACTCACACCCCTCTCTTCCACACGCCTCGAGGACCCCCTCCTGGTGTACTTGTCATCAATCCGACGACAGTTGGCGCCCACCATGGGGCAAGTGAGCTTCGGATCTACGTTCCGAGCGGAATCTACAAGGATCAGAATTGGCAAGACCATCACCGTCAGTCGCATCCTCTACGCTAGTGACGTCCCTCTCATAGTTCTCGACGAGACTTGGATTGCGGCTAGGGAAGCCGTGACCACCTACACCATCATGTCTTTGGTGAGATCGATGTTTACATCGGCTTCGCTGAACCTGCCCCACCCACCCTAGAAGTGATGATAGAGGCAGAAGAGGCTTCTGGGTCCCCTTTGTCCGCGGAGGCGGCAGAGTTCTGAATCTAAGAAAACCCTAATCCCACCCAGCCCGCACCAGTTGCGGAGATAGTGGAGAAAGCTGAACCTGAGGCAGATCTTGCAATACAAGTCGGATCTGGAGCAGATCTCCCTAGCAAGGTCGAATCCCAGATCGACCCACCTGCGGAGGTCGAAATCCTGGAAGAGCAAGAAAACAACTCTGATTCCGGCTCTGATAGTACCAGAACTGATAAACCCTTCCTAAGATATACATTGAGGCGCATGATGATGCAAGACGCAAGTATGGATGGAATTCTCGAGACCATCAGGCGTTTCGAGGAAGCCGACCGCGAGAGCCGCAACTATCTTAGGAGGCACGTGTCGCACTTTGTTGGATATGTTGGATCCGGATCCGGCTCTGCCGATGTTGGAGACAACAAAGACTTGGTGCTGGAGGCAATCGGAACAGGCGTTGACCTACCGGCATCTTCAGATGATTCCATGATGTCGGGAGATTTCTGGAAGTTCTCCGCGGAATATGAAGAGGAGCTTAACTCCACAGCTGCAACAGAAGGAGAAGCCATGGAAGAAGGATCCGGAGAAAACTCTCTTAAAACACAGGACAACATGGATCTCGGAGATAATCCTGAGGACCAAATGGCTGAAAGTAGTGATCAGAGCCTGACTCCGGGAAAAGGCCCAAAGCCGTCTTTGCTACCGGGGCTGCCAAGAAGGCAAAGAAGAAGAACAAGAAGAACAAGACCCCGACAAAAGATCTTCTGATAGAAGAGGTGATTGCCGAGGAATATGAGGAAGACTCGGATGGAGCACTTATCCCAGACGAGCCCAGAGAAGAGTCGGTGGATGGACACGTCATCACCGAAGGCGCGCGTAAACTCATCGATGCTGCATTAACCACACCTATCCCTATAGCTGCAGAACTTACTGCTGCAGAACTGGATGAAAGGGCCTAGGCCCTAGAAGCGCGTCACCAAGTACTCCTAGATGAAGCCAAAAACATCGAGGAAGAAAAGAAATGCATGGCAACTGCAGAGAAGTACATCCCCCGGCAGCATCAAAAGACCCAGAAATGTCACACTCGTGACGACCAATTCCCAGAAGTTCACAAAGTCCTCTTTGGAGAAGATCGCCGGATGCCTTGGCTCGATAGCAAGGGAGATCTAGTGTATCCAACACCAGTGCAGAACACTATTGTAGCTCGAGAAATCCTAGCAAATAATCTTGGCCTAGAGCAGGTTCGATTGGGCATCAAGCTACTCACCAAGTGTCTGGAGCAGCAGAAGGCCGCGAAATCCGGAAGCGGAAAACTAGTCTCCCAATCTGACCAATGTCGCACGGATCCGGCCTGGAATGACATAAGACCCCAACGTGCTCCGGAACAGCATCACCGTTCCGACCATTAGGAAGACAACTACTGAAGAACCAGATCTTCAGGGAAGCATCATAGAACTACACGTGACTGGCACAATGTCGCTCCAGCTGCCGAGCAAGAAGCAATTGCTGCACTGTATCCGAGGAATCCTCCTCGGCGAGAATCGAACGATCGCAGGGAAGATGATAAAGAGAAACGTCGGGAGGAGGACCGTCAAACGATGCCACCTCCTAGACCTACAAGCCGTCCGGATGAGCCCCACCATGGTGGGAGTGACGGACGAAGAAACAACGGAAACCATGCTGAGACAAGTCGACAGGGGGCTCGTCGCAATGAAGACCCTCCCCGGAACTAGAATAATGATGCTCCGGATGGAGGCCGATGATCAGCTAGAAACAATGCAGTTGCCCCACCCTCTCCACCATGTAGCCATCACAACGGCTCTCAAGGAGGCCAAGGAGGGTGTCATGGCGGAGGAGGCGGTGGTAGAAGCCGAAGTTCGGCCCCAAGGCACCGCAACCATAGCCGTCACTCAGGACGGCGATCTCTATCTCCAAGTGACACGCGACATCGGATTAACTCCAACATAGAGGCGTGGCGCTACGAAAATTATGATATATACGTGGGCCCAAAGTGCTTCAGACCACGCATAAGAGCTACAAAATTCCTGGAAGGATTTGCTATCTCAAGACATATCCAGCCCTACGACGGTGTGGCTCGGCCATATACTTGGCTCCAGGATTTTTTCCAGGCTTGCTGCATCACCAAAGGCGGAAACAGTTTGGTCGCAACCCGATATCTCCCACTTATGTTACGGAAGACGGTGCGATCATGGTTCAATGAACTTCCGGAGAACACCATCCATAACTGGTATGACATGCAAAGTGCGTTCTTTCGGAATTTTGAAGGCACATATCGGAGGCCCTGTACGGTAGGAGACCTACAACGTTGCACCTAGAAAGCCAGAGAAACTTGCCGAGATTATCTCAGATGATGGCTCGACACCAAGAACTCCTGTGAAGGAGTAAATGACCAAACTGCGATTGAAGCTTTCATTGCAGGTCTCCCAATTGGTTTACTACGTCATCGCTTGAAGTGTTACAAGGTCACTGATTTGGGAGAGATGATAGAAACAGCGAGCAAGTATGCAGATGCTGACGACGATGCATAGGGATTACTGAACGCCCTAGCTGTGCCATAGTCAGCAAAACAACCAAAGCAGCAAGCTCAGAAGCACAAGAACCCCTCGGAAGAAAATCCCAACACGGAAACAGCAGTGGTTACTGCTACTTTCGGGGCTGGAGGAGGAGCAGGACGTGGCGGTGGCCGCGGACGTGGTCGTGGGACATCAAGAGTCCAAGGTAGAGGAGACCAGCAGCCTGGCAAAACCTACTCTTGGGCTGACATTGCCAATAACCCATGTGTGCATCATCTAGATGCCAATGGGGGCTCGTCTCACACAAACGCCGAGTGTCGTTTTAATGACGACATCAAGAGAGATGACACCGCTGGCTACAGGGCTAAGAGGAAGAAGGGAAAGAAGAATCCCGAAAAGGATAAAGAGACCAAGGAAGATTCCGACATGGAGGAAGCTGATCCTTCAAATCCCAAGCCAGAGGGGAAGAAAACCTTCCCCACAAAGAAAGACACATACGTCACCTTCCTCGGATCTCAACAAGCTAAGGTCAAGAAAGCAGTTCTGCATGAGTTCAACGCGATAGTTCTAGCTGTCCCTCAGTACCTAGACTGGTCGAAAGTTGCAATCACCTTTGACCGTGCTGATCATCCGCCTAAGTTGCACAGGCGAGGAAAATATGCCTTAGTCGTCAACCCACTCATTGATGGGTATGGTTTCTCCAAGACTCTCATGGATAGTGGTAGCAACATCAATATTTTGTATGTCGAAACGCTATGCCGGATGCGAATCTCGGAGACCCAACTGAATCATAGTTTTGTGATCTTTCATGAAGTTGTCCCAGGAAGACAAGCAAATTCCCTAGGAGAGATCACTTTGGATGTTACCTTTGGAACTCCAAAGAACTACCGGACGGAAGCACTTTCCTTCGAAGTGGTCCCGTTCAAGAGCGCGTACCATGCTTTATTCGGACGACCGACTTATTGGGATTTTATGGCTCGTCCGTGTTACATTTACAATATGATGAAAATTCCAGGTCCCAATGGCGTGATCACTATCAGGGGAGACCCAAAGAAAGCGTGAGAGTGCGATGATTGAAATGCCGCCTTTGCTGAAGTCGTGCTGCACACCCAGGAGTACCAGGAGATCAAGAAGACCATAGATCCATCCGAGATGCCCGCAACGAAGAAGGAGGTGACAAAGCCGAATCCGGAGTTCAAGGAATCGGAAGAGACGAAGAAGACGCCGTTGAAGGATGTTGACCCCTCCAAGGTGACCTAGATAGGCGTAGGCCTAGATAGCGCATAGGAAAGTGCGCTCGTCAAGTTCCTCAAAGCAAATCAGGATATCTTCGCATGGCAGCCATCTGACATGACCGGAGTACCTAGGGAACTTGCCGAGCACTCTCTAAATGTAAACCCGAACGCTAAACCCATCAAACAGTCCTTACGATGTTTTGGCAATGTAAAGCGTAAGGCAATAGCTGAGGAACTAGCCTGGCTCGAGTTAGCCGGATTCATAGAAGAGGTCATCCATACTGATTGGTCATCCAACCCTGTAATGGTCCCTAAAAAGGACACCACTGATTGAAGGATGTGTGTTGATTATACTGCCTTGAACAAGGCTTGTCCCAAATATCCGTTCGCTCTGCCTAGAATTGATCAGGTTATCGATTCTACGGCGGGCTCGGAACTCCTCTGTTTTCTCGACGCATATTCCGGTTATCACAAAATTCAAATGAAGGAATCGGATAAAATCAAAACTTCATTCATAACCCCCTTCGGAACCTTCTGTTTCGTTACGATGCCCTTTGGGCTCAAGAACGCAGGAGCTACGTACCAGCGCACTATGCAGCGTTGCCTCCATGACCAAATCGGACGCAACATACATGCATATGTGGACGACATTGCGGTGATGTCCAAAAAGAAGGAAACATTAATTTCCGACTAGGAGGAAACGTTCGCCAATCTACGAAAATACAACATAATGCTTAATCCGAAGAAGTTTTTCTTTGGTATCCCAGCCGGAAAATTGTTAGGTTTCATCGTGTCTCAAAGAGGCATAGAGGTGAACCGAGACAAGATTAAGGCTATACTCAATATTTCCAAGCCAACTCGCCTGAAGGATGTTCAAAGACTAACAGGTTGCATTGCTACAGTTAGTCGGTTTGTAAGCCGGCTGGGAGAAAGAGCCGCACCACTTTACAAGCTCCTGAAAAATACCAAAAAATTCATTTGGACTGATGAAGCTGAAGCTGCACTACAAGACTTGAAAGAAGTACTTTCGTCTACTCCTATCCTTGCAGCACCGGAACCAAGGGAACCGATGTTACTCTATCTCGCTGCGACAAACAGGGTCGTTAGTGTCGTCATGGTAGTAGAGAGGCCAGAGGAAAATCAGGAACACCTGGTGCAGCGTCCGACTTACTATCTCAGCGAGGTCCTAACTGAATCGATGCAGCGATATCCGCACTATCAAAAGCTAGCTTATGGTGTGTTTTTTGCATCCCGTAAGTTACGACCATATTTTCAGGAACATCCAATTACCATGGTGAGCATAGCTCCCATGAGAGATATAATCAATAACAGGGAGGCTACAGGACACATCGGAAAATGGGGCATAGAGCTTTCGGCTTTGGATATTGAGTATAAACCTCGGACAGTAATCAAATCCCAAATCCTTGCTGACTTTGTTGTTGATTGGATAGAGACAAAGGAGAATATGACCCTCTCTGAGTCAAAATATTTGACCCTATATTTTGACGGGTCTAAGGCCCGCGGGGGCTCGGGGGCTGGCGTGGTGCTCAAATCACCCCAAGGAGATAAACTTCTATATGTGTTGCAGATCCACTTCATGGCGACAAATAATATTGCTGAGTATGAAGCACTGCTGCATGGAATCCGGATTGCTAAGGATATCGGCATCCGACGTTTGATGTGTTACGGAGATTTGAATCTTGTTGCTAAACAAGTGTCGGATATTTGTAATGCAAATAAGCACATGGCAACATATAAAGTTGTCGTGGATGATCTATCTAAATCGTTCGAAGGGTTTGAGGTTCAACACATCCCTCGAGCAGAAAATAAGGAAGCAGATGCATTATCTCCGATAGGCTCTACACGGAAAGAGGTCCCAGATGGCGCTTTTTTAGAGCACCTCAAAGTTCCTTCAATTAAAGGAGTAGACGAGGAATATCCGACCAAATCCGACTCACCTTTAGTAGCAGTTCTGACTGTAATTCCCAGCTGGACTCAACCCTACCTTGATTACTTGGTAGATGGAAAATTACCCGAAGACGAAGTTCTGAGCCGGAAGATTGTGCGACGAGCAAAAGCTTATATTGTAGTTAGTGGTGATCTCTATAAGTGGAGTGTGTCTGGGGTCTTTTAGTGCTGCGTATCTCCGGAAGAAGCAGTGGAAATCTTAAGAGAAATCCACGAAGGCGAGTGTGGTCACCATGCTGCAGCCAAATCTTTAGTGGCAAAGGCTTTTCGACATGGTTTTTTCTGGCTTACAGCCAAGGCAGATGCCGAACGGCTAGTCAAGACGTGCAAAGGTTGCCAAAAATACGCCAAGCAAGCTCATGTTCTGTCTGATCAGCTACGAACAATACCCATCACATGGCCTTTTGCGGTCTGGGGGCTTGATATGGTAGGACCGTTTAAATGGGCTCCAAGTGGATTTACTCACCTCTTAGTGATGGTGGATAAATTCACCAAATGGATTGAGGCTAAACCCATCACTAGTTGTGATGGAGAAGTTGCCAGAAGATTTGCCGAGGATGTTATAATCCGGTATGGTTATCTTCATAGCATTATCATGGACAACGGGAGTAATTTCTCTATGGGAGAGCTTGCCTAATTCTGCAATGAACAAAATATCCCGCTTGAGATTGCGTCAGTCGCACATCCACAGGCTAATGGACAAGTCGGAAGAGCAAATGGTTTAATCCTACAAGGCCTAAAACCAAGACTCAAAGCACCACTACGACGTGTTGTAGGGGCTTGGGCAGAGGAATTACCCTCTGTAATATGGAGCTTGCAAACAACTCCAAACAGGTCAACCGGATACACACCTTTCTTCTTGGTCTATGGTGCTGAAGCAGTTCTTCCTAGTGATTTGATTCACAATTCTCCTAGAGTTGCCGCATATATCGAAGAGGATGCCGAGATTTCTCGACAAAATGATCTCGACTTAGTCGAAGAAGGCTGCATCATTGCTGAAATGAGATCAACAGCCTATCAGCAGAAGTTACATAAGTATCATAGCCAGAGAGTTAGAAACCGATCTTTTAATAAAGGCGATTTGGTTCTCCGGCTTGTGCAGCAAAGAAAGCACAAACTTTCCCCAGTACGGGAAGGCCCCTTTTTGGTTAGTCGAGTATTGCATAATGGTTCATACTACCTAACTGATATGCGGCCAGTCAAAGAAAGGCCTGCTACTAAGAAGAGAAAGAGAGCTGGAGGCAGTACAAATCCTTAAGAATTAGACAACCATGGAATATTGCTCAGCTACGTCCCTTTTATTCTTAGTTTATCCTTCTTTGTAATCATATATGTGTACATGTTTAAAAATAAATAAACAATTGGTTGCCTCAATGTTTTCTGAGAAGTTTTTACCATCTTATTTCTGAATGATCATTTTTGTTCGGGTTTAGATTTCCGATTCTAAAATTTCTACCTTCGGATATAAGTTTAATTTTTATAGTCTGTGCTTTGGTTATTTGTCTGATTGCCGGATGCGAGTATTTTCTGAGTAGTGAATTGTTGGTACTGGAAGCCAGCTTTGTTTCCGAGTTTAAACTGGTTTAGCAATTGAATTCCGTTGCTCAGCAAAGTTTCCGTGCTAAAGGTTGGCCGGCTCACGAAAGGGACGAGGCGGAAAGCCAGATAAACAATAAGTGTAGACAAAAAACACAAACTACTTGTGCAAACTTTTCAGGCACAAAAACATTTAAACCAAAAGTGCTGAATAGTTAAAATAAAACTTGCCACTAGCAAAAGTTTCATACTACTTATTTACAGATCCACATTGTTTTTAGAATAACACATTGTTTTCCTGATGCTCTATGATGCAGGAGGAGAGGTAGGAGATGTCGGCTCGCTGGATACATCGCCTTGATAACGTTCCGAGTTGTTCAAATCTGATACGGTTTGTTCATCGTCAGAAACTTCTAGTGTCTCTTCGGTAGGCAGAGGTGGCATGTCCATGCGGGTGAAGAGCGGAGTGTCGTAGCTGGTTAAGTTGGCTACGTGGCACCCATATCCGGTGCAGGAGTCCATGATGGCTTTAATGTCCTGCTCCTGGCTGTCTTTGTCCACAGTAGAATATCCTCTGGTCACTTGCCAGATCTTCATGCTTCCATGCTGGCTCATGACCATGCTGAGAGCGTTCTACGCTGCGGATCGCGCGTAGACATGTTCCAGTCCTGGACAAGCTGCGGCATCTCCTTGGCCTTGTCTCGCACTTCAAAGCCGGACATGCTATGCATGTCCAGAACCTTGAGAACTTCACCAATATCTTCGATGGATTGGTGGAAGTCATGAAGCAGATCGCTGACTTGTGTAAGCCGGTTGGTGCGAGACTTGGCAGAGGCTGAGTCCAGTAAGTTCAGAGGACCTATGCAAGTAATGCAAAAGGGTTAGTAGAAGAAATCCGACATAAAAAGAGTCAAAATATGATGATAGGTCAGAAATATGGTAACATACCAAAGATGACATCGTCGACTTTGGTTTTCTCCTCAGGGAGGCTCTGGAGTTCAGCCCAGAGTGCCTCGGCAATATCCCTCTCTCTGAGCAAGTCATTGTTGAGATCCCAGATTTTCTTATCCTAGGAGGCAATCTTACAATCGCGCTCCTCGATAGCCATGGAGGAGGATTCGAGAATTTGAGCAATGCTCTTCTCATGTCCGCATTACGCTTATCCAGCTCTTGGCGAATATCCTTGTTCTCCACCACCAAGGTCTTAAGATTCTCATTCTCTTCAATCATAGCACAGGACTATTTCACTAGTGATGTAGTCAAAAGAACTACAGTTGAACAAAAAGTTCGACTATGAAATCAAAGGAAAATTTTGAGTACTGAAATAATTACCTTCAGCCTCATCCCTGGATACTTTTAGTTGAGCATTTTCAAGCCGGAGAGCTCTGATCTCTTTCCGCTTGTTGCAGATATTTTTCAATAATTCCTGGTTATATGAATTAACTTTCTGTAAGTCAGAATACCCAGAGTTAGAAGTCTACTAAAGACTCGGGCTAATATTGTAACTAATATCAGCACGAGCCTTGGGGGCTACACTAGTTCATGCTTTGGCATCCTAAGAAAGCGTAAACTCGGATTTGTCTATCCAACTTCATGCTTGGGGGCTAGAGCATAGGATATAAAGTAACATAAAGGAAAACGTGAGTTGGAATTCCGACTTACATGTTGTTCATGTGTGAGATTGCTCAAGCACATGTTCACCTCAGTTGTAACCTTCTCGGCAAGGGTGAGTGGGATCACTGGTGGAGGTGGTAGCACGCTAGCTCTCAGTCCCTCGTCGCGAAGGCGGAATTTTTCAAGAAGTTCGGAGTACTTGACGTGCTCCGCTTCTTGTGCTTCTTCTTTGGCAGTGATGGTCCGGCTTTCTAGGAATTGCCGGGCCAACCGCTGGATTTCCTCCGCACATTTCCGAGACAGGCCAAGTTTGGCAAGTCCCGAATTACTTAGGAGATTGTCGGCGAAGATCTCTGCCGAGGGATCATTACCCAAAGAGGGTTCACCCTTATCAATGCCTGAGCCACCCATGGTGACGTCAGTTTGCGATTCAAGGATCAATGGCTCTGCTGAGGGAGCTGGATCTTCGACAATGATCAGAGATGGAGCAATCTCCAGCGCTGCAGAAGGCTGAGGGGTAGGAGTCAGAGGAGCCACGGCAGGAGAAGCCAAAGTTAACTTCGACTAACGTAGGGGCTTGGCACTAACTCCCTTCCCCTTGCCCTTGATGATCTGTTTAGCTCTGAGAAAGTAATAGAACAAAGAACATTACATCTCGGAAAGATTTACAAACAAAGTACAAAAGGCGGAAATTGTGAGGAAAGTTACCTCTTCACAACGGGCACCTCCTTTGTGTCGATAACCACTGTCGGAGCTTTACGCTTCCGAGGAACAACACCCGGCAGTGGAACCAATTCCTCCTCCTGAGAAAATTCAGGAGGATATCCCTCGATAGGAGAAAATTCCGACTCGAGGAGGTACGCAAGCTAAAAAGAAGATAATATCTCAGTATTGCGAAATAACATAAAGATGAGCACATAAAAGGGTTGTTGCTATAGCTTACCGGCACAACGGGATCTTCCGTTGTGTGCATGTCAAGGGACACATCCTGAATCTTCCTCCCGATCCTCTCCCTTATCAGCCACTTCATCTGGCTTACATAATCCTTTATCGTGTAGGCTTTGGGGCTGATGTGGAGGGAATCATTATTTGACGACGTGATGGAGTGCATCAGTCGGTCGCCATGATCATCACTGGGGCTGATGGGACACCCAGCACTGGACCAAGTCGGACCCTCTCAGGCCCTTGTGTTTCATCAGGTATTCGATCCACCTCTTGGCGAGGAACCGAACATCACTAGGAGTTGGAGCGACCTCGTCCCAAGATTCTTGAGGTGTGGCGGCTCCATCGACGAAATCCGGCAAAGCAGTAGCTTTGCCGGGAGCGGGAATGTCCTTATGATAGAAAAAAAGTGGCCGGCCACTATTTGACCGACTCGCTGGCCATGATCCGAGGATAGATGCACTCTCGCCTAACCGAAAAACTAATAGTGCCGGTAATGTAGGGATTACCGGTAGTAATGGAATTTCTCCAGACTAGAAAGTAGTACCGGAAGAGAGTAAGGCTCGGCCTAATGTCGAGATACCCCTCGCACAAAGATGTGTACGTGCTCATCTCTAAGATGGAGTTCCAGGGGAGATGGTGGAGTTGAACTCCGTAATGATCAATGACCTCAGAAAAGAAATCCGAGGGAGGAAAACTCAGACCTATGTCCAGGTGAGTGCCAAAGTGCTCTGCCAGTCGCCTGCGTGGAGGAGCCCTTCTTCTTCTACGCCATGGAGCTTGGCGTTGTCGAGGACGCACGGGATCCATACCCCGCGGTTGCTCTCTTTCTCCGCTGCCGCTGTCGTCGCCTCCGTACCGGAAGACGAAGCCAAAGCCATTTTATGTGTGCGCAACGATGACCTTAGATGGGAGGCGCTGGGGATTTCTGGGGGCAGGGAAGCTCTGCGTGCGTAGGAGGAGTAGAGGAGAAGGAACGGCACTAGGAACTGGTAAAGAAGATGAGGAAAAGAGATCCTCACCCCTTATAACTACCAACCGCGTCAAGATTCGTGCAAACGTTATAGTAAACATGCCACGTGTCGTGGAAAGGACTGGGAAGCCCCGACGCGATGAGTACGCCGCCTTAATCTCCATGCACGCATTGAAACGGCGCCTCAGTTCCGCGAAAGGCGGACCCACCAATGGTCGTGCTGACAGGAAATGTCTGTTAGTGACGTGACTTGACCATGACTGGTGTTAGATGACGTTAGAGACCAAGTTCCGGCTAAGTTTGAATTTTGAGCTAGAAATCCAAATAACGTATTTATAGGTTCGACTCATTTTTAAGACCCAGATTGTATCTTTTCTTGTGAAGTTTCAGGAACCCTTCAAGATTCTGCAAGCCGAAGATCAAGCTAGACGATGATGAATCCGACTTTGGATCTTGGAGGCCTCTGGGGGCTGCTATTGGGGATATACTTTCTAGGTATCCTTACTGTACCTCACTAACTAGGGTGGCCCACTTTGGGTTAGATCTTTGATTCACGGGCGGCCTAGTGAGGGAGAAGAGGTGGAGTCCAGTCTGGGTACGGGAAGGCCCAGAAGACTTACCGCCATAGGCCCATAGTGTTACTTGTAGTCCAAGATGTACTCTGTAACCGACTCTTAGTCGTAGCCAGATAGATCTCTCCTGTAAACTCTAGGCCGTATATCTATATAAGCCGTCCTAGGGAGAGCCTTTAGGGCACCCTTACAATAGTCTACATCTCAACTCGCACAGGTGAAACCCTTGTAACCCATATTCCGGCTCTGCCATATTACTAGATTGCTAGCAGGAGTAGGCTCCATCCAAAGCCGGTGGATTCGAACCTAGGTAAACTTGTGTGGTCACCGTCCTAGAACCACATATGGATCAACCAAAGTCATTGTATGTGTGTTCTTTCCACAAACCACATGTGGACCCACTAGAGTTATTGCATGTGTGTTATTTCCACAAACCACACATGGATCAACCACTTCAGTCATTGCATGTTTGTTCTTATACTAAAACCACAAACCAGCACTACAGTCATTGCATGTGTGTTCTTTCCACAAACCACATGTGGACCCACTAGTGTCATTCCATGTGTGTTATTTCCACAAACCACACATGTATCAACCACTAGAGTCATTGCATGTTTGTTCTTATACTAAAACCACAAACCAGCACTAGAGTCATTGCATGTGCGTTCTTTTCCGCAAACCACACATGGATCCACTAGACTCATTGCATGTGTGTTCGTTTCCACAAATAACTTATGGATCAACCAGTGGTCATTGCATGTGTGTTCTTTCCACAAACCACACATGGATCAACCACTAGAGTCATTGCATGTTTTTTATTATACTAAAACCACAAACCAGCACTAGAGTCATTGCATGTGTGTTCTCATACTAAAACCAACATGGATCCACCAGTGGTCATTGCATGTGTGTTCTTTCCACAAACCACACATGGATCAACCACTAGAGTCATTGCATGTGTGTTCTTTCCACAAACCACACATGGATCAACCACTAGAGTCATTGCATGTTTGTTCTTATACTAAAACCACATACCAGCACTAGAGTCATTGCATGTGTGTTCTTTTCCACAAACCACACATGGATCCACCAGTGGTCATTGCATGTGTGTTCTTTCCACAAACCATACATGGATCAACCAGAGTCATTGCATGTGTGTTCTTTCCACAAACCACACATGGATCAATCACTAGAGTCATTGCATGTTTGTTCTTATACTAAAACGACAAACCAGCACTAGAGTCATTGCATGTGTGTTCTTTTCCACAAACCACACATGGATCCACCAGACTCATTGCATGTGTGTTCTTTTCCACAAACCACATATGGATCAACCAAAGTCATTGTATGTGTGTTCTTTCCACAAACCACATATGGACCCACTAGAGTCATTGCATGTGTGTTATTTCCACAAACCACACATGGATCAACCACCAGAGTCATTGCATGTGGGTTGTTTCCACAAACCACACATGGATCAACCACTAGAGTCATTGCATGTTTGTTCTTATACTAAAACCACAAACCAGCACTGGATTGATTGCATGCGTGTTCTTTTCCACAAACCACACATGGATCCACTAGACTCATTGCATGTGTGTTCTTTTCCACAAACCACATATGTATCAACTAGAGTCATTGCATGTGTGCTCTTTCCACAAACCACATATGGATCAACCAGAGTCTATGCATGTGTGTTATTTCCACAAACCACACATGGATCCACTAGTGGTCATTGCATGTGTATTCTTTCCACAAACCACATATGGATCAACCAGCGTCATTGCATGTGTGTTCTTTCCACAAACCACACATGGATCAACCACTAGAGTCATTGCATGTTTGTTCTTATACTAAAACCACAAACCAGCACTAGAGTCATTGCATGTGTGTTCTTTTCCGCAAACCACACATGGATCCACCAGTGGTCATTGCATGTGTGTTCTCTCCACACACCACATATGGATCAACTAGAGCCATTGCATGTGTGTTCTTTCCAAAACCACACATGGATCAACCACTAGAGTCATTGCATGTTTGTTCTTATACTAAAACCACAAACCTGCACTAGAGTCATTGATGTGTGTTCTTTTCCATAAACCACACATGGATCCACTAGACTCATTGCATGTGTTTTTTCCACAAACCACATATGGATCAACCAGAGTCATTGCATGTGTGTTCTTTCCACAAACCTCATGTGGACCCACTAGAGTCATGGCATGTGTGTTATTTCCACAAACCACACATGGATCAACCACCAGAGTCATTGCATGTGTGTTCTTTCCACAAACCACACATGGATCAACCACTAGAGTCATCGCATGTGGGTTCTTTCCACAAACCACACATGGATCAACCAGAGTCATTGCATGTGTGTTCTTTCCATAAACCACACATGGATCAACCACTGGAGTCATTTCATGTTTGTGCTTATACTAAAACCACAAACCAGCACTAGAGTCATTGCATGTGTGTTCTTTCCCGCAAACCACACATGGATCCACTACACTCATTGCATGTCTGTTCTTTTCCACAAACAACTTATGGATCAACCAGTGGTCATTGCATGTGTGTTCTTTCCACAAACCACACATGGATCAACCACTAGAGTCATTGCATGTTTGTTCGTATACTAAAACCACAAACCAGCACTAGAGTCATTGCATGTGTGTTCTTATACTAAAACTAACATGGATCCACCAGTGGTCATTGCATGTGTGTTCTTTCCACAAACCACACATGCATCAACCACTAGAGTCATTGTATGTGTGTTCTTTCCACAAACCACACATGGATCAACCACTAGAGTCATTGCATGTTTGTTCTTATACTAAAACCACAAACCAGCACTAGAGTCATTGCATGTGTGTTCTTTTCCACAAACCACACATGGATCCACCAGTGGTCATTGCATGTGTGTTCTTTCCACGAACCACACATGGATCAACCAGAGTCATTGCATGTGTGTTCTTTCCACAAACCACACATGGATCAACCACTAGAGTCATTGCATGTTTGTTCTTATACTAAAACCACAAACCAGCACTAGAGTCATTGCATGTGTGTTCTTTTCCACAAACCACACATGGATCCACTAGACTCATTGCATGTGTGTTCTTTTCCACAAACCACATATGGATCAACCAGAGTCATTGTATGTGTGTTCTTTCCACAAACCACATGTGGACCCACTAGAGTCATTGCATGTGTTTTATTTCCACAAACCACACATGGATCAACCACCAGAGTCATTGCACGTGTGTTCTTTCCACAAACCACACATGGATCAAGCACTAGAGTGATTGCATGTTTGTTCTTATACTAAAACCACAAACCAGCACTAGAGTCATTGCATGTGTGTTTTTTCCACAAACCACACATGGATCCACTAGACTCATTGCATGTGTGTTCTTTTCCACAAACCACATATGGATCAACCAGAGTGATTGCATGTGTGTTCTTTCCACAAACCACATATGGATCAACCAGAGTCACTTCATGTGTGTTATTTCCACAAACCACACATGGATCCACTAGTGGTCATTGCATGTGTGTTCTTTCCACAAACCACATATGGATCAACCAGAGTCATTGCATGTGTGTTCTTTCCACAAACCACACATGGATCAACCACTAGAGTCATTGCATGTTTGTTCTTATACTAAAACCACAAAGCAGCACTAGAGTCATTGCATGTGTGTTCTTTTCCACAAACCACACATGGATCCACCAGTGGTCATTGCATGTGTATTCTTTCCACAAACCACACATGGATCAACCAGAGTCATTGCATGTGTGTTCTTTCCACAAACCACACATGGATCAACCACTAGAGTCATTGCATGTTTGTTCTTATACTAAAACCACATATGGATCAACCAGTGGTCATTACATGTCGGTTCTTTTCCATAAACCACTTATGGATCCATTGCAGTCATTGCATGTGTGTTATTTCCACAAACCACACATGGATCAACCACTAGAGTCACTGCATGTGTGTTATTTCCACAAACCACACATGGATCCATTTGAGTCATTTCATGCTTGTTCTTATACTAAAAATAGCACTACCCCCAATGGATCCACCGCTAGACCGAGCCTTCTAGAAGGCACGCCATAACACAGTTGTTCTGCTTGACGATTGTTACATACCGTTCGATTGGGGTGCTTGGATGATTGGGATGGTCTTCACGAGAGCGATCCTGGAGTAGGCTATTCTGCGGCATGATTGGCCACGCTTGCTCTAGACAAACTGGCATGTTGCGAGTGTTACGACTCATGAGTTCAGTGGGCCATATCCCAGTGTCATGTCCCCGTTACTTCTCTTCCTCCCCGTAGTTCTCTTCCTTCCCCTCGAAGACACTCCCACTTTACTTCCATCCTGCCGTAGCCTCAAGCCGACGACATCCGCCAATTCTGCAGTCGCTACCTTCATGGTAAGAAATCATTTTACAAGCTTATGAACTTATCCTACACATTCCTGCTATTCGCCAATCTAACTTCTGATATTTTTTCCGATTTCTCGACAAACTTCAGTTGTGGCAGATGTGGGAGCCCAAGAATCTGGAGATCCTCGCGCGCAACTTTGCAGCAGAATTCCCGCTCGTGTGCTCCCACCCAGGATGCTTTCGCCATTACTCCTACCGCGAGCTCCCGCTCCACGACCTCGCGTGCCCGCACGGCGCGTGCGGCTGCACGGAGCCAGGCTGCAACTACACCGGCCCGCCGGGAGAGCTCGTCATCCACCTTGCAGATGGGCACTTGATCGAAGTGATTAGGATCTCATACGGGCAAGCCAACTTCTCCAAGAGCAGGTGCCGTTCACTGACTCGGCACGCTGCCTGCTTATTTTCCAGGGGGGATGGCTCTGTTTTCGTCCTGACCATCACCGCCGGTGTTCCGGGAACCAGAGCCGGGCCCACCATCGTGGGTGCCGTATGCGTCAGGTCGGTCTCGTGCGCCAGGCCCGTATACACGGTGCGCATGTGGGCGAACACCCATCAGTCGTCGTCGGATAACATTCTTGTGCTAGCCGAGGCGCCGAGCTGCCCGACGCCGCGGGAGGTGGAGTATGTGGACCTAAGGTCGATCCTATGCGTGCCATCTCAGTACCTTGTCGGTGCTGGACCGAATAGGCAGATGCATTTCTACATTTGTATCGAGAAGACCGACAGACAAATGTAGTACTTGTGTTGTCGTTACTGTTAGACTTAAGCGATGCTTCTCACGTGCTTAGAGCATACGTGTTGTGCGAGTGTACCCCAGTTGTAAGTTTTCAGTACTCCTTAATACTTTGATGAGTTATTATATTGGTCCAATTAGCTTGATGTTGTCACGTTGCAAAGTCCGCTTGCTCTGGACAGACCGGCAATACCGTGTGCTCCCGCTCCCGCATGTCAGTGTCACGTGTTCCGAGGGCCCACCTGCCAGTGTCCTTCCCCTCGAAGCCACTGTCCCAACTTCTCTTCCATCCAGCCACTCCTGTCCGATGGTTGTAATCTGATGATTTTCGTTGGATTGTTTACAAGTAATATACGTTGCATAATGCAACATGCAAATGGCACAGACACAATTTCTAAAGTGGAAGCACTCACCGGCTACTATTGCACACATTTCTTAATATAGCTCGACAAATACATTACAATAATTGTACTCGCATTAAACACAACCGAAATTGCAACCATCCTAAACAACATCTAAACCCACATCACACAGCTGTCGTCGGAGTCCACCTCGATTGGTGACACCGCCGATGCCCTTTCCCGGCGACATCCACTCCCGCCCGTGGCTTGCCCTTCGCCAAGGAGGCAACAATGGCGTTCTGCATAGCTTCGTCCCCGTCGCCCTCCACATCGGAATCGACAATGACGAAGGTGACGGGGTTGGCGTGGACTGAGCGCCGTCGCGCCTGGCGGCTCCTGCTCGAGCTCGACGCCGCATCAGTCCTTCTACAGGTAGGAGGGGCTGAGCTCGCATACGTAGCATCGTCGCTCCTCTCAAGAAACCATGGCCATTTGATACTGCGACGGTAGGATCTTGGGGTGGATCCGCTGCGGCGAGCCCTACCGGAAGCGGTGGAGCGGATGGATCTGCCGGCGCGAGCCATGACAAGTTCCTAGGAGGGAGTAAGATTGTGGGCCAGGCGTGTCTAGTTCCTGAGCAAGACCTCCCAGTGACATGTACACGGGCAAGGTACCAAAAAAATTCGTCCAATGCGTGCGACAGGGCTTTTGAACCACAAAGGCGCGAGTTTCTTTTGACAAGTCCACAC